>CM053785.1:1069693509-1070296009 GCA_028749045.1 Cupressus sempervirens
CACATTCTCTTTTCCTTGAATGTACTTTATCTCAAAGTCATACTCACATAGAAATTCCATCCATCGCCTTTGGTGAGCATTCATATTAGGTTGCATGAAAATGTACTGAAGACTATGATGATCACTATGTAGTTTGAATCTGTGCCCCAACAAGAAATGTCTCCACTTTGTCAAAGCATGAACTACCACTGCTAACTCAAGATCATGTGTAGGATAATTTAGCTCATGATCCTTGAGCTTTCATGATTCATACGCAATCACCATCTATTCTACATCAAAACTACTCCAATCCCTTTAAGGGAAGCATGTGTACACACCATGAAATCACCCTCTAGATCGGGTACTACTAAGATTGGTGCACTAGTCAAAAGCTCGTTGAGCTTTCAAAATGCTTCCTCACATTTCTCTGTCCATATAAACTTCCTTCCTTTCCTCTGAAGGGAAGTGATAGGATGCACTATTCTAGAGAAGTTTTTGACAAATCTATGATAATAACCAGCTAGACCCATGAAACTATGAATCTCTGACACATTAGTCAGTGTAGACCAATCTAATATTTTATGGATCTTTGTAGGGTCTACAAAAATGCCATCACTGGAAATGACATGCCCTAAATACTGAATCTATGGTTTGAAGAATTCACACTTAGTTGTATTGGCATAAAATTGATTGTCTCTCAAGCACTGTAAAACCAATCGAAAGTGTTCGTCATGCTCCTTCTGATACTTAGAGTATATCAATATATCATCAAGAAACATAAGTACAAACCTATCAAGATAAGATTGAAACACCCCATTCATCAAACTCATGAAAATTGATGGAGCATTAGTCAGCCCAAAAGGTAGTACTATGAACTCATAATGCCCATAATGAGTTTGAAAGGTGGTCTTGTGAATGTCAACTTCCTTAATGCGAAGCTAGTGGTATCCTGACTTAAGGTTGATCTTGGAGAATACTGTAGCTCCCTTGATCTGATCAAATAAGTCATGAATCCTAGGTAGAGGATACCTATTCTTTATCGTCGCCTTATTCAACTGTCTGTAATCAATACAAAGGTAGAAAAAACCATCTTTCTTTTTCACAAAGAACACTAGAGCTCCCCATGGTGATACACTAGGTCAAATACTCTCTTTGGCCAATATTTCCTCTAGTTGAAGATGTAACTCATCCAATTCCTGTGTAGTCATATGATAAAGAGCTTTAGAGATAGGCTCCACTCTTGGAACAAGATCAATACTGAAATTGATGTCCCTTTTTGGAGGCATACTTGGAATCTCTCTTGGGAAGACATCTACGTACTCTTATAAAATTGGGTGATCTTAAGTCTTCCTCACAGGATCTTTCTCATCAAGCTCATTTACCATAACTACAAATATTTGACATCCCTTATGAAAATCTCGCTTCAATTGCATAGAAAAAATCATCTGTAGAGATATAGGCCTTGGTATCCCAACTATCTTCACATCATTACCTTGGTCATCCTGACACAATATAATCTTCTTCCTGCAATCTATCCTAGCTCTATGAGATCCAAGCCAATCCATACCCAAAACCACATCGTAGGAACCAAGGGGTATAAACTGAAGGTCAACTGCAGTATCAAATCCTCCTATTCTAAGCCCACACTTATGAACTATAGAATCTGTGGAGACCTTAATGCCTGAGGCTAGTTCCACTTGCCAACCATGATCTTGCTTTACCGCATCAGGCTTACACTTAGCAACTATAGATGGAGAAATAAATGAATTTGTAGCTCTTGAATCAAACAACACTGAAAGAGGTGTACCTTGAATAGCTCCTATGGTTTCAACCACTATTCCCTAATGATCTACTTGACAATGATCTACCTCTGTAAACACTCTATGAGCTCTACCTGCATCTCCAACTATAGGCTCTGATGTTGTTGGCCTAGGGCCTGAATACTGAGGTGCTTTTTGTGGATAATGAGCTACAAAATTTCCAACCTACCCGCATGTAAAACATCATGTAGTTTTTCCAGATCCTCTACTTAAAGGTCATGCATTTGACTACTGATAGCTATTCTTGCTAACAAAAGACTGACTGCTTTGAGCTAGCTGATTGTGTTGATTTTATTTATTGCATTGAGCATTGCAGTTGTTCTTAGAGTTAGAACCTCCGCCACCACCTTGAGCCTAAGCATATGATCCCTTCTATTGCTATGTTTGCTGACAGTGCTGCTGATATTGTTTCCCCTTAGAAAAAGGAGGCTTCCTATTGCCACCTGAGTTGTAGTTGCCTTTAGATCCTGATTCTGCAAGCACTCCCACGAAACCTCCCTAACCAAGGTTGACACTTTTTTCTACAAGGATGGCTCATCATACCACATCCTTGAGGGTTTTCGGCTCAAATACCTTGACACCCCCAATTATATGGTTGTTCAATCCTCTAGTAAAGTGATGTGTCAACTAAGCTGAGTTGTCACTAAATCTTGAAAAGGACATGAGCTCGTAGAATTTGTGCTCATACTCTGTTACATTCATAGAATACTACCTGAGATTATGGAACTCATTTGCCCTTTGCTACTTCCATTCCTTTGGTAGGAATCATTTGCAGAAACTCTCTAAGAATAGCTCCCAAGTGACACTATTCATAGCTATGCCTAGCTTCTTTTCCTCAATTGTCCACCAATTGGCCCCAAAATTCTCCAGATTGGTAATGGTGAATCTTGCCTTAACATTACTGTCAAAGTGTTGCATGGAAAAAATCCTGTCAAGGGCAATAAGCTAGTATTCAACCACATATCTAGAACCTTTCTCATTAAAGAGATTGACCTTGGATCTCAAAAGGTCCTTCATCTGAGTAGATATAATGGATCTTTGTCGTTCCTTCTGAGGGCTCCTAGACCTAGATCTGTGCTCATGTTTTGACTGATGTGCTTTATGCTGATCTTGAATAGGAGGTAGGCGATCAAGAATGGTCTACATCATCTGCCTCAAGTTAACCTCCTCAGACTTAGCTTGGTCACCTCTATGACTCTCTTCATGCTGCTCACTAGCGTGCTCTCCTTTGCTCTCTTCATGAGCAGATCCATTGTGGACAGACTCATAGACACTGATAGCTCTGCCACGACCATGGCCTCTTCCATGACCTCTACCATGACCTTTAACAGAATACCTAGTTCCAGATACCATCCTAGAGGAATATCCAGAATATGAAATACTATTACAACCAAAAGACATATGTTTTGCAAATAGACTAAATTCAATTTTCAGTTTTGCCTATGTTTAAGTTTAAGTATAATTTTTAGTTTTGAAAGCTAAGTGTTGCATATGCAAGTAACAGTTTAAGTTCTATTTTAGTTCACCTAGTTTCAAATTTGAAAGAGATACATATGATAGTTCAAAGTCCTTGTTTTATTCCAAAGTACCCATAGCTCGCAATGTAAAAATTTGGGCTTTGATACCAAATGTAACGCCCTGCCAAGGGATCCAAAGAATTAACCCTAAGTTTCTCTAAGTATGGTAGCATTTTTTTTTTTGAAACATGAAAGTAAAACCATTCATAACATAGTAGTGAAAGCAATAACATTATTCAAATAAAAGTAAACACAAACAAACATAACAAGTTTCATTCTTCATGGATCCCTTAATGTTGAATTACATATAAATCAACTAATATTAATGATTCTATCTAATACTACATCCACATAAAATAATAATGAAAAGTGCAATGTTCATATATTACATTTTTGAATGCTCAAACATCCGTTGTACATGTCACAGGGTATGAAAGGCTTAAAAAAATATACATGTGTGAAAATAAAATACATCTTCATTCTAATTCTAGTTCATGATGCAATAAAGTAAATAATACCCCATGTCATACATGATACATCATCATAAAAGATATAAACATCCATCATAACAAATAACCATAAATCACAAATAGAACTAACTAAGTGCACGGTTCCTCCCAACCATAAATAACATCATTAGACCATCGTGGGCCCTAGCCATCCCTCTATGCATACTATCCAAAATCACTGAAGAGATCATCAGTATAATCAAGGTAGGAATGTCACTTCTAAAACATACTACATCATATGCAGAAAAGAAATCTAACATGCAAAGTAAAGCATAAGATAACATCATCTAACATATGAAAATCATCAATGTAAGGATACATGTCCACCATCATAATCCATGAATAGAATGAAGATAGATGCCAACAAAGAATGCATTAGCCACAGTGTCTCAAATGGGTCTGAAATGGTAAGAGTGAAAAAGCACTATCGCCTAACAGCAGGGAACCTAAAATGGTCCATTCCACCGCGCTGAGGAGATAATCTCAAATCTCAAATAGGCTATCAAATCATATAGCACAAATACTCTCTAAGTCTAGGAATCCTAAAAGTATACTAACTCAAAGGTTCCAATCACAAAACAACATCTAATCCTAGAGGCATAAAAATGACATGTAGAAAACCTACTATGTAAGCGGGAAAGTGTCATCACACAGATCATGCTAGAGTTACCTTGGTAGTCTCCCAATAGACCCTGGACCCCTAGTGATCCCTATGCGGCCTCTAGTATCCTCTCATATAGGCGAGGCATACTACGGAATGCAAGGTCGCAACCAAGAATTCTCCCATCCTAGTCTATACTAGCACTCAAGGCATGGGTGAGAACAAACAATTATCTTATTAGGTTCATTTAAGTCAGTATTAGGTGTAATATTTTCACTTATTAAAACAACTTACAATGAGTTACCTTGATAGCCACTTAGGGCCCTAGCACCCATTGCAAGTCACTTCCTGACACTACAAGTAGAGAACCTACCCTACGCTCATGGAATCATAAATCACAAAATCACCATAGTCCTATACAAGCGACTGGAAAAATACCAAAAGAATAATCCATAATAAGAGCATCAAATCTCCATGAGCGAAAGAAAAGCATCCATAGATAATCATGACCACAATAGTTCTCTATTGGCAACTGAAGGTTTCACTGATAATCACAATGATCATTGGTTCTCAACAAGAAAACAAAAAGTATCTCAAAGTAATACTAATCGAAGACTCCAAATTGGTTGAGTCAAAACATGTCACAACATGACATCATCAAGATCAGATAAACAATTCAATTCCTTCAAAGTGACTGGAAAGTAATCCAAATACAACTAATCGATATCTCATAAAAAGGTTACATAAATCATAGCTTACACATGAAGGCTGAGAACAATATCAATCAGTAAACCACACACACCATAGAGCATGCCATCACATAACCATGGTTGGGTTTTAAAAAGATCGAGATCAAAAGACATCAACCTAACATCACAATCATAACCCCCGAGCCTCTAGTAGACATCCTATAACTGGTCAACAAACTAGTCAACCCAAAAACCCAAAACAAGAAGCATAGAGAAAACACAAAATGCAAGCACATGTTTTGGTTTGCTAAAATTACATAGTTGAATTAAGTTTGGAGGTCCTAGTTTTCATTTTCAAATTTAGATTTCAAGTGGAGAAATTTGCACATTTTACCTAACCCATGAATTTTTTTGATAGATAAAAGTATTTTCCCCATAACCCATTAAGTCAATATGATATTTGAAATAGACCCCCATCATTCCATTAAGACACGAAAAAATTCAATGTAAACAATACGATTCATCCACATATATTTATTCTTCATTTAAATCCGACTAAATTGGATTTATATTATTCAAATAATATAAATGATTAATTATTAAAAAAGAATAAACTATTAATAAAATTTTATAATAAATATATTAATTAATATTATATAATAATTAATATTTAAACAATTATTAATATTTAAAAATATATAAATAACATTATAATAAATGAAATCTTTTTTTTCTAAAAATGATTTATGACATATAACATAAAAAAAAAGTTCAAACATAACACAATACATATATAATTGTTGTCACAGTACGCGGGATCTTGCTATCACAGGGCCTGTGGTGACAGCGGGTACATCATACCCTCTGTTGTCGCAATACCTGAGACGACAAGTACCCTGGAAGACAGTGGATATGGGGGCACGGGTTTGTTCCCCCCCCCCCCCCCCCCCCAAAAAAAAAAAAAAAAAAATTCAATTAAATTTTTTTAAAAAACGTTTTCAAAAAAATGTTTTACCAAACGCGCATTAAATTTTCTCTTTTTTTAAAACGATTTCATTTTAATCATTTTCTCTATGACGCATTTCAAAAACAACAACCAACATTTTTTAAAAACAAAACGTATATATATATATATATATGTATGTATGTATGTATGTAGATTTGTAAAATATATGTATATATATATTTTTAAAGAAACATATACATAATTTGTAAACAAGAAGGGCTTTCTAAATTTATAATTTAAGAATTTCCCTATAAAATAATTGTTCTCCTAATTTACCCATTAATTCTTTTAAATAGGTTTGTCGATAGCATCTAAAAACCCTAGTCTCGTAGTTTCCTTAGATCTACGCATATGAGGTTTCCTCAAATAGAATTTAACTACCCATAAAAAGAATGCATACAACCAAGATAATCAACACATGAAATCCTCAGAAAGCATTCAGAAGACACGAAGAAGACAAGAAGTACAAGAAGCGAAATATCATAAGCCAAAATCACAAATGTCTACCTGGACACTGATGCTAAATCACTTCTCAAAATTTTGCAAAGTAAGCTCTTTCCTTCTCCAACATTCTTAGGTCCTCCAAACATGCTCCTCGAGCTTCTAGGAGTGCCTAAATATAAAGAACTCTCAGGAAGCACCTAGAATGTCTCTAGAAACAACTAGAAGGTGTTGACAACTAAGCATGAGTCTTTTCCAACCTTCTAGATAAGTCACAAGGTTATAGACACCATGTGCTTAATTTGTGCGCTAACTCCTGTGTTGTTGACATATGTGCAATCAAGAGGTGCATTTACTCCTAGGCAGGCTTATAGCTTTTATTTTAATTCTTTTATTATTTCTATTATTATTATTTATTTATTATTTTATTATTATTATTAATTTTAATTTCTTTTATTTAATTCTTTTTCTCAATTAATTCCCATTTAATTAATTAAAATCAAAATATCAAAAAGATCATGATATTATATTAATTTTTTCCAAAATAATTAAATTATTAATTAAATCTTTTAATTTAAGACTTAATTAATAGAAAATTCACCATAGACCTCCAAGATAAAATATGAAAACCCATCACAAAACAATCCATTCAAAATCAGTCTAAAGGGTTAAAATCATGAATTATGTCATCCGACACATTCGAAAGGTAAAATATCTTAGATACTTGTCCTACCTCTCTAGGACAAAAGGTTTAAGGGTTTAAGATTTGGACTTGAAAATTTATCTCCCCTCTCTTACCATTGAGATAGCGCGATAGGGTATGCTCATCCTAGAAATTCAGGGAAGTCAATACTCGACACCTGCAACCTGCATAAAATCCATGCATGTACATACAATATATATATATATATATATATATATATATATATATATATATATATATATATATATATATATATATGCATGCTAAGCTAAACAAGCAATGACAGAAAATGGTGCATCGTGTAGATCCTGACTAGTAGGTGACTATGACTCCCTTCCTTAACCACATCATAAATGCCATACAATAAGAGAACAAACACACACACCATACACATGTAAGTATGGGGTTAGTATCCATAAGAAAACACATGTAATAATAACATTCTAACTAATTATCATCAATAACCGGAAATAATGTAATAATCATGATGCATATATGAACTATAGAGTCTAAGTAATCTCATCACATATCAACTGAATCCATAGCACAATATCTGATAGTCTCAAAACAATGCTACTAACCATCAACATAAAACTATTCTAACATAGTCCAACAATAATAGCAACAATGTGTCAATAAAAATGTAAACGAGGGCAGGCACTACATTACTAGAAGGAAGACTATTACTGTTGTTACACTTTTCTTCTTCTTTACAATCATCATCATAAAAAGATGAATCCACATTATGCATATTATCAAATTGCTGATTACTATCCTCTGATTCATACCATAATACTATCCAATATTTAAAGATTTTCTTACCATATTTCTCTCTTCTTACTAGAAGGGCTATTCCTTCTCCAATCTTCTTATCTTCTTTAGATCTCCTACTAATGGAAAATTCTCCTCTTGTACTTGCACTTCTTGATAGATTAGGTTGAATGTTCAGGGCACGAAAAGCTATCTCAACTTTGGCTAATTCTCCAGACTATCTCATTTTTGTTTCTATAGATTCTAATCTCCCAAGACATGTTTCCTTTGTGTAATCTTTGGTGTAGGGCATAAATAGCTAAATCATCTGAGTTGTTTACTTGGATGGTGGTGTTAAGATTTTTAAGATCTTCCATATAACCTCATCATGCTATTTAGTTCTACTAGGAGACCAGATTCGTACAACAAGTTTTGATATTCTTCCTACATAACTTCTTAAAGATCTAGCTTCCATCATCTTAGCATCTTAAAATGTTCAAATCCAATTTTGCAAACTCATTCTTTTGCATGAGCATCACTTTCAAAAGTAACTTCTAATACATTTCAAATTTCATGAGAAGTTTAAGATGTCTTTACCTAATTATATTCATTTTTTGGAAGAGCTGACAATAGGGCTTCTCTATCTCTCATGTTATACATGAATAGATCTCTTTCTCCCTTACTACATTCCTCTAACTTTGATTCTTCAATAATTTCCTTGTTAGCTTTCATCAAAAGTCAATATCTTGGACACATGGATAGTAGATGAGTCTTCATCCTATCCTTCCAATTATCATAGTTGGCCCCATCTAATCTTGGAGTATCTTCCTAAACATATTTACCATTGATCTCCCAAAGCTGTTAAGCCTTATCTTTATGGACCCGATGCTCTGATGCCAATTTTTAGAATCTATAGTCCACTGATATAATTTAGAGGGGGTGGGGGGGGTGTGAATTAGTTATCTAACTATTATTACAAACATTAACCTTAAAAAAACTTAACCATGTGAGTAATATAAACTAAAACCACAATAAGATACTCATACACAATTAACACCAGCTATGTTAACTAAGGAAACCCTTGATCAGAGGGAAAACCTTGGTGGGGATGGTACACACAAGATGACGTACTAGTATAAATATTATTTGTTAGAGGATAGACCTTCTTAGGAGTCTATTACAATATTTAGTACATGTGATTCCATGTTAGAAGACTTTGAATCCTTGTTAGGATTTGTGGAAGACAGTTGGACCCACTACCCAAACAACTTCAAGGTTAAGATAAAAGAACCCACTATCCAAATGATCTTTGTATTATTCCTTACAGAATAATAGAACTAAAATGTAATTCCTTCCTCTATATCTATCCTATCGATTGAACTTCTGAACCGTCAGATCTTGTAACTAGATCTCATATGGTGTATCCAATGATCCCTTGGATCATTTATATGCATTCCATAAGCATTATGCTCCTTCTTTCTCTGCACTAATGCTTTGCATTCCAATTGATCCTCTTCTCCAAGATATTTAATAAATAAGGAAAATAACTTTCCTTTATACCTTATATTCATAATAATTCCTTGAGTCAGCCTTGAGGCTTTTCCAATTAATTAAAATAAGGTAATTAATAAATTCACAATCACAACAACACTATTAGCTTATAGTCAATACAAAACTTCATATGTGTCAAAGCATGTTTTGCACATACAATGGCATCATCATATGAATATATTCTATCATTGTGTGAGTGTGCATCTCTTCATTACATCTTAGATGAATGATAGTGATAGATCATTAGAAAGTTATTTTCCAATTCTTTGTTTCTACACTGCTTCTAGTAAATTGAGTGTAACTTCCGTACACCATCAAATTAGACTTAATCCTACGTCATCAAGAAAACCCTAGGAACATGTCCTCCACTATGTATCATCTAAAACTATTAAAAATTGGCTATATGCAGTGATGTAATTTTTATCATTAATGAAAACACATGATACACATACTTGTTGTAAACCTTGAAAATAAAGATACTTAGCTTTTGGTACATAGAAAATTTCCTAAATATAAAATTGGTTTACAATAGTACATTGTTTTATATGTAAATTTTTTTTGATATCATATTATGACTAGTGAAGCTAGATGGAGATATACATGTTTATGATGATGTGTATAACCTCAAACATTAGTATAGACAATTTGAAAAAGAGATATTCACATTTTACAAATGAAATAGAACAATAGAATTAAAGGAAAGAATTTTTTTTTTTTAAACAAAATAATTACTTGACTAATTAGGTCCAACATCCTAGATGTTTACTCTAAGTTAGAAAAGTATATTATGGTCTTAGCCAACCTAGCAAAAATTTGTGAAAAGGCATGGTATTTATGCAAAGAACATCTTGTGAAAAAGAAGTGTGAAATTGTATTGTAATAAGTGATATGTGAACTTTTTGTGAAGTGATATATGTGAAGTTTTGAAAACTTGATTTTTTTATCCAAGATCAAGCTAAGGTAAGAGATTAGTAAAGAAAGAAGATACAACACCTATATACCTGAAGACTAATTACTTATTTTGGCAGTGAGCTCTTCTTGCATCTACTGTACTACAACCCTTGATAGGGTTGGAATATCCTAATAGGGATTCAAAGTCTCCTAAAAAGGACTCTCTATACTAAATTTTCTCCTTGAATCCTTACAAGGTCCATCCTCTAACAAGGAATTTATATATCAGTATATTATCTGCTAGGTATCATCCCCACTAGGGTTTTCCCTTGGCTAGGGTTTTCCTAGTTAACAAAATATGGTGTTATGAGTTCTCTTTATGCATGGTTAATAGTACTATTCAACATTACTTGTTTACTTTCTTATGCATGGTTCAAAGTAATTAATAGTATCTAATTGGTGATAAAAGTTTGTATACTATCGATTCACCCCCACTAGTGTTCAATATTTCTAACAAAAACATCCTTAGCTTCTGTGCATCTTAAGATTACTAACTACTATTCTTCTAATCTTAATAAGATTACTACTATGTTAACATCAATAAAAAATATAGTCAAGAATACAACATATCTATACTCTCCAATGCTAAGGATACTCCCCTAATGTAGTATCATCAGCATTCATGCCAACAACTATTAGCATTATGTCATATTTGTCATTAGGGACAACACTTACTTGATTATAAATGCTTACCAAGATCATTACTTAGTCTATAGTTTATATTGAGCATTCAATGGTTACCTTGTAAGCTTACCAGTTAAGCAATTCATAGTGAGCATTCTTGAAGCTACTGAGTGAATATACAGTTCAACTGTGTTTACCGAGCTTACAATGTTCACTAAAAAAAATGGTTACCGAGCCTCATAGTATCTACTAAGTTATCAATTTGCATGACATGAAGTTAGTTTCTACTGAGCAATCAATGTATAGTGTTTACTGAGTGAAGCAAGGTAAACTCAGTGTGCAGTATCTACCATGTGACACTATATCTACCGAGTCATAGTGGTCACCAAGTTCAAAAATAGTCTGAGTGATTAGTATGTACATGATGATGCCATGTAATGTAGTGGACACCAAGTATCAGAAGGTCACCGAGTCAGTTCAGTGAACCCGATTTATTTACGATTGGGCTGACTTTGTAATGTGTTGTTCACTTGTCTTTTGGTTGACATTGCAATTTTGTAAATTTGAAAGGTATATATGTAAGGTGTATTGTAAGATATCATTTATATTAAGCAATAAAGAAGTAATGTGAAGTATTTTTGAGAAGTTCATGTGAAGGATTATTAGTAGTAGTTCAAGGAATACAACAAGGTCAATATAGAGGCAAAAAAGTTATATCCATCACATAAGGTGATCAAAACATAAAGGATCTTATCAGAAATTAGTTGTAAGTAGATCCACTACTTCATCTCAATAGGTGAATCAATTTCTAAATCCTCTAACAAGGTAGACTTAATAGTCTTTGTATAAATCTCTTAACCAAGTGCATACTTCATTTTTTGTTTGTAAATCCTCTAACAAGGTGGACCTAGTAGTCCTCTATGCTCCTAACAGGGTAGATCACTAGAAGTGGTCAATGTAAGCCTTAATAGGCCAACTTTATGCTATAGTAGTGAAGTTTTGTGGGTATCATCCCCACCCAGTTTTACTTTCTATTTGGAAGGTTTTTTGGTCACCAAAATATTGTGTTCTTTTGTGTGATGAATGTTTTATCTTTCAATGCATGTAGTAGCATAGATTGATTTGTGATAAATTTAAAAGAAAGTATTTTAAAAATTATTGATTCACCCCTCCCCTCTTAGTAACTTGTCATATCTTTAATATTTCCAACAATTGGTATCAGAGCTTTGTGGTTCTCAAGATAAAGTTTGATAGCTTAAGCAAAGATCTAAGGACAAATGGAGATATTCAAACTTGACAAGGCAAATGAAAATGAAAAGCTAGATTTGGAGATGGCCATAGCTCAACTCAAGGAAGAAAAGGAGCATCTTTCCCAATCCTTGAAAAGAATGAAGGAACTTACAACACAAATGGAAGACCATCAGTATGTTGAAGAAAATATTGAAGACTTTTTCCCATCAAATAACTCAGATGAAGCTAATGAGGCAATCAAAGAACTCCTAGCAAAGAATGGCTCTCTCCAAGAAGGAGTAAGGAAACTCAAAAGTGAAAAAGAAATTCAATCAACCAGGCTATGTGAAATTTTGGAGCAAAGGAATAAGGGAAATGAAGAATTGGAGGCAGGAAACAATGAAGAATAGAATCAATCCAATTAGCATGAAGACCTCATTGATCAAATCACTGGAGAAAATGAAGAAATCAAGATTCTCAAAGCATAGAATGAAATAATAAGAAGTGATCTAAATTATGAAAGAAATTAATGAAAGAATACTTAGAGAACTGAGATGTGAAAAGAAAATTATTGAAAAATTGAAGAATGACATAAATGCTAAAAAAAAAATCAATGAGAGAATGTTGAAATCACAAGAAGACACGAATCAGTTAAATTAGCAAAATGTGCAGAATCTTCATAGGAAAAAAGGTGAAGCGAGACTTGGATACAATGAAGAACAAGGTGAATCTTCCAAGCAAGGTACAAAAAAAAATAAAAAACCCTCATGCAATCATTGTGGGAAAATTGGTCATACATCAAACAAATGCTAGAGCAATGGAAAATAAAAATTCAATGGAAAGTGCTACAACTACAATCAGCATGGTCACAAAGCTAACAAATGCAAGGAGAAATAAAAATTTGAAGGCAAATGTCACAAATGTAAAAAGCATGGTCACAAGGCATTTCAATGTAGATCCAAATCATTCAATTTAGCTGAACAACTTGTAAAGGCAATACTTGGATGGGACTACAATACTTGGTGTAGGTGTCATTATTGTGGAGAATATGGACTTGGCATAAATTGTGCAAGGCATCATCTAAGAAAGAAGGATACTATTATAAGGTGTTACACATGCACTGAACTCAAACATATAGCTAAAAACTGCATGAATATAGGAAAAGTTGAAGATGAAAAGAAAGCAAGGGCTAACAACATAAGGAAACAAATGAGGCAGTAATGGATTCCTAAATATACTGAGGATACAAGCTCAAATCATGAAAGTGAAGTGACTTAAGAAGTGGGTGACTCCATCCCCTCAAACTAAATTCATAAGAATGTGTTGGAGCTATACTTAGCAAAAATTTCATTAGCAGTTCCAAGAAATTTGAGGAATGCAAATGATCCAATTAGTATTCTAGATACACAAGGATCACATAAAGGTTATCTTTCATCGATTTGCATTAGACTCCACTGAGAAAAGTTGGTTGAAGACCTTATTGAGTGAGGATGGGAGTAAAAGGAATTTGGTTCATCTACTGAGTTCATACTCTTGCCAAGTTAGGTCAGTGGATGACAGTCTATCACACACTATGTCAGTATGGTACCTAGCATTAAAGGCAAATTTTCTTATAAAGGGTAGAATTTGACTTCATTTTTCACTGTGTCTTCATAATTCTTAGGGTGAAGATATTTCCAAGTGCACTCAAGTGATTCCAAGAAATTTCAAGCGAATTTGCAGCTAAGAAATTTGTTTGAAAATTTCTTTCACTTATCAAGTAGTAATGGAATCTAGAAGCACTAGCAATAGCAAGGCAAAAAGGGGATAAGAGATGTTGGTCAAGGGTGTAGAGTGGAAAGCACCAAATTTCAAGATAGTTCTAGCAGTAGTAGAGGCACTTAACTCTAATGGTGTGCAATCACAAATTCCACCAAAGATACTTCTGATTAATAATATCCACACTCATTTTAAGTGTTTAATTGAAGAAATAGGAACCCTAAAAATGGATAGTGCTTTAGAAGAAATACGTGTTGATGGCTCATTGAAACCTGAGCACAAGCACTTGGAAACAAAAGGATTGACACACATATCACACTTGCCAAGAAGCTTTCAAATAAAATGGATTAGGTATATTCTTATCCATGTACAGAATGGTTAGTTATGGTTGGAGCAGCCCGTATTGATCACTAAAAAGATGATTCGCAAGATTACTGGCCTTCCCATTCTGACCAAAGCAAAAAACACCAAAACCCTAGGTCGGGATGAACTCCAAAAGAAAACCCTAGCCAAGTGGCATGATAGAGGTTTGAAAATTAGCACAATTAGTGATGTGTTGCTAAGGTTTTAAATTCATGTAATTACCCACAAAATTTACAGTTCTAGTCATTTAAATAGTGTTCCATGTGAGGCAGTGGACTTAACATTCAAAGTCATAAAGAAAAACATGAAATTTGACCTATCAGAGCTGCTACTAAAGCAACTAAATAAGAATATGAATAGCATCAGGTCATCAAAGAACAATCCCTGCAAATTTGGTTCTTTGGTGACATTTCTTTTCTTTTATGTGCAAAATTTCTTTCCATCCAAAGGTTTTGTCATATGGAGAAAGGATATTCCCATTTTGTATTAGATAAATGAGTTTATTGCAGAAATGGGTGTAAACTTTGATAGTATAATGGACAATTACTTTGAAGACTTTAAAAAAAGAATGAACAATAGGTTCAGGATTCCTCCTAAACTTGTTGAAGATTATAAAGATGATGTATGTTTCATGGTAGACTATTATAATGTATACATTCAGGCAGTTAGGCCCCGAGTTGTATGGGTGAAACCTCTCCCTTATAAGGTCAATATTGATGAAACCAAGAACATCATTGAAGCATTGGTAAATGAGCCTATAGATCCCAAGAAACTAGTCTTTGGCATATATGATGAGGAAAAAGCTAGAATTGAATCGGAAATCAAGCTACCTTAAGTAATCAGCAAAGGCAAGAGGAAGATTGCTAAGATGAAAACTACCATTGGTCCCTTAATGCTTACCAAGGGAAAAGGAGAAGATGAAGAAGAGGATCAAGAAAAAGAAGATGAAGAGAAAGAATTAAAAAAGGAGGTAGAGCCAACTAAGAAGAAAGGGAGCGTTATCATTACTAAACCTCCAAAGGCCTCCATAGCTATTTTCACCAAGAGAGGCAAAGGCAAAGATAAAGGTGAAGCAATGTTCAACAAGCCCCAACTTACCTTCCACGAAAGGCTGAAATAGATGGAAGAGGGAGTTAGCATCACAAAATTTAGGGCTTTAAAGTTTGAAACTAGAACTAATGCTGAGAAGATGCAAATTGAGGAGTTGGTACTCACAAAAATGGGAAAGTGGAAGTATTCCCCAGACCAGATTGCTCCTTAGATCTCAAAAGAATTGTTTGTAAGATTGTAGCCGAGATGGGAGTCAGCTGCAACTAGCCAAGGACATGTATGAACAATCCTTGAGGAAACTATTGCCAAATCTTACTGATACAGAAGTAAAGGAAGCCATGAAGGATAATGAAGGTAAACTGATGATCAGATTCTACACATGTTTGATTTTAATCAAGGACATTGAGCATGTTTTAGGAGATGCAACAAACATGTGGAAGAATATCTATCATCTGCATAAGCCTAGGGATGATCTAGTTGAGATCAAGGATGATAATGGTGATAGTGATGATGAAGAAAATGATAGCACTCCATGTGTTACCATTGATGATGAAGAGAAAAAGAAGCTAAAGAGGAAGACAAGGAGGAAGTGGATGAAGAAGATGATCCAATGAAGATTGCAGAAAAAGTTATTGCTTCCCTTCCTCACTTTCAACATAAGCTAGCAATATCATCAGGGTTGGAGTTAGCTTCAAGAGGATTAATTGCATCTACATCAAAAATATCATCTGCTCCTGCCGCCTAACAGCTCCAAGTATCTTCAATGGAAGTATCAGTTACTTCATCTACCAAGTTGTAGCCCGCTTCATTAGCACCCGAGCAATCCATCATAGCAATGTGCATAGCTATTAGTTCCACTATTGCATCAACTTCTTTTGTACCATGTATAGTAAGTTTTCCAGTTCATTCTACAATTTTGTCTACCATAGCTCTATCTGCACCAATTTTTGTTCCATTTAGTTCTTCAATTGTAAATATTCCAGCTTGTACATTACCTATTGGTACATCATTTTTCGAAGGCATGTCAATTTTGGATACAGTTGGTACTTCTCTTAGCTTTCCTCTAGTTGAACCAATTCAAGTCTTTTCTGCTAGTCCATCTACATTAACTATTGTTTATGTTTCTAAATCTAGGGAAGTAAGCACTAAAGTAAAACCAAAGACTTCTCTAAAAGTTCTGCTTACTGGTAAGGCAATTGATGAAGATATAGACTTGGATAAAGAAATTATCATACCCAAGATAGATTTGGACACTGCCTCAACCAATGAAATGAGATTGGTCAGTCAGCTTTTAGAGCAAAAGGCAAGGCAAAAGTAGCTAAGAGAAGAGAGGGACAGAGAATTCACAATAATCAAGAATGCCAAAAACATTATTATTGAAGCTATAGGTGTTGATGTTGATCTATCTCAACGCATTTTGTTACAATTAGAAGAGGCTTTAAATAAGTTCAATGAGGACAGTTCTAGCCAAGAGAAGCTCATTGAAAAGGTAGAGAAGAAATTTGACAATAAAGTGTTTGAGCACATTGCAATAAAGTAGGTAGAATTATCCACAATTTTGAGCAACCTTGAACAATCCTTTAGAAATGTAACATTACTTTTTGGAAAGCTTTGTGATGTTACCAAGTATACCAAGGATATTAAGGAAAAATTAAATAAGATTGATGTGGACATGAAGGCTAGTGCTCAAAAGTTACAACTTGACCTTAGTTCAAGCTCATCATATCACATGAAGGTGAAATTTTTGTCAAAAATGTAGGCAGAGCTACTCAGAGAGGAAGCTAGGATCAGATCTACACTAATTGACATCTAGAATATGATCCTTCCAATTATGGACCAAATGCAAAAACATATTGCTTATTCAGAAACATTGATCCAAGACAACAATTTCTCAATAGTAGATCATATGATTGAACTTTTTATAGAAGTTCAAGTGGCACTCTCGACCTAAAAAATTTTGCAAGATAACTAGGAAAATACATTGTCTCTTATTCTCAAGGTACACTCCGAGTTTCTCTCACATTTTAGTGTCTCTATTTGAATTTATTGTATATACTCCTCGACATTATTGTCAAAAAGGGGGAGTATGAGATGAACAAGGGAGGAGAACATGGGGAGTAAATAGACTTGTGGAGAAATAAGGAAGAAAATAAATTGATATATGTACAGATACAAGCTATGTATATATTATGCCATATGTATGGGTGAGATATGTAAGATATGTATATACAACAACTTTACAAAGATCAATTTTGAAAAATCAAAATTAGAATGTTAGTTAACATAAGTTTTGGCTCATAATTTTTTTTGTCACTAATGCCAAAGGGGGAGATTGTTGGAATTCTGTCATATAAATTTGTCATTAGTGACAACACTTATTTGATTCTAAATTCTTACCAAGCTCATCACTCATTCTATAGTTTATATCAAGCATTCAATGGTTACCTTGTAAGCTTAGCAGTTAAGCAGTTCACACAGAGCATTCCTAAAGCTACCAAGTGAATGTACAGTTGAACTATGTTTACCAAGCTTATAGTGCTCACCAAAAAAATAATGGTTACCGAGCCTCATAGTATCTATTGAGTTATCAATTTGCATGACATGAAGTTAGTTTCTACTGAGTGATGAATGTGTAGTGTTTATCGAGTGACGCAAGGTAAACTTAGTGTGTAGTATCTACTGTGTGACACTACATCTACCGAGTCACTAGTGGTGACCAAGTTTAGAACTACTCTAAGTATTAGTATGGATTGATCCTTCACCTCTACCAAGTGCATGATGATGCCTTGTAATGCAGTGGATTTTGAGTATCAGAAGGTCACCGAGTCAGTTTAGTAAACCCAAGTTATTTACTATTGGGTTGACTTTGTAATTTTTTGTTCACTTGTGTTTTGGCCGACCTTGTAGTTTTGTAAATTTGAAAGGTATATATGTAAGGTGTATTGTAAGATATCATTTATATTAAGAAATAGAGAATTAATGTGAAGTATTTTTGAGAAGTACATGTGAAAGATTATCAGCAATAGTTCAAGGAATAAAACAAGGTCAATACAGAGGTAAAAAAGTTATATCCATCACATAAGGTGATCAATGCATAAAAGATCCTATCAGCAATCAGTTGTGAGTAGATCCACTGCTTCATCTTAATAGGTGAATCAATTTCTAAATCCTCTAACAAGGTAGACTTAATAGTCTTTGTATAAATCTCTTAACTGAGTGCATACTTCATTGTATGTTTGTAAATCCTCTAACAAGGTGGACCTGGTAGTCCTTTGTGCTCCTAAGAGGGGAAATCACTAGAAGTGGTTAATGTAAGCCTTAACAAGCCAACTTTATGCTATAGTAGTGAAGTTTTGTGGGTATCATCCTCACCCTAGTCTTACTTTCTATTTGGAAGGTTTCTGGGTCACTAAAATATTGTGTTCTTTTGTGTGATGAATGTTTTATCTTTCAATGCATGTAGTAGCATAGATTGATTTGTGATCAATTTAAAAGAAATAATTTTAAAAGTTACTAATTCACCCCTCCCCTCTCAGTAACTTGTCATATCTTGAATATTTCCAACAACAACTTCATCCTTAGCTATAATATTTTGGATGAGATCTTCATGGGGTGATTTCTTTGTATTTGGGAATACATAACCCCTAATTTCTTTCAAGCTATTCCTCATGTAGCTATTTGGGTCATACATTCTATAGGGAGTGGTTGAAAAATTATAGTGGTAGAGGAAGGAATGAATTTCATATAAGGATTCTTTTCTAATTGAAAAGTCTCCTACTCTAAAGAATCTACACAAAAATGTACCCTTATGCACTTTAGGCCCTAAGTATTCTCTATTAACCAAAAACAACTACTACATGAATTCAATGATTACTAGTCTAGGATAGATATATTTGGGCACTATGTGGGGTAGCTGAGGACAACCATATACTTCATGAGTCAAAAATTTGGTAACAAGAAAATGTCTCCCAAATTGTGATCTAATATCTTATTTGCAAGTAGGAGGGCTAGTCTCAAAATAATTCTTAACACTTCAGAAACCCTAAAGAGACTAGGGTCTAGCATTCTCATAATCATAGAGCTAAAGTTATTGAAAAAAGAAACACAATCAAAGTAGCGATAGAATCTATCCCATACCCATATTCAAAATTGCACTGATAGCCCCCCTTAATACCATGAACATATAACATAAATTGAGAAACAACAAAAAATGCAAGAAAATAACATGGAATTCTTATTATTACTATGAATGCAAAATTATAGAATTCACAAGTACAATATGCTAACCCACATGGGTGCCTTCACTACAGTAATTTGCAAGAATAAGCTGCGAACTACCACCTAGGGCTATCTTAGACAATATTTATGCCTTTCTTAAATAGGCAATTTAATGCCACCTGAGAAGGTTCTAGATAATGAAACTTAATGCCTAAGGCCAACAGACCCTCACAAAACATATAGAGTTAGCCAAATACATCTTTGACATTTATTTTGGAAATTTTGGGTAGCCCAACTTTAGAAGGCCATAACTCTCGAACCATTGCTGCGATCATCTATTATAACCACTTTTTGGAAATGATAGCTCCTAATTTATAGGCTCAAAATTGTACAAGTTCCCTTCCATCTAGTTTTCAGACCTCATCTGGCCACTCTAAGGCCTCCAACGGCAAGTCTAAATATTTTTTTGTAAATTGTTCCACCAAAAATCCACAATAAATTCTCTGATACTTAAGTCAGAGAAATAAGGTTTTTATGGTAGGTTTATAACTCTAGAATGAACCTTCATGAAGGAATTGAGTACATTTCAATTTTGTATGAAAAACTTACTAAAAATAGCAAGTTTCCATAAATAGTAACCACCTTGTCTACTAGTCCTTATTAAAATAGAAAAGACTAAAAATAAAAATATTTTTGAGTGGTGCAAGATTGCTCTCACACCTAGGATACTCCTGCATAAAACACTTGGGGTAATTTAAGAAGTGACTTCATCACGTCTTAGGTGTTTAGAAAAAAACCAAGATGCTTAACCTCCTCTCTTTCTAGCCATGATGAATCTTCTACTGGCATCCCTTTCCATTTGACCAGGTATTCTTCATAAGTTATGTTCCTTGTACTTTTTCCAACATGACTATCTAGTATCTCCTCAATCTCCTTTGTAGTCAAACTAGCTATTGAAATACTCCACTATGATTCTACAACTTGATCTCTATCACCTCCTTCATAATACTCTGTTAAATCAAAAATGTTAAATATTGGTGAAATATTCAATTCAAAAAATAACTCCATTTCATAAGTATTTCCAAAATCATATCTTTTCACTATCTTGCATGGGCCAAACTTCTTCATCTTCAACTTATTATATGTATCCACTAGAAAATGCTCCTTTCTCAAATGAACCATGACTTCATTTCCAATCTAAAATTCCTTATACCTCCTTTTCACATATGTCGTAGCCTTGTATTGTGTATTCATCTTTATGATCTTCTTCCTCACCTCTTCATGGATGTCTTTTAAATAAATGTTTTGCAAATTCTTCTGCTTCAACACTACTTATCTCTTCTTTATTCAACTAACTTAGTTTAGAAGCATTTCTAGGACTACTTCTGTATACAATCTGGAATGGTGATTTACCAGTACTCATATTGATTGAATTATTATATAAAAATTCAACTTGTGGTAAAATTAGATCCCATTCTTTTCGCTTGTCTCCAACTAAACATCTTAGCAAGTTTCCCAAAATACAATTGACAAATTCTTTCTATATTAGTCCATGGATGATGTGATGAAATAAACTTAAATTTTTCTTCAGTTTATTCCACAATGTATGCTAGAAATACCCAACAAATTTGGTATCTCGATATGAAACTATACTCTTTGGCACACCATGTAGTCTCACCACTTCTCTGAAAATAAATCTGCCACATGAACAACATCACTAGTCTTCTTGTAGGGAATAAAATGTGCCATCTTTGAAAACCTATCAGCCACCACAAAAATAGAATCATGCCCACATTGTATCCTTGGTAATCCAAGAACAAAATCCATGTTTAAATTCTCCCACAACTTCTCTAGTATAGGTAATAGTTGATACAACCCTATATTCTACTCCACTCCTTTTGCCATCTCATATACTCTGCAACTCTACACAAACTTCTTCACATCTTGTTGCAACTATGGCCAGTAATGATCCTTAGCAACCAAAGTTATGGTTTTATCTTTGCAAAAATTTCTAGCCAATTTTCCACTATACTTCTCCTTGATGAGATTCTATCTTATTGAACTTCTGGGAATGCACAACTGGCTTCCCTTAAACAACATACTATCCTGGATCATGAAATCCAACCACTTTATCCTATCAAGTGTGATAGGTTCTTTACAAGCCTTCCATGCTTCACCAAAATTAGGATCATTTAGATACAAAGTACTAAGTTCCTTGAACCCAACCATCTCTATCTACATTTTTGTTAGCAAAATTTATCTTTTGCTAAGAGTATTTGCAACTTTGTTAGACTTCCCACTCCTATGTTTCAAAACAAATGTATAACTTTACAAAAACTCAACCCACTTCAAATGTCTTTGGTTTAATTTTCCTTGACTATTCAAATAGTGCAAATCTTGATGATCAATATAAAAAAAAACTACTTAGGAAGAAGATAGAATCTTTACTTCTTCAATGCCTTAACTATAGCATAAAATTCTTGATCATAAAAAATATATTTTCTTTTTGCATCATTCAGCTTCTCACTAAAATAAGTAACAACTCTATCTTCTTGGCTCAAAATAACTCCTATTGTAGTACCACTAGTATCACAGTCTACTTGAAACACCTTGTTAAAATTAGGAAGTGCTAAATTAGGTTGCCTAGTAACTTTTTATTTCAACAGATTAAAACTCTTATCTACTCCTATGGTCTACTTAAATTCTTTCCTTTCCCCTCTCATTATTTCAGTTAGGGGTCCACAAATACTACTAAGACCTCTGATGAACTTTTTGTAAAAACTAGCTAGTCCTTGAAAATATTTTTACCAATTTTGCAATCTTTAGAGTAGGCCATTCAAGGATATCCTTCACTTTCTTTGGGTCCATTTTCAAAACTTTTGCTAAGACTATGAATCCTAGGTACACCAACTCATTCTTTACAAAACTACACTTCTTTAGGTTTATCAACAACATTTCTTCCCTCAACTTATCAAACACATTGTGGATATGGATTAAGTGCTCCTCCAATGTCTTACTAAAGATCAAAATATCATCTAGGTAAATAATGATAAACTTACCCAAAAACTCTTTCAGTACCTTATTCATGAGCCTCATGAAACTACTCAGTGCATTGGTTAGCCCAAAAGGCATGACTAACCACTTGTACAGTCCTTCCCTTGTCTTGAAAGAAGTCTTCCATTCATCTTCTTCTTTGATGTGATTCTAATGGTAACCATTCTTCAAATCTATCTTTGTGAAATACTCAACCCCACTCAAATAGTCCATGATATCATCCATCCTTGGCAATGGAAATCTATACTTTATTGTGATCTTGTGAATTTGTGTACATCATTCATTCTTCATTCTTCTTTGGTACTAATATGGCTAGTAAAGCACATGGACTCAAACTCTCTTGAATTAACCCCTTCTGCAATAACTCATGAACTTGTCTATTTAACTCTTCAATTTTTTCTAGTGTTATTCTATGGATTACCTTGTTTGAAAAATTGGCTCCTGGAATCAAATCCATTAGTACATTATCTGAAACAATATTAGAAAATTCTACCAACATATCTACAACTTCTGTAGGCAACTCCTCTACTTCTTCTTTACTATCTTTTGGAATTATAGAAAAAACATATGCTCACTCTTCATATCTTTGACAAACTCTTTTCTATCAACAAACATATTCTAGAAGCACTACATACCTTTTCTTCTTTATTCTTCAACGACTTCAACTTATGCTTCACTCCATCCTTGGTTAGAGTATAGGTATTTGCTCACCCATTGTGTACAACATTCCTACCAAGCTAACATGGCCTACCCATCAACATATGACATATGTCCATAGGCATTATATTACATATTACATCATCCTAATAGCTTCCTAACTTGAACTTCACTGAGCACTATTCATTGACCATAATCTTGTGGTCATCTTATACCCAAGAAATAGAGTATGGACATGGGTAATTCTATCTCTCTAGCTTCAACTTCATGACCATCATTTTTTATACTAGATTATCAGTACTTCCACCATCAATGATCACATCATAACATTTATCTTCACATTTGCACCTTGTGTGAAGCAAACTCTTTCTTTGATCAGATTCATTCTCACCGCTCAACATGACTCTTATGTTAACTAGGACTTCTCCTCTTTCAAAATCTTTAGAATTTGATGATCTAGCATCTTAATCAACATGTGCAACTCTAGCTTGGCCTTCTATTCTTTGATTTTTCCTTCATTGGTGTTGGGAACATTCAAATGCTCTATGCCCTTCTTCTCTAAAGTGAAAACATTTCCCATGGAAGCCTCCTCTTCGAGATCCTTGTCCTCTACCTCTACCTCTCTGATCTCCATTGTTTTGATCATGGAAATGATTAGAATTGTTTCCCTTCTATTTTTGACTGCTACTTCTAGCATCATCCTTTTTATTCTAATAATCATTACAATGTCCATAAGATCATCTACTAAATCTTCCACCACAATCTCTTCCACTATTCTTGTTGTCAAACTTCTTACTTAGTTTCTCTTCAACTCTTAGGGAAAATTGGTATACCTCCTTAATACTTTTCATTCCAACTGAACTCAACTTTTCCTAAATACTTGGCCTTAACCCATTAAGATAATGGGCCACTTTCTCCTTATCAACTTCTACATGGTCGATTCTAATGAGAACTTGGTAGAACTCTTTGATATATTCTTGAAAAAAATTTCCCACTTGCTTCAACCCTTACATTTTTTTCAACAAATCAAGCTATGAGAATGAAATGTCACTTTAGTTTAGCTAACTTTTGATCCCATCAGGTGATTTTTTCCTTTCCCTTTCTATTCCACTCCAATTGAACCTCTTGTCAACAAATCTTTGTATTCCCCTTTAGTTTTGCCTTCACAAACTTGACCCTATCAAGATCCTCAATATCTTCATACTCAAAGTACTCCTCCAAATAATTGATCCAATTGATTAGCTCCTTTGGGTTAAGATTTCCCAAATATGTGGGAACTTCAAACTTAGTTCTTTTTGCAATCTTGGAGATGGCCTTAAAAATTCTTTCTTCCTCTAGGTTTAAAATTTCCTCTAGTTGGACATTTTCTTCTTCTTCATCCTCATCTCCACTTTCATCTCTTACTAGAAGATTTATTCCTCTATGCATTTATTCTTCAGATGCTTGCATTTTTCTTTAAAGGGATTTAAAAACCTTAGGTGTAACACCTACAACTCTTCCACTATGCTCTCTTCATGGAGGCATTTTTCGTGCTTTTGCTAAAACCCTAGTGTAAATTGCCTAGCAATTGACAATCTATCTACACACTCAGCCCAAACCACATTCCTAGTACAAACTTCCTCATAGTCCATGATCTTTCCACACACTCAAGAACTCTAGCTTTGATACCACTTGATGAAGGGTGCTCCCCTCAATACCATGAACACATAATAAAAACAAAGAAATACCATGATGTATTGTACAAACTTCCTCTCTCATCTTCATCTGATCAAACTAACCTCTCAAGCTTTATAATTTGGCTCTTTTCACTTTATCATCACCTCTATAGATATCCTTCAATTTGTTCCACATCTTATGAGTAGTAGCACACACTTTGACCTCATCAAATTCAACATAGTTAAGAGTTGATGCTATGTTAATCATCATAATATTATGATTTTTATTTTCAACAGTTTGTTCCACAATCAATGTTCTAGTAGGAGATTTATAAGAAATTCCCAAATATTACAAACCTAAATCATTAATGGTTTCCAGATGCAACTTCATAATTTCTTTCCATGCCTTGAAGTTATCTTTGTTCAACTTGGGAATCTCTCTTCTAAAAGACATCTTTATCATTAGTTTATGTCGTTGAAACCTTCTATTCAAGCACCAAGAAGCTCTAATACCAATTGTTGTAAATATAAGAGGAGTAACTGAGATGGGAGGGGTGAATCCATTACCCAAAAAATAAATCCTAGATTTCTTAGGTGTCAACATAAAGCATAAAATTCACTAAAAATACTAATGCTCGATAAACACAAAAGCACTCGGTTTACACTAGCAAATGTTGTAACTCAACAAACACTAAAATAAAAAAATATAACTTGGTAAATCCGAATCTTAAGATATTATCTATAATTCACCTTACTTAACTTAGTTGCATACACATAAAATAAATAGCATGAACACAAGTGACAGCAAGATTTAATGTGGAAACCCAATTTTGGTAAAACTGCCAATTAAAACTAGTTATTGATTTAGACTCTTTTGAAGTGAGCCTTGTTAGGAGCCAACCATATTAAAGGTTACAAAATGCACTATTACATGTGACTCTATTAGAAGATTTAATCACCCTACTTGAAGTGGCCTTGTTAGAAGTCTTTAGACACTTCAATCTAGAAATGTCACCTTGTTAGAGGATTTACAAATAGTTGTTAAGCCAACTCTATTAAGAGATTTAGATCACTACTACAATGATTAGAGAGTAATAATGAGATGACCTAATTGTTTATGAAACTGAATTTTTGATTACATATCTCAATTATAGCTTGTATACTTGATCCTTTTTTATTGAATGTATCTTTGTAGCTCTACAAGGGTATTTTTCTTATTCTTATAATTCTCCTCCTCTAAGCATCTTCTATTCTTCCATTCACTGCCAATCTTCAATCCTCAACTTGAGCTTGTACTTATACCTTATGCATTGTCAATTTGGATTGAATACATCTTAGAATAATTAATATTCATTACCTCAATTGGCTAGAACCAACAAACAAATCTATTGAACTCAATATGCCAAAAAAAGAAAATACTTCATTAGCCAACCCTACTTGGTGGACACTAACTCAAAAATGATTTTCTAGTGTTAACCCAGTGAACTTGGTTAACATTGCATCTTCACAAGATTTCTTTGGTAACTAAGTGAGCTTGATTAACACTAGTTCCATCCAACTTTTCTTTCATTAACCAAGTAAGCTTAGTTAACACTCAATTTCTATGAACTTCTCTTTGATGGCTAAGTGAACTTGGTAGTCACTGACTTCTGAACTTGGCAAACTCTAGAATGCTTGGTCAGCAGTAAAAACTATCTTCATCACTTGAGTGAGCTCGACATGTACTAATTAACAAAGATATGACATTTTGTATAACATGAAAGACAATACACAATTAACCAATCATATTCAATAGGGAATAAGGGATGACACAAAATTATTCAATCCAAGGGGAAATAAGAAAGAAGGGGACAAGCCTATTTTGACCAAGGAATCTAAAGAGGATACAATGGGTTAAGTGTTGAATCTTCTCAAGAATATGAATCCACCATTATACCATGCAAATAAAATAAGTACTAGAGAGAAATCCCCATTCAACAATAATTACAGTAAACAACCTAGGATGCAAAACTATCCTTATACCACACAATGGAAGGATGAGAAGCCTATTATTCCTCCTAGTAAAAATACTATGGAAAATAGTACACTTGATCCCTTATAAAAGGAATCCATTAACATGGTTGATGATCCTTAGTGGTGTATGATTTTTTAGTTACCTCATGCACCAGAATATTTTGTTATGTTATCATTTGTTAATGATCAAGATGGAAATGAAGAATAGCCCAATTATGATGGTGATGTTGAAGATGTTGAATGTAATATGGTTGGATCATATTATGATGATACATCTAAAGGTGATGATAATGATAATTTTGTTCATGACAAAAGATAATTCAATAGCATAGTACAACAAAAAATCTTCTCAAATGAAGATGAAGAGGAGGACACTACTTGTAATATGGTGTCATCAAAAAATGAAGTGATCATGAGGATACCTACTAAAGAAGAAATCAACTAGATCACTTCCAACATGGTTGCTCAAGTACAAACCAAAGGTATGATACACAAGGATTAAGGACATAAGATATCTAGTGTTTTTATCAAGAAGATTAGTCCAAAGAAAATAGAGATCAGTAAACCAAAGGATGAAAGTAGCATCAAGGTTAAAACTATGAATTAAAAATGGGAAGCCAAGAAAGAAGATGTTGCACAAGTTCCTGAAGTTTAGAATACCCTCCTACCAAAATTCATATTTCATATTTGGAAAAATGTCTAATGGTCATTCAAATATTTAAAAATTCAATCATTAGGACACACAAAAGTAATATCTTTAAAACCTTGGGTTATACCTTTTTCCTAAGTGGTTGCGTAATTTAATATTTTATGGGCTCGCATCTCCTTATCCATAAAATAAAAAATAATCTACATTGTTTCTTTTTCATTATGAGAAACTGCACATCTTTTAATTCATGTGACAAAGTGACAACATGCCATTTAGCATCATGGGCTCTTTCTCCTTTTGATTAGTGTAGTCATCAACAAGTTTTCATTCACTGTTAGATCAAAGATGATCTATGGCCATCATTATGTCACTATTCTTAGATGTGAGGGAGTTATTTTATGTGACATAGTGAGAGCTTGAGATGTGGAGTTACTGAGGTTGCTTCTCTTGTGGACTACAAAGTGGAATAGTGTTAGAACTTATTAGGCCAACATGGGTATGTTAGAGTAGCATGGTAGGATGGAAGGTTTTGATTGGTCAATGGTGTTGATTTTTCAAGTGGCCCAAGTTACTCCTTGCCTTCATCACTTGATCACTTGGGTTATTCTACTAACCTGAGTCAGGGTTTCAAAGATGCAAACTCCTTTGCTTCACACAATCGCTTCATTTGGGGTAGCCATATGTTTGGTACTATGATCATGTGATGGTCAATTTTAAGTTGTGATGGTATGATTAAGTGTAGATCCCTAGTGTTTCAATGATGCATTTTGCACCATCAAATTTTTAGGATCTATGACCAAAACATGATTACTAGGAGTTAAGAAGAAATTGCAACTAGAGTTATGATCAAGAAATTTCCTTTACTTCTCTTGGTTGCAAGGTTAAGAGGCTGACTTCAGGTTAAGGCAATAATGCCACAAATATAGCTAAGGATTATTTACAAGCACACCATGGCTAGAAGAAGATGTCAAATTTAAGATACAAAGTAGAAATTGGTGGTGAAGTGTTGATGTTCATGGTTTTGTATTGATAAATAGTTTATGAAGTAACAAGGTGGTGAAGCTATGATAGAATAAGGTGGCCAAACCCATGAAGACTTTATAGGGTGGTAGAAGGAAATAAAACTATTAGTCCACATGGTTAATTCTTTGAGTTTCTTCATTGAATTTCTATTTTTTTAGGGTTTTGAAGCATTGAAAGGGTTTGAAAAGGGAAAATAATGGAAAAATCCAATCTTGGATCGATAACAACCACTTTGTGGTTCTCCCCATACATAGTTACGACTAAGGCTTTCTATCTAACCATCTGTTGATTCATATTTCTCCATTTTGTACTAATGATCACCACTTCTATCCCTTCCAAGATTGAATATGCATATGAGGATCAGACTTCTGCATATGGGCATGCACCTAAGAAAATCCTTTTCTATCAGCATTGATGTCTCTTTGCACCTTGTTAATAGTCATTGATTTCCTGGAATCCACTAGAAGTTATCTCAGTTATGCCTGAGCTATAAAGTCATATTTTTAAATCTTTGTAATAGTTATTCTTTCTCTGATTCTTTAGTATTTCTTCCCCATGTATACTACTATAATTTGTTTTACCAAAAAACTATTGTAATTTTCTATGGTGTCTCTTTCAAACAAAGACACACTCTAAAAGACTTATTTTCCTCTAGTTAATGTTCTTGCCTATATTATGCAACTATATGATTATATCTATTTTTGAATTTGAATGACATTGAGTAAATTTTCTTCCTATATAATTCTTGTATTGTCTAACATGTGGTTGTTAGATTAAGCAAGGTCTAAATCTATATCCTTTGAGATTATAACTAGTTAACTATGTATTTATGGGCAGAGATGAGATCAAACACTTTATTTTGGTGCATCAACTCCTTAGGTTAGAATAGGTAGATTTTATTTCTTGCATCTCCTTCTCCCTTTTCCTCTCTAAGTGTAGTTAAGTGCATATTCATAGCAAAGAAAGTTGGCCTTCTCTAGAGAGTTAATCTCATAGTTCAAGTCCCATAGCTTGGAGGTTGTTCCAATGTTTCACAAGGTTGTGTTGCCATTACTATCCAGTAATGCACTTTTTGTACTATGCTCAAATCTTGTTGGTCGAGAAGCTCATTATCCTTTCCAACTCAAAAAAGTGACTTAACAAATTTTATGTCAAAATAGGAGCTACAATTCTACAATCATGACTAATGAAAAGACTCCTTGCATTATCTTACAATTGAAGAAATAGTTTCCTGATGTTAAGAAACCCTTTGAAAAATCCCTTTTTGATTAGTCAAAAACCATGGCAAAACACTTTATAATCTTATGACTCCTTAGTTGTCTTGGTGTCTATGCTAACTTTTTCTTCCTCCATGATCTTATAGCAAACAACTTTGTTGAAGTGGCATAGCATCTTACCTTAACCTATTTCACCCTACGATCTCACAATTGCAATCTATAAAACCTAATTGAAGCATGACCTTTCAACCTTGTAACTGCAAGTTTCACCTTCTTATTATTAGAAGTATTTTCATACTCAAATAACTTCTCCATTTTAGAGATCCAATATAACATAGCATTGGTATCCAATTTTCCATCATAAGGACCAATTGCTACCATAGGTTTTGAATGTGCCCTAGACAATACTCTCAGTAATCTTTCCTCATCTTGATCTTCTTTTCGTTTTGGATTAGGGTTTGGTGCTACTTCTTCATCATCACTCACATCCTCAAGATGCACTTCTCTCCTTTGGGTTGCCTCCACAACATCTAATCTAGCTGCACTTTGTCTAGATGTATCCAATATTGCATTATCAAAATTTCCTCTACCTTGAACCATCTTTACAAATTAGGTTCCTACAAGATTGTAACCCTTTGCAAGTTATAGGTCAAATCCACATATCTGCAATCCTACAACCAAGTTTGAATGAAGGTTCTACATGATTAAATCTTCACAAGGATGAACCTAGCTTTGATACCACCTGATATAAGGAGAGAAAGAAGAACTAGGGCTAAAAGCACACCCAACAATCCAAACCAACCTTGTAGAGTTAACAAAATGGAAGTAAACAACAAAGAGAACAACACCACAAAGAGAGAACAATGTTCTATTTTTGAATCATCAAATGATTAACATACATACCTAGTTGTAAGTCCTTCTAGGTTATGGCTAGATATAAAATACATTCAAGATCAAAGATTTAGCTTCACATTAACACTTCCACACACATGTGCAACAAACTTTCTCAGTCCTTCTAAATCTCTAAATTCTACTCCCTATTCTACTCTAACTCAAAACCTAAACACCCTATTTATTCCTGCCAAAGTATCTTATTAAAGATTCTAGAACATTACATAACAAAAAAGTTGACCCAACATCACTCTACACACATCCCAAGACAAGATCTTATCATAAAAATTGTGATTGGAATTAATCTCGCAAGTCAGCTCCCAACAAAACTATAGCAAACTCATCCAAAATGCTAACAATTAGCATCAATAGGAACACTTATGACATGATGGATCACTAGGCACATGAAGGATAGCTCAAGACAAACTATCAAACTTGGCACACATTGCAGAGTGAAATGGGATAACACACTATCACGAGTGTTAAAATGATGTGGGATAACTTCAACTCAGCATATACTACAAAATTACTAGCACTTAGCAATTGCTACAACTCAACAATGACTATAACTCGACAACAACTAGTAAATTGAATACAAATGAGCAAGATAATGCGTCAACCCAAGATGCTCTTGAATCATTAGGAAATTTTTTTTAGCAAGGAGGTGTTGGGTGATGCAATGCACTCCCCTGCCCACAGGTGGTTAATTATGTGGTGTTCCATGTTCACTAACAGTCATGGCTTTTGGTGTGATGGCAAATGGTCCCCACAATTGGTATCAGAGCCTGGTTTTGGCTTGGTCATGGGTTCAAATCTCCTCGGTACCTTCCCAACCCGCGTAAGCACCTGGTATGCGCATCGAGGGGGAGATTGTTGGGTGATGCGACACACTCCCCTGCCCACAGGTGGTTAATTATGTGGTGTTCCATGTTCACTAATAGTCATGGCTTTTGGCACAATGGTAAATGGGCCCTACAGGAGGTTATTTAGTTACAAACAAATAAGATTCCTAAGGGGTTTGTTGTGTTAGAAACTATCTTTGATAATCACCATAGATTTAAGACAAGTGAAAAAGAGCATTATGTAAAGGACTTAGAGGAGGTAAAACTTGGAACTAATAAAGAACCTAAGAAGGTGTATATAGGGCAATAGTATGTCCTAAAATCAAGAAGACTTTGATTGAATTATTGAAAAAATATAGACATGTGTTTGCTTGGTCCTGTGATGATTTAAAGGCTTATAGAGAAGATCTCTCTCAGTATGAATTTCAATTGAAAGAAGGAACTAAACCTTTCAAACATAAATAGAGGCCTATTAATCCAACTTAAGCACAAAGATGCAAGAGAAGATGATAAACTTTAAAGATGTTGGAATTATCCAATCAGACATTTTTCTTGGGTGTCAAATTTAGTTCCTATTAGAAAGAAGAAAGGTGATACCAGAATTTGTGTTTACTTCATAAATTTGAAAATATCATCACTAAAGGATAATTATGGTTTGCTAAACATGGAGGCCATGTTGAAAAGAGTTATTGGATCAGTACTAATGTCTATGATGGATGGCTTCCCTAAATATAATCAAGTAGTTGTGAAGGACTCAAAGCAATAGAAGACTACATTTACCACAACTTAGGAAAATTATGTTTATAATAGAATGCCCTTTAGTTTGACTAATTGTTGTGCTACTTTTTAGAGAGCCATGGATGTGGCCTTTGCAGATATAATTGAAAAAAATTTAGTAGTGTACTAGGATGACTTGAAAACCTACTCAAAGGATGAGAATGACCATTTCATGCACCTTGAAAAGGCTTTTAAATTTCATCAAAGCTGTAAAATTTGGTATTTCTCTAATTCCTAGGAAATATGCATTTTTTCTTACTGGGGGAAAATTGTTGTGTCATTTGGTTGGAAATGAATGAGTTGGGATAGAACCTAAAAGGGTGGAAGCTATAGATAAAATTCACAAGCCTAAGATTGTGAAAGATATTCAATCTTTCTTTAGACAAATCAACTTCCTTAGAAGATTTGTTGCAATTTTTTCTAAAATAAGTAGACACATTTCTATGATGCTAAAGAAAGGTTTAGAGATCAAATGGGATGAAGAACCAAGCATGGATTTTCATAAAATAAAGCAAACAATAAAAGATGATCCTATCTTAAGAGCACCCAATAATTCAAAGCCAATACACATATTTTCCTTTGCCTCATTCCATACTATAGCAATAATGTTATTGTAGAAAAATGAGGATGGTTATGAAAAACCAATAGAATTCTTTACTAAATCTTTGTAAGGTGTAGAATTAAAATATGATATAAATGAGAAGCAGGTATATGCATTGGGTAAAGTGGCGAAAACATTTGGATGCTATTGCATGGGACAAATAGTAATTATGTTTGTTCCAAGTGTTGTAGTGAAGGATATATTCTCACAACAAGAAGTTTCAAGAAGAAGATGTAAATGTATCAATAGGATCTAGGAGTTTAATATAGATATTCATATCACTAAGTTGGTGAAAGGTCAAGGAATTTCCAAGTTGATGGTAGAAGAAGACCTTAAAGCTACTCAGATAAATAAAATTTAATGATGATGGCATAGATGGACTGTGTGATATGGATACCTATGAATGGTATAAGGATATCATTTTCTACTTGCAATACATGAAAGCTCCACCAAGCTTAGGTGAAATTTAGAGAAGATTCTTAAAGTTATAGGCTATTAAATATTTTATTATGAGTGGAAAACTATGGTGGAGAAGTATGGAAGGTGAGTTGCAAAAACATGTTTATGAGAAACATGCATCAATATTTCTTTATGAGATGCATCATGAAGTATGTGAGGCCATTATATTTCTAATACAACAACCCATAAAGTGATCAGAATAGGATTTTTGTGGCCTACTCTTTTTAAGAATACATACAAGATTGTGAGGAAGTGTGATGACTATCAAAGGTTTAGTGGAAAATTGAAATGTTCTAGAAATCTACCATTAAAACTAGTAGAGGCACAAGCACCTTATAAGCAGTGAGGAAGAGATTGTATAGGTGAGTTTTCAAACAAGTCAAGTGGAGGACATGCCTAGATACTAGTAGCTACTAATTATTTTATAAAATAGGTAGAGGCAACCCCTACTAGAAAATATACTAGTAAAGTGGTGATATATTTTATTTTGAATAATATCATTATTAGATTTGAATGTCCAGAGAGAATAGTTACAGACAATGCAATGTGATTCATATCTAAAGAATACAGGGCCTTTTTTGAGGAATATGGTGTAACCAAATCCACCACTTCCCCATACCATCCATAAGGAAATGGGCATGATGAGTCAAGAAACAAAATCATGCTGAAAATCATCAAGAGAATAATAAAGAAGAACAAAAATGCATGGGATTCCAAACTGCCATTAGCACTCTGGGCTAACAGAATACTAATGAAGAAAGCTATAGCATGTGCACCATTTCATCTTGTTTATAGAATACTAGCTAGATTATGATAGAAAAACTTAATGAGTATATAAAAATTTGTTCAACATTATGATAATGATCTCATTGATGAGTTGTTGATTAGAATGGATGATATTATGAAATTAGATAAGACAAGAACAAAAGCTTCTGCCAAAAATGAAAAGTTGCAAGTTTAGGTTAAACATTTGTATGACAAAAAAATTAGTATCAAGAAAGTTTTATCCTAAAGATATGCTATTGTTATGGAATGCCAGATTGGAAGACAAAGGTAAACATGGTAAATTCGATCCCATATGGTTAAGACTATATCTCATTCATGAAAATTAGGGAGAAGACTCTTATTTCATAAGGGAATTATCAGGTAAGATTCTTGAATTTCTAGTTCATGGACAATTCCTGAAGAAATATTTTTGTTGAAGGTATTTTATCTCCATGAATAGTAGTTAGGTTTGTACATCTTTATAAGCTCTACATCTTTGTAAGCTCTTGTACATATATGTATCCCTCTATATATTTTTGTTTTATCTCCATGAACAGTAGTTAAGTTTGTATATCTTTGTAAACTCTTGTACATATGTGTGTCCCTCTTTATATTTTTGTTGTTTCTTTTCTATGTACATAGCCCTATTAGATTTGTCAATGTTGCTATCACATGTGTGGTCTTGTATTCCCAAACATTTCCCCTATCAAAGCCACTGATAGCCCTCTTTTTAACTATACCAAAGTTTTGAAAAATCTGTTGTGGCAATGTCTTGGAAATTGTTGTAGAGTTAGGGTTTTTTATGCATTTTTTGTTAGTTTTCTAGTAAAAATGCTAACATGAGTTTTTTTTTTCCCTAGTAGAATATTTAGATGTCCTAAGGATTATATCTTTACCTTGTCATTGAGAATTTTCTTAAATCTGCAATCAATTTTGACCTTTACCTTAGGTTTCGTACCCAAGTAGGATATCATTTGTGGTTTTCAAATTTTCCATCAATAGTTACAATCTTACGATCAAGGTTTTAAATTCCTAGTTGAAAGCCAAAATTTTCCCTCTCCCAATGTTACAAAATGAAGTCTAGCAAAGGATCATAAAGGTAAATGTTGGGTCCTCCAATGTTATGATATTCAATGTAAACTTAGCATCATGATTGTGTGTTTTGAAGTTTTTGATCTTACGATTGTTCCAAAATCATATCATTGTAAGTGGCTTATGATAAATAACAAGTAATACAATATTATGATAAGATGAAGAGAATATAAGAATAAAGGCTTAAAAGGGAATTGTTCACCATTTTTTGCCCCTCCTTCAAAGATCTAGTTTTGAGCATGACAACCATGGTTCATGTACATTGAAATTTTTATTTTTCCATGCAAGCTAATGAGGATAGCACAAGAGGATTTGACTTTCCCTTTTTAGACCCAAGTCTTTTAAGGCTTTTGCATTGTATAAAGGTTCAAGTTGTCATAATGTGATTATCTCTCTTTTCTCTATCACGAACAATTAAGTTTTAACCATCAAGAAAGTAGTGATAGTGTGACATAGTCAAATTCATAGCTAGTATCATCATCACAATTAAATTCAAGTTTATGAGGTTGCAAGTTTCAATAGTGTGAAGTTTTACTCCATTATCTAGGATACATGTGTCATCACATAGTCATGGAAGGTTAGTGGTTAGCCAAAGTTTGAGTTGCAATGCAATGATATCTTTGATCACTCATTTGAAGGGTTAACTTCTAGGCTAATGTTTCAAGTGGCAACATTATGATCTTCCCCTTTAAACATAGTCACAGGTGGATCAATAAAAACCATGATTAGAGCTACAACATGGCAAAAGCCTATTTTGCACATGTTCAGACAGTTAAAACTTGGGATTATAGTTAAGGCTATGAAGATGCAAATAGGTGGACATGTGTCAAGGTGGGCCTATTTAATATAAGTTCTCCACATCACATCATCTCAAGTGTCAGTTACAAAGGAGATGTTAAATCAAATAAAAGAAATTAGTTGAATTAATTTATCTCCATTGATGAGCTTTAAAAGTTTAAGTTGAGACCATGTGAAAGTCAATAGCCCAGTCAAATCTAATGCTTTTGCAAGGTCAAACACAATTAAGAGTTAGCTAGAGTTCAAGGTGTGAAGCTATGTTTCTTCTTTATTCACAGGTTTGGAAAGAAGAAAAGAAGAACAAGAAGAACAAATTTTATTATAATTCAATAAGTAATATTTTTCTTCTAATTTAAGTAAACCAAAATCTCATTCCTTAAGTGCATTGATATATTCCAATGTTGATTTACCAAATTCAAGCACATCATTAAATTGGATAGGGGTTCTTGAAAGCTTGATATTATATGTATCTCCAACCACCTTATTATGAAGTTTTTTATGAGGCAATATAGTTTCCTTTGGTGGATATGGTGGAGTAGGTAGAATATTATGTGAATGGGATAATGAATATGGTAAGAAGTGTGAATGAGATAAAGTAGATGAGAATAAGTAGGATGGGTATAGTGGTTGTTGTGAGTGTTCTTGGTTCTATTTATCATGTAGATTATGTAAAGAAGTGTGCTTTGAAGAAACATGTTTGGTTCCTAATGAAATAGAGTGACAATAAATGTTACCAACATAATGCATACCATGATCTTCTTGAGTTGGTGCTTGATATTGTTAATCCATTATAAGAAATACTTGGTCACTTCCACCCTTATCATGGTAAGGATCAGAAATAGCTTGCACCTCATTCACCATGTTCTCATGGTTGTTCAAGCATATGCATTGGTCATCTTTCCTATAGCAATTAGAACAACAAATAGCTAAACTTCCATCCTAAAAAACACACTTCTCTAAGAACTGATCAATAACTTTCTCATGTTCAAACATAGAGATAGAATTATCACATACCTATGATAATGGAAGATCAAGAGCATTTAAATTACATTTATTAGGTAGAGAAGGTATAAAGATATCACCTTTAGTCAACATGATTTCCCCACCAATTTCTTCTTTAGTTTTAAAATTTGAAGGTGGGGGTCCAGGGGAAGCAACCAAGGTGCTCCTTGCTTTCCCTTCAAATTTTGCATTTTTAAAACATTTTGAACCTAAAATTGATGTACTTGAACAACCTTGAAAATGCATCATTTTTAACATTTTTTCTTCAAAATAGCTTCTTTTCTTTACCAACAATAACTCACAACAACTAGTGATAATGTTAAATTGAAATTGACTTCTACGACCTACTTGCAAACTCTAAAACAATGCATCTATATGATTTCAACAACACAAATTAAGATTAATTACTTAAGCAAGGCTAGCAATTGCAAAAGCTTTCATCCTAATGCTTTGTTCCTAACACAACTCATCAAACTAACATGCCTTTGACACCTTTTCCTAGCAATGGCACAAAAATGATAGGACAATACTAACGCAAATAATAATAAAAGAATTAATGATTTATGATGATGTTCGACTGGTCTATACATGTCAATCTGAGAGCATAATCTTGCGAAATGCATTCAAGCAATATGCTATCAAGGGATCCAGTTTGTGAGTTGAGTAATTATGAATGTAGCTAGAACACATGGAAGAAAACCTACAATAAAGAAAAATAAAATTGGTGATAGGAACTATCACTTCCTGGTGATGAGATCTTCTCTTTTATGTTCAAGTGATAGGAACTATAAAGAAATTGCAGCAAACTCTAAAACAAAAACATTAAAAAAAATATAAAGACAAATGTAAAACATGGAATCTAATTTAGAATAAATAAAAGATTCATAAATTTTCAAACAATAAAGTGTATAGCGAAAACCTTAATACAACTAATATAATTCTCAATGATTAAGCATGAAACATAGGGATGAATTATAGATACAAATACTATATGAAATACTAATTTGAAATGAGACAACATAAATAATTAAGACACTAAAATATTGATATGAAATTATATAGAAAATAAAAAATTAAGACATAAAACTTACAAAAATATATAAAATATATTTATATACATTCAGCAATCGAGAGCGGGTGCCCTTCCTTCCAACAAACCGATTGAAGAAAATGCTCAAAGAACTCTTAAATCAGCTTAGAACAATAATATATTTCTGATATTATGATTCATACATTCTTCTCCTCCTCTCTTGAATACGTGATGGCTTATATAGCCTTTTACATATAAAACAAACAATTTCATTTTTATCATGGAAGTTTAGTCTTTATGCTTGAAACTTATTGTTTTATTTTTAATAAAGAGTGTAAAACATATGACCACTCTTTTCATAACACAATAAACTAATTTCTTAACAATATACTAATTATTTGCAAACTAATTTTCTAATAATATAACAAAGAAACAATATGAAAATCTGGCCGAAATGGTAAATCTAAAATTTTGGCCTTTAGAAAACCACTCATAGTTCTTTTATCATTCACTTTTTGAAGATTTTTCCATGTGAGAACCAAATTGGCTCTACTTTGGACAAAACCCATATCTTGGATTTTTCAGATTCTTCTTCATTTTCTCAGGAACTGCCACACAATATTGACTGTAGAAAATGTTTGGATTGTGATTCTTGTAAAATTCTAATAAATATAATAATATCATTATATTTTCTTCAACATATTCCTTAGTAAATATTGTTGGAATAGAAAATACTCCAAATATATACCAACAAGAGTCTTGCATAGAAGGTGATAGAATGCATATTGCAAATATATATTTTAATACAAAAAGAATAAGGCTTATTAGTAAAGATAATCAATAATTACTTTCCATAATCTAATCTCAAAATTAAATTAAATATAACTTATATGTTAAATTAATTGCAACATAAAATGGTCAAATAATATGAAAATAGAATGGAATTGGAATGCAAGAATATGATGAAATGTGATAGAAAATGAGACATTATTTTCTCTTATCAATTTTCAGAAAAGACCCATATATATGGAAAAATTTAGACAAATATCATTCCTAGGGATTCCTAGTTTCCCTCATCCCATATCTTTTGATCTAAGAGATAAGGTGGTCAAGTTCTCTGGGAACAATGCTATCACTAGAGAGGAGAACTTGAGAGTCTTTGTAGACATCTAGAATGACTTTGAAGTTGAGCATGAAGATATGGTGACTAAACTATTTGTGCATTCATTAATAGAAGATTCCAAGGATTGGTTTAGGATACTACCAAATGATTGCATTAGTTTCTAGAGTGATATGGAGAAGTTGTTCAAAGAACATATGGTGACAATACCGATGCTGGTTTTATGTTGAATGATTTCAATAATATTAAGAAGAATCCTAATAAATCTACACTTGATTTCAATGTAAGATTCTAGAAAGGAATGTACAAGTTGTTTCAGGTTATGAGATTGAATGAGGATGTTTGTCTTACAACATATTTTAATGCTTTTGATAGCAAGATGGCTGATCAGTTGAGGGATAAGGAACCTAATACTTTGAGGGATGCTTTTAGAATTGTAGTAAATATTGAAAGTAATAGAAAAGAATCTAGTAAGCTTGGGAGGAGAGATGATCCAAAGCTATTCAATACCAAGAATAACAACAAAAGGGAAGTTGATAAAATCCCTGCAGGTAAAAAACCTAAAGAACCCTCAATAGGTCAAGTATTGGACTTACTAAAGAAGATGAATCCATCAACTTTCAGTTCAAACAAATCCATTGGTGGTGAGAAGGCCCTGAAAAATAATAACCATTTCAATAGATAGCCTAGAATGCAGAATTACCCCTACACCACTTAATGGAAGGATGGTAAACTGATTCTCAACCAAACCCAGAATATACAAGATAAGGGTACACCAGATCCTCTACAATGAAGTTCTATTAATATGAATGATGATGTGCCATGGTGCATCATATGTCAATCACCCCACTTTGTAGGTTATTGTACACTTACTCAAACATTTCATTTTCCCTATAAGGAGCAGCCTGGTTCTCTCAACTAATCTCATTCTGTATCCATCACATAACAGCCCTAAACTGTACATCTCCCACATATAACAATGAATTCCAATCTTTATCATCTGGAACAACAAGATTACAAACATATAACTCACAAAGGAGATTCTGCAGAGTCATCAGAACTAAATTGAATGTTGCATAAAATTCCTGGGGAGTGTGTAAGGAATGGTTCAACCCTCGAGTAATTTGAGACAATTGAAAATTAATCATTTGCTCTTTTAGGAACTATGTGTAAACTAGAGATGGGGACCTACAATTTACAAGCTCTAGAATGAGCTCTGTAATCTTCATGACACATTGTTGCAAGACCATAATTTCACTATCCTTCTCTTTAATTTGATGTGCTTGTTCTCCAATAGTTCTGAGCAATTGCTTCCTTTCTAAATCCCAGTTTTCTTTTCCCCATTGAAACTATTAGTACAAACTAAAGCTATATATTAATAGTGTAGAAATGTCTGGTGGTGTATGATATGGACAAAAGATCTATAATCTTCAAGGTGGTGCTTAGGATGATGGTAGTCATTAGTGTTGTCATTCTGAGAATGCCGACGTTCAACAAAGTTGTTATTTTGACAAGCAACAATGTTATCATCTTTTTTTGAAGGGGCAATGGCTGTTGGATAGGATGCAATAGTCATTTTAACTTGAAATGTTTAAACAATTTCCTGAACAATTTCCCCTAGCTGAAATCTTGCTTTTCCTCAAGCAAGGAAGAGGCATTAGTTAGTCATGAAAAATCTTAGCATGGAATCTTCTGACAACTTTAATCAATCATCAAGAATTTCAAAGGTGGTATAAAAGGTATACATGAAAGGTCATCCTCCTATGGTCTGTGTCAATAAAACCAGGTATACATGTGCTCCCCCTAGCTAAAAGGTTGTTTGTCCTCAAATGAGAATGTATGGATGAGGGTAACATCAAATTTCTTATGGAGCATATAATTACAATAATGATAATTTAAAATCAAAATGCAATGCATAGATAATTAATTACTAAAAATAATAATTATTATGAATAAATGGAAATCACAGTACCATTTGTGTTGTTGTGAGAAACTTCAAACTTTGCAAATAATAGAAAGTACAAGTCCCTATATTGATGAATATTTAGGTCCCTCCAAGAGTGTTGCATATATAATATGATTATTGTCTTCATACTTTCTAAAAGTTGTCTTTTGGATCACATCGTAGTTGCTACAGGAGTGTCTATTGAATCAAAGAGTAGTGGCTACAGGACTGACTGTTACAACCAAATAGTAGTTGCTGCAAGACTGACTCTTACAACATGAAACTTATAGATAAGACCAACTAGACACCATCATTGAATAGAACATTCCTGACATCATGAAGACTCAACTACTCAATGGAGTGTTTGGAAACATATGCAAAGACTTTCTTCCACAAGTAAAAACTTGACTAACTCACACCCTTGGAAAAATGATTTAAAATATGAGCAACCAACCAACTGTGAACTCCTCCAAAATAGTCATTGAGAAAAGAACTAGGAAACAAACTAAACTAGACAACTACTAACTCTAAGACACTATGTAAGCACACTTATTGAATGAAAAACCCTCCCTAACCTATCCTACCCTACACTAACTAGATTACATGACTTGCTCAAACAAAACCATTTACTAGTTCTTTGAAATATCTTCCTCTTCTCAAAGTCTTCCAATGCTTTACATGCTTATGCACAATGAGAAAGAGTTGTAGTAGTAGTTGAAACCTAATATGAAATATAACTTTTGAAAAGACATTAGTAGACTCACTTATCACTTCATGTTGATAATATATATTGCTATACTGAAGTATATAAGTAAGCTTAAATGTGTCTCATTTAGGTGTAGCTGCATGTGTATCTTTGTCTTCAACTGCAAGTTCTTCTTTTGATGCAACCTTTGCTTGTGATAATATCTTTTCCTCCATATGAATAAGATGTCTAATAGGACACCCTCGTGAAAGCACAAATCTTGAACTCTCCTTGATGGCTTGGCATAGATGTCCTCTTCTTGACTTTTAAAAACCAATTTCTATGGCTAATTTGATAAAAGTACAAGAATTTTTGCACCATCTTCATAGGGTTCATAGTTTTTCTCTACAAAAGATGTTGGCTTAACATCTAATGTTAAGCAAAACTCCTCTAAATCATCCCAAAACTAATCTTCTTCAATATCTTCTTTACTTTTCAACATGAGGGGCTGATTTTCACTTTATTGCAACTCTGTTCTTGAAGTAGGATTTCTAATTTGACATCACATTTAGCTTGAACAAAAACCTTATGCATGGTGATTTCTTCATTTTACAAAGCAAGGTTGTATTCCTTTTCCTCCTCACCAATTAGCAATTTTTCATCAATATGTGAACAAAATTCCTCTACTATGCTAGAGAACATGTCTTCATTGATTTCCAAACTTGTTGAAAATGATATTGGATCTTCATTCTCATCCTCCATGGATCCAAAAACCATATTGTGTTACATGCAAACTTCTATGATCCTAAGTGCTTTCAAAAGAAACTAAGATTCTAGAAAATGACAAAGAGCTGCTAAAAATTCAGACACTCTCACAGCTTGACTTGTCCTCGACAACAGCGTCAAAAATGACTGGCCAATATAATACCTTTTTAGCTATAGGATTGGACATCCTTCACTACCAAAGTACTATGCTGACTCCGTCACAATAGGTGTATCATATTCATGCACTAGGCCTTGCTTAGGAATAATATATTCAAACTAAGGACTATTTCTCCCATTATGAGGCTCATTTAAATTATCAACCCAAGGACGTATACTTGAAAAAAATTTGTAAAGTATATGCACCATGAAACTCTCTAAGTTATTCTATCATTGCAAAACATAAACTATAACAGTGCTGAAAATAAATCTAAGTACACAGTAATGGCTGCAAGAAACTACACAGTAATGGTTGTAAGAACTGTATACTACAAACTACAAATTTTCGTATATGTTTGCATCTATATGTATGTCTACCTCTCTACCTCTAACAACCCTCTAAAAAGTTAACAATTTTCCCCATCATCTTTTTAGATAAGGAAGAATCTTATTACAAAAGTAATGACAAAGTGGGCTGAATTTCAGTTCCACATGTTTAGCAATCCACTCAAATACATGGCTCTTCTTTATTATTGTAAATTAGTTCAAACCCCTTTACCATGTTATTTTACTCCTTTTCATCTTTCCAAATTATTTTTAAAATCTTAATTTTATTAAGAAATGTGAAAGTTATGGTCATTTTTCTGAAAGTGGTTTTATTCTGCCTGAAAATGTGCCACTTTTTCCTCAACCAAATTTTGATTCGTGTTTCTCATTAACTACTCCAAACCAACTCAAATTATCAAAATATTTCATGCTCCTTTGTCTTAGCTTTCCAAAAATATAAACCATTCTTAATTTTATTAATAATTGAGCAAGATATGCCTATTTTTCTGGAACTGGCTTTTAACTTTTTCTTCACTTCCTGCACTTGTTGAATATTGACAAGTGTTAACTTGCTTCTCCTTCTTTCTATTTGCATGAATGACTCAAACAACTCATAAAGAACATGTTAACCACCTCAAAGATATTATTATTCAATGTTAACCATTTATCACAATAAATCATCATAATCTAGCATCAACTAGCTATACATGCAATTGTTAATCAATACATCATTTATCATAGTTAATGCTTCATAAACCAAGTTAATATATGGAAATGGCTTAGATATATATTGAAACTATGGGTTAAAGTGTTATAAAAAATAGATATAGATATGCATTTTATAGTCTCATCAATATCTTCTTTAATTTTCAACATGAGGGGGCTGATTTTCACTTTATTGCAACTCTGTTCTTGAAGTAGGAGTTCTGATTTGACATCACATTCAGCTTGAACAACAACCTTATGCATGGTGATTAATTCATTTCGCAAAGCAAGATTGTATTCCTTTTTCTCCTGAACAATCAATTATTTTTCATCAATATGTGAACAAAATTCCTCTACTATGCTAGAGAACATGTCTTCATTGATTTCCAAACTTGTTGAAAATGATATTGGATCTTCATTCTCATCCTCCATGGATCCAAAAACTATATTGTGTTACATGCAAACTTCTATGATCCTAAGTGCTTTGAAAAGAAACTAATATTCTATAAAATGACAAAGAGCTACTAAAAACTTAAATACTCTCACAGCTTGACTTGTCCCCGACAATGGCGCCAAAAATGTCGGCTTCCCAATTAGATCAATAACTTGGTTTTAGAAACACAACTCACAGATTAGACATCCAAAATGAGAAATTATATTTCTAATAGAGAAGGTTCATTTAAATTATCAACCTAAGGATGTATACTTGAAACAAGTCTGCAAATTATATGCACCATGAAACTCTCTAAGTTATTCTATCATTGCAAAACATAAACTATAATAGTGCTGAAAATAAATCCAAGTACACAGTAATGGCTGCAAGAACTGTATACTACAAACTACAACTTTTGATATATGTTTGCATCTATATGTATGTCTACCTCTCTATACCTAACAACCCTCTAAAAACTTAAAAAGTTTCCCCATCATCCTTTTAAATGAGGAAGAATCTTATTACAAAAGTAATGACAAAGTGGGCTGAATTTTAGTTTCACATTTTCAGCAGTCCACTCAAACGCATGGTTCTCCTTAATTATTGTGAATCAGTTCAAACCCCTTTACCATGTTATTTTAATCCTTTTCACCTTTCCAAATCATTTTGAAAATCTTAATTTCATTAAGAAATGTGAAAGTTATGGTCATTTTTCTGAAAGTGGTTTTATGCTATCTGAAAATGTGCCACTTTTTCCTCAACCAACTTCTGATTCATGTTGCTCATTAACTACTTTAAACCAACTCAAATACTCAAAATATTTTATGTTCCTTTTTCTTAGCTTTCCAAAATCATAATCCATTCTTAATTTCATTAAAAATTGAGCAAGATATGCCTATTTTTCTGAAACTGACTTTTAACTTTTTCTTCATTTCCTACACTTGCTGAATATTGACAAGTGTCAACTTGCTTCTCCTTCTTTCCAGCTGTATGAATGACTCAAATAACTCAAAAAAAACATGTTAACCACCTCAAGAATATTATTATTCAATGTTAACCATTTATCACAATACATCATCATAATCTAGTATCAACTAGCTATACATGCAATTGTTAATCAATACATCATTTATCATAGTTAATGCTTCATAAACCAAGTTAATATGTGGAAATGGCTTGGATATATATTGAAACTATGGGTTAAAGTGTTATAAAAAATGGATATAGATATGAAATTTTATAAGCTCATCAATATCTTCTTTACTTTTCAACATGAGGGGGCTGATTTTCACTTTATTGCAACTCTGTTCTTGAAGTAGGAGCTCTGATTTGACATCACATTCAACTTGAACAACAACCTTATGCATGGTGATTTCTTCATTTTGCAAAGAAAGGTTGTATTCCTTTTCCTCCTCACCAATCAAAAAATTTTCATCAATATGTGAACAAAATTCCTCTACTAGGCTAGAGAACATGTCTTCATTAATTTCCAAACTTGTTGAAAATGATATTGGATCTTCATTCTCATCCTCCATGGATCCAAAAACTATATTGTGTTACATGAAAACTTCTATGATCCTAAGTGCTTTGAAAAGAAACTAATATTCTAGAAAATGACAAAGAGCTACTAAAAACTCAGAGACTCTCATAGCTTGACTTGTCCCTGGCAATGGTGCCAAAAATGTCAGCTTCCCAATTAGATCAATAACTCGGTTTTAGAAACACAACTCACAAATTAGACATCCAAAATGAGTAGTTATCTTTCTAATAGAGAAGTTTTATTTAAATTATCAACCTAAGGATGTATACTTGAAAAAATTTTGCAAAGTATATGCACTGTGAAACTCTCTAAGTTATTCTATCATTGCAAAACATAAACTATAATACTGTTGAAAATAAATCTAAGTACACAGTAATGGCTCTGTATAATAAAAAATACAACTTTTCATATATGTTTGCATCTATATGTATTTCTACCTCTTTACCTCTATCTCTCTACCTCTAACAACCCTCTAACAACTTAACAAGTTTCCCCGGGCTGAATTTCAGTTCCATATTTTCAGCAGTCCACTCAAATGCATGGCTCTCCTTCATTATTGTGAATTAGTTCAAACCCCTTTACCATGTTATTCTCCTCCTTTTCAAATTTCAAAATCATTTTTAAAATCTTAATTTCATTAAGAAATGTGAAAGTTATGGTCATTTTTCTGAAAGTGGTTTTATGTTGCTTGAAAATGTGTCACTTTTTCCTCAACCAACTTCTGATTCATGTTGCTCATTAACTACTTCGAACCAACTCAAACACTAAAAAAAATTTATGCTCCTTCATCTTAGCTCTCTAAAACCATAATACATTCTTAATTTCATTAATAATTGAGCAAGATATGCCTATTTTTTTGGAACTAGCTTTTAACTTTTTCTTCATTTCCTGCACTTGTTGAATATTGACACGTGTCAACTTGCTTCTCCTTCTTTCCAACTGCATGAATGACTCAAATAACTCAAAAAAAACATGTTAACCACCTAAATAATATTTTTATTCAATTTTAACCATTTATCACAATAAATCATCATAATCTAGCATCAACTAGCTATACATGCAATTGTTAATCAATACATCATTTATCATAGTTAATGCTTCATAAACCAAGTTAATATGTGGAAATGGCTTGGATATATATTAAAACTATGGGTTAAAGTGTCATAAAAAATGGATATAGATAGGACATTTTATAGGCTCATCAAGAACCATGATGATGTGAACTATAATATGGTAGGTATGTTTGATGATTGTGTAGATTCTAATTTAGAGGAACATGAGGATGATGTTACTAGCTAGAGAATTGCATACCAACTACATCATCAAGAAATATTCTCAGACGATGAAAATTATGATAAAGATAGGGTATGTAATGTATCTTCAAATGTTCATAATATAAACTTAACAATGCCTTTGAACGAGGAGATTGACAAAATCACTGCAAAAATGATTTCTTAAGTGCACAGTAACTATAACGTAAGGAATAGGACAATTGGAAGTGATGTTGGAAAATATCTTGGTATATTCATCAAGGATATTAAAAACAAGATGAAGGATGAGAGCCAAAAAACCCATACTAAAAAAAAAAGGCCAAAGAAAGTACAATGTCAAACAAGTGATACCCCTAAAATAGTAGTGCAAGAAAATAATTCAACATCTAATTCAGCCAAGAAGCTTGTAGTGCCTACTTTTTAAAGGATCTCCACTTTAGGTATGCTTGTGAAGCCTACTATGTTAGAACCTATTGATATAATATCTATGTTGTCACAAATTACTATCAAAGTACCCTTGTCTGAATTAATTAGAATTGAGGAGCATAATAGTAAGGCCTTATCATGTTTGGGTGGGATAGGAAATCATAGTAATATGGTTAAATCAAGTAGTATTCAATAGACCACAGTAGTGGTAGAAGATAATGGTATTATATCCCAAATCCCTCAAATGGTTTTGGATAATTCATCAATAGCCTACATAGAAGATATTGACCCATTTTTTCTTAGTCTGATTATAAAAGGAAAAACCTTAAAGAACTACATGATAGATTTAGGAGCATCTAACACCATCATGCCTTTCAAAGTCATGGAAGCTTTAAGTTTGAAGGTAGATACCAAGCAAGGCAAATGTAGAGGTATGGATTCTAGAGAATTCCCTATCATAGGTACTATTAATGCATTACCATTCAAGTTAGTAGCATACCTTGAAGTAGAATTGACCATGTTAGTCCTTGTGGTTGACATTCCTCTACATTATGGGATGCTTCTTTCTAAGAAATGGAGTGTTGCTATGGAAGGTAGCTTGTAGTGTGATTTTTCATATGCAACTTTCCATATAGGTGACAAGGTAGTTAGGTATGATAGGGAGCCAAGAGTTAGTAAGATTCTAGGAGAAGGAATTGATAAGGATTCAACTTTCTTTTTGGACACTAGTGTAAATGTTTTTAGGGTAGAATTGATCATTCAAGAAGTAGAGAAATTGCCTACTGTGATTGAACATGAGGTGGAATTAGGTATGGGCTCACCAATTTTGTGGACTATGTACTTTGATGGGGCTAGTTCCAAAGAAGGTTCAAGGGTAGGGGTAGCTTTTTTTTCTCCTGAGAAGAATAACTTCAAATATTCATTTACTCTAAAATTTTCTTGTACCAATAATATAGCAGAATATGAAGCCCTATTGTTAGGACTAAAAGTTACTACCAATCATGGAATCAAGAAGTTACATGTCATCTAAATTACTCATTTCATAGATAAAGGAAACTTATGCTTCAAAAAATAAAAGGTTGAAACAATATAAAAATCTAGTTTGGGATCAGATAGAGTTTTTTGATGCATTTGATATTTCATGGAGAGATAGAAGTCAAAATAAAATGGTGAACTTATTAGAAAATATGGCAATAAAACCTAAGAAAATATCATTTTTAGGAATCTCACAAATGGAAGTTCAAAATAGACCTTCAATACATGACAATATTGAAAATTGCCAAGTTTTTGAAGATGACAGGGACATTATAAACTTCATGCTAAGTGAGGACAAATACCATGGTCAAGAAATGGATTGTAGTGATTTAATTGAAAACATTGATGGTAAGGACACTACTTTTGGCCAAGAGATTATGAAATTGAAAACCAAAAAGGTACCTAAGGGGTTAGTGGTTTTGGAGAATATTTTCAATAATCAAGATAGAGCAAAACTTGGGACTACAGACCCTAAGCCTCAAGAATTAGAAGAAGTAAATCTTGGTACTATTGAGGCTCCCAAGAATTTTTTATATTGGCCAAAACTTGCCTATTGAAATTACAAAAACACTGATTGATTTTTTGAGGAAGTACATACATGTTTTTGCATGGTCATATGATGGCCTCAAGGCTTATAGGGAAGATTTGTCCCAACATGTCATACCACTAAAAGATAATGTAAAACCTTTCAGATAGAAACAAAGACCAATAAATCCCACCCTAGTCCCCAAAATGCATGAGGAGTTGATGAACCTAAGAGATGGAGGAATAATGAAACCTATTAGCCATTCTACTTGGGTCTCAAATCTGGTGCTTGTCAAAAAAAAATGGAGACATCAAACTGTGTGTAGATTTTAGAAACCTAAACATTTATTGTTGAAAGGATAACTATGGGTTGCCAAACATGGAGGCCATGTTGCAACAAGTAACTAGTTCTGAGTTGATGTCTATGATGGATGGATTCTCAGTGTACAATCAAATCCTTGTGAAATAAACTAAACAATTTAAGACAACATTTACAACTCCATGGAGAACTTATGTGTATGTGAGAATTCCATTTGGGTTGATTAATGCTGGTGCAACTTTTCAAAGGGAAATGGATGTAGCTTTCCATCATTACATAAATAATTTTATGGTACTATACCAAGATGACCTTACAACTTATTCCAAGAAGGCTAGAGACCATTGTAGATACCTAGAGAAGATTTTTATCAAAGCCTTAGAATATAAAGTATCTTTAAATCCAAAGAAATGCACATTTGGGGTAACAAAAGGAAGATTACTGGGACAAATAGTATCAAAATATAGTGTAAAGATAGATCCTGAGAGAGTGATGATCATTGATAAGGTGCCTAAGCCAAAAAAATGTGAAGGGAATACAATCTTTCTTTGGGCAAGTTAAGTTTTTGAGAAGGTTTGTTACAAACTTTGCTGAAATTAGTAGACCTATTTCAAAAATGCTTAAGAAAGGAGCTACTATCAATTGGGATGGTGAACCTTCATAGGCATTTCAAGATATTAAAACTTTTATAAAGAATTCTCTAGTCCTTAGGACTCCAGATTCGACAGAACCAATGCACATATTCTCTTTTACATCTCTCCATACTGTAGTTGTAGTCTTGTTGTAGAAGAATGAGGAAGGTTATGAGAAACGTATTGCTTTCTTTAGTAAATCACTATAACCTACTGAATTGAAATATGAGATGAATGAGAATAAAGTATACACTTTGCTGAAAGTTGTTAAGGCTTTTAGATATTATTTGATAGGTGCCATTATTATTGCATTTGTACCTAGTGCAACTTTTAAGGACATTTTTTTCTCAACAGAAGGTATTAGGCAGGAGATGCAGATGGATCAATAGGATCCAAGAATTTAATATTGAAATTCAAATCACAAAATTGGTAAGAGGTCAAGGATTAGCTAAGCTTATGGCTCAATCCAACTTAGATGCAAATTAGATCAATATATTAACAGATGATTTAAGGTCATACTTATGTGACATGGACCATTGTGAATGGTATACTAATGTCATTCATTATCTACAACATATGGAAACCCCACCTCATTTTTCTAACAATGAAAAATGAAACATTAAGTTACAAGCCATTAGATATATTATTTTCTAGAACCACTTATGGTGGTGAAACTTTGAGGGAGTGCTACTAAAATGTGTTGATCAAGAAAAATCAAAAGAAATATTGAAGGAAATGCATTCTGGAGTCTGTGGAGGACATTATATGGCCAAGACCACTACACATAAAGTAATGAGAGTTGGGTTTTGGTGGCCTTCCCTCTTCAAAGATGCTTAGTTGATGATTAGAAAGTGTCATTCCTATCAGAGGTTTACAGATAAGTTGAAATTTTTAAGAAACACACCATTAAAACTAGTGGAAATTCAAGCACCATTCTAGTAGTGGGGAATGGATTTTATAGGTGAGATTTCTCCCAAATCTAGCACTCGTTATTCATGGAATATGGTTGCAACTAATTACTTCATAAAATGGGTGGAGGCAATCCCTACAAGAAATACAACTAGCAAAGTTGTCAATAATTTTTTTTCTGAAATACATCATTTCAAGGTTTGGTTGTCCTTAGAGGATTGTGACAAATAATGCAATGTGCTTTAGATATGAGGAATTCATAAAATTTTGTGACAAATATGGAATCACAAGATCAACATATTCTCCCTACCATCCAAAAGGGAATGGACAAGCTAAGTCCACAAATAAAATTTTGTTGAAAGTAATAAAGAGGACACTGGATGATAATAAGAAAGCCTAGGACTCTAAATTGCAGTTACCAATATGAGTTGGCAGGGTGACTATGAAAAAGGCTATAGGAGTTGCACCCTTTGATATTGTCTAAGGGATCTAGGAAAGAATGCCACAAAACAACTTAATGGGGTTGTATAATTACATCCAAGTGTATGATGAAGACATCATTGATGATATGCAAGAAATAATGGATGAATTGGTAGGACTAGTTGAAACCAAGAAAGAAGCATCTGCCAAAAATAAAAAGTTGCAACTACAAGTTAAGACATTGTATGATAGAAGAATGGTGAGTAATAAATTTGAACCTAAATATCTAGTCCTCATGTGGAATGCTAGAAATGAAGATAAAGGAAAACATGGAAAATTTGACCATGTATGGTTGGGTCCTTATCTAATTGAAACCTCACAGGTGGAATATTCTTAATTGCTAAAGGATCTCTCAGGTAATATTCTTGAACTACTAGTTCATGGACAGTTCTTGAAGAAATATTTTTTGTTAAAATACTTATTTTTACATAAAAAATAGTTTTTAGGGTTTCTATAAATTTTTATATCCTTTTGGTCTTTGTATATTTCCTGTGCATAGTTCTTTTCTAGTGTGGTTGCTCTCTTAGAAGCTGTCATCCTTTGTCAAGTTTGTGGTCTGCTCAACTAAATATTCTAGTTTCTTACATAGACATAGGTAGTCTATCATCCTTAGACAAAGCCGTTGTTGGTCTAATTTTTCACTAAGTAAAATCTTCCTAAAAATTAGGTGCAAAAAAATTAGATAAGTTCTATATCCTACTTATTAGTGTTTGGTTTATTGGTTTTGCAAAATTTTAACTCTATGTGAAAACATACTAAAACAAGTTTTGTGTCCCAAATAAACATGTTAGGTCTTGTGCTTTTTAAATGTTTATTGGGCGGGAAGTGGTTTTGAAATTGGAATATTCTTTTGAGATCTGTTTAAGTTTTCACTTTTATGCTTCTTGTTCTAGAAGTTATTTATACCATCAAATCTGTGCAAGATCTATGGTGGTCATTATGTCAAATAAAGAAAATGCTAGGATCTTAGCCTATGTGACATAGCAACCCCCATGAAATAGAAGGACAATGTTGTAAAGTAGAAAGTGGACACTAGGTTTTTAATTGTTCCAATTTTTTTGGCAATATGGCTGATGTTAGAACTGTCAGTACTGGAGAAGGGACCAGCTAGAATATGTTACAATTTGTGTCAAGTTTTGGTATTTTATAGTAGGTCAATATGTCATGACCATAAAATATAAGAGCCCTACTATTAGTGATATAGCACCTTGTTGAATATTTAAAAATGTGGGAGATTATGAAATAGAAGGGCATTGAAATGTTCCCTATTGTTAAAGTGGTTGTTAAAGGGCATTGAAATGTTCCCTATTGTTAAAGGAGATTTACTCAATACTAGAATTTCAAAAGCATTAAGGAGGTTTCTATGTTGTGATCAAAAAATGAAGGAATCCCACCGGTAGTGACATAGAACCTTGATAGAAAAAGAGAATGCGGAAATAATTCCAAAAGGCAGGTCCCAAATATTTCCTTCATTAGTAATAAGCCATGTAATTATCTTGAAAAGTTGGCATCATTTAAGAATGTGTGTGTTTTACGCACTGGGGTCTATAAGAAATATGGATGTTTTCTATATCGTGACTAGAAAATCCTTGCTTTTTGCTAGTAGTGACATAACACCTTACCGAAAAAGATAAAATACATCGAAGCTCAATTTTATGGTGTTACAAAAATGACTAAAATATTATATGATTTTCTATCTTGTTAGAATATTTCCAAGTTACATGTGACATGGAACCATACTCAAAGAAAAGAGTAGATGAAGAATCATGACCATTGGATTAAAGTTGATCAATGATTGTCACCAAGCTGCCATCAAAAATTGCACACTATTTATTTAATGCTACATGGTGACTAAGGGAAAGAACACATGGATCCACCACAATTGAAGTAAAATAAATGCATATTCCTCACTATTAGATCAAGTTCACTTCAATGATGGGCATTACATTGCTATGAGGAGTTCCACATTTTTAAGAGTAGTGGCATAACTACCAAAGGAAGAAAAGGAGGGACTAACCACAGTCATATTAAAACACTGATCAAATGCATATCATCATATTGAAGTTGATTTGATGACTGTCATTATGTGGCATAAAAAAACTATTGACTTTTTATGCATGACGAAGTAGCAACTTGGCAACACATATCCGCAAGTGCTAGTGGGTCCAGTCCAAGCTACCAACAATAAAATGAAAGCTTATGTGGAGAAAGCCTACTGGATTGACTCCCAACTTAGCAATTCAAAAATGAGTCATCCTGTGCTTTATTCCTAGATCATCAGATTTTTTGAGATTGATGACATATTTTTAAAATCTAAATGTGGTGCCACCCTATTTTCCTTATAGTTTATTTATGAAGAATGAATGCTCCTCGTGCAAACTAGTAGTAGAATATATTGCAAAAATCTTGCTATCTTTTTCATATGCAAATAGATCTTCAAGCTTCCAAAAGAATTCAAAGCTATTAAAAATTTGTGCTTGGGGTGATCAGGACATGAAATAATTTCCACATGCTCACAAAGTATTGTAGAATTGTAGAAAAGGGTAGCAGAGAATCAAGTAAGTCCCTGTTGTCACTATTTACGTTAGAGTTTTCTATTTTTTTGCAAAGTCATTCACCATGCCTCCAAAGAAATTTTATTTGGGTCAAGAGGATTATTTAGCTATAAATGATCATGATGATCTTCTCAAATTATTTTCTAAATCCATGAACAAGATTGTTAAGGTGAAAAAATTAATCTCTTTAAACCCTAGACTCAGGATTGCTGACAAATTGTTTGATAAAGGAAACTAGGTTAGGGATGCTAAAACTTCTCAAACAAAGCTTTCCCTCTTTAAAAAATTGTTCTTAGAAAGGAAATTATTTTCCCATCATGCAAATATTTGGAGCTTTGACTTGGGAAATCTAGTGGTCCCTAGTGTCTTTACAGATGCTGATTTATTAATGACAACTGCCAAAAGCTATGACCCAAAAATTAGAGTAGTAAGAAGAAAAGATGGTGAACATTTGATCATAGTAAGCCCTAAGGAAATTATTTGGTTTAGAGACATTATCAGATAATCATACACCCATTGACCTACAAGATCTAGAAAAAGAATATTTGTCTAAAAAGGATACGATAAGATAGGGTACACTATGGGCACATATAGGCACAATTGAGAACTTTCTAGTGATTACATCATCCACTAGGGAACCTTTTAAAAAGGAATACTTCACTTCCCATGCTATCGAAATATATATGACTCTATGTAAGGGTTTCTACTAAAGATGAACAAAATATCATACCTATAAGTTTCATGTATATGATAGCTCAGATTTCTTCTTTTGGTGTTGATATTATTTTTTATTTGCCTCCTACTTAGTAGAAAAAATCCATATAGGCTTAATTGGAATTGCCAAAGGCAAGATTGAAAAAACTTGTCTTCATTATTCTCTACTAATGTACATGTTTTTGTTCAAAGGGGCAACATATTTTAGTAAAGAAATGGATTTGAATAAAGAACATGAGGGGGAGGCTCTTCCAGTTCAGTTATGGAGTGTAAACATGACTTGGGATGCAGAGAAGGCTTTTTTGTCAGGTTTGATAGGTATTTTGACTCAAGGTTAAGGTGCCTCTTATTAAGTGGCAATCATAGAGTTTCTACGACACTAGTAAATTTTATCAGACCCATGGACAAACCATCTAGTTTGACAGTATCACATAGTTAGGGAGACATTATACCAAACTTTGTCTCTACTATTATTAGAATTTATGGTTTTCAAGGGACTCCTCATGTTTTCCTTACCAAGTGCCACTAAAAATAGGAATAGCTAAGGTGTTGAGGCAACTAGGAGGACTAGAAGAAACCTATTTGGTAAAAAGAAATAGAGGTTCAATTTTCCCCACTTATACTATAGCTGATCATATTGTTATTACAAAAGGAGGCTAGTTATTTTTATACAAAATTTTAGATCACTATAAGATGGTAGTGTCTCATGTGCATTTTTGTGATATAGAGGGGCTTTTCTAACAAACTTTTTAGAATAAGGGTTAAATTTGGTTCCATAGAACATGAACCATATTACCCTGAGGATATAATTAGAAATGAGTTCTCCTTGCAAGAGAAAGAGACTAAGAAGGAAAATTTGAGGGTTTTCTCAAGGGTTTTGGAATTTATTCATTGTTTTGACAAGAATTGTAAGCCTCTTGGTAATGCAAAAAAAGAGGCAGATATAATCAATAAACTCATGATTACTTTTCTTGAAACAATGGAAACCATGAATGAGAAAAAATAATTCTTTATTAGTGCATATCTAGATAAGGCCAAAGAGGTTATAAAGAGATTGGCATTCACTCCCAATATGGGAATAGGACAATTCACTTTCCAAAAAAGGTCAAGCTATAATGTGATACATAGTAAGAAGACCACTGTGGACAAAGACAAACAAATAATAGCATCCACTAGTGTTGTCTTGGAAGAAAGACCTGATGAGCCCTCTATTAAGAGGAAAAGAATAATGAAAGAACAAAGTCATCACATTGAGGAGTATTTGCCTACCCAATCCCCTTTGCATATTGGAGAGGAGAAACTCAATGGGGAGCAAGTTGAACAATTGGTGTCCCAAGGGGGAGTTTTTATAACCTGGGCAGAGCTGGATGAGGGAAACCCTCAAGAACCTCCTATGCCAAGCCTCAATTTGACAGTGGTACATCATAAAGGAAGGGAATTAGACCCTATCATAGAATAAGCCAGCCATGAATTTTTGTCTGATGATAGTTTTGTTAGAACAAGAGCCTTCTACCAATTTACATGGAGAGAAAATATGATGAAATATGAAGAAAGGTACAATAATTTGGGGACTAAGCGTCCAGAAATGGAAGAGTCAGCCATGCAGAATCAAGTGAAAGATCAAATGATGCAAGAATTCCAAAATATAACCCCTGAAGAGGGGAGATAAATGGTGAAAGCATCAAATATTCTACTGCTACCTAATTGGGATATAATAGATGCCCTAGTTTTTAACTCTATTTCAAATAAATTAAATTTACATGATCAAGATAAAAAAGAAATAAAAGGCACCACTTTCAATGAAGACCAGGTTGCCTTAGTTATTTTGTCATTGAGGAAAGGATCCAGGACTATTTCATCATAGCCAGATGACACTGGTTGAATGGGGAATATTATTGTAAAGAGAGTGGTAGATACTATCCATGTGGAGGCTACACATTTGAATGATGGACCATCTCATTTAGCTTTGGCCACTATAGAATGAGATGAGTAGGAAAGGCTAGAATTATAGGCCAAATATGAGAGAGTTTTGGAGGCCTATAATAAAGAAGTTCATAAAAGGACTAAACTAGAAAATAAAGTGATGGGATGGTCTTCCAAGCCAAGAATTACATACCCTCACCCACCAGTGGAGCCTTTTAAATCCACTCCTCTTGTTGAAATGCAAGATACTCCACAAAGGCCACAATACTATATGGCTGAAGATTATGAAGAAGAAAAGAGAAAATTATGGGCACTACATGTAGAGTTAAATTTGCAATATGAAGACAAATTGAGGAAAACTCTTATGTATTTAGTTGATAAAATAGAATGGTCATTATTCTATGATTAGTTAGTAAAGGTAATAAACATACAGGAGGAAATAAAAGAAAGCAAGGAGATTTTGAAACCCACTATTAATAAGTGGAATAAGAGGAGGAAAAATGTTACATTTTTATGTTATTCTGTTATAGAAATTTCTCATGACTACATTGAAAAAACTTTTGATGTTACTAATGACCTCCCAATTTTTGATAATGAAAGAGTTGAGTTACAAAGGAGAATTGTTAGTTACTCAGATAAGTACAAAAGTGTAAAATTTGACTTATTCCTATTGCTCCAAATAGAAAGAATAAATTTAAAAGTAAAGATGAGTGGGCCAAGGAATTAGATGACTTATTTTGTTTAAGAATGAATAAAGCCATAAATGAAAAAGGACATGCATGGTGGGCAACCACAATAGAAGAAATTGTGAAGGTCCAGTTATTTTTTGATTCTTTAAAACAATATTTTGTTAACATTGATAAAGAGGTTGAATATGTGATTAAGAAGAAAAATTATATCCTAAATTTTAACTGGCTAGTTGACACACTTTTTGACAAGTGGATAGTAGATATTGCTTCTAAAGAGTAGTTGGAAGAAGATGAAAGTGATGGTGATGAGATGGATCAAGATGAAGTACAAATCATTGATGCACCTTCAGGGGATTAGAAGAAAGAGGAGGACAAAGACAAGCAACCAATTGTAGTTGTAGGTGTAGAAGCCCAAAATGATGACATGGTAGAGGAAGAGGTAGGAATAAAAGTGGTTTTGTTAGTTCATGACGAAAACAATGAAAATCCTCGAGCTGAGGTTGATTTGTGAATACCAAAACAAGACACAACATTGGCTAGTATGATAGCTACATATTCTAAAGAGTATAAATAGCATAGGAGCCAATCATGGAATCAGTAGTATTTGGAGGTGCAACAAAAATGGGACCTACAAAAGGAATACTATGATGTCTAAGTTTTTTGTTCCACAATTTTTTTTGTCTTTTTGATAGAAGAATGTAAATATCTTTCATCTTAAGGGACAACTACCATTTTCTCTTAGCCTAAAGCTTTTTGAATCTCACAGTATATAAGTGAGATTCCAAGGCTAGAGAAAGGGTATGATTTATTATCTTTTTAAGTTTTAACTAGGTCTATTCAATCCATTTCTAGAAAATAGATATACTCTATGATATTTTTCTCTACAAATTTATGAGAATTATATCAGTGTGACAAGATCTAAATGCTTGGTCTTGAGTTATTCTAAGTTTTATTCCATTGTATGCAACCTTTTCAAATAAAATCAATGCAAAGATGAATTGTCACCACAATTTTTCTAGCCAAATATTTTCTCCATTTTTATTATTTGGTTGCCTTGAAATTGTATGAGCAAGTCTTATTCAATTGAATACAATTAAGTCAAATTGTATGTCAATTTGCTATTGCTTTTAATTCAAAGAATTAAGTAAATGAGTTAGTGAAACTGACAGGATTACCATGATAATAGAAGGGATTTTTGTAAGAATGAGTTTCAGTCAAAATTGTTGATAATATTTATTGTAAAGAAATTAATAAGAACTAGGAATTGAATAGACTCTAGATCCCAATAAATTTGGCACTAATCTAATTATTTTAGTCTATAGAAAGAAAGATCATGAAGAACCATCAAACTTAATTTCAAAATCCATTTTATTTTATTGTTAAAGATTATTAGTGTCAGTCAACACTCATTTGCATCTAATCTCTGAGTCATAGTTAGCTACTATTACTAGAAATATCTGTAAACCTAAGGAGAATTGTGACCAAATCTGCTTACAAGGTATGTATATCATTTTTAAAATGTCATGGAATGAATAAACTATGTATATGTTAGGGATAGAAGATGAGAATCAAAATGAAACTAAAAGGATTCTCATGTAGTAGCATTCATTTGAACCATCCCTCAAGTATACCCACCTTGGTTCTGCAGAGCCTAAAGAGTAGGAAATCTATCTAGATTTTGTTGCAGTTGGGCCCAGATAAGAAACTCTTTCAATTGTCTATAGGAATTAGTTGATCCTTAGATTGTTTTTGCTTTCATTATCATAATGTTGAGTATCTCATTACTTAATAGTTTGAGAAAACACCAATAGAAGGTAGATAAGATGATTCCCTTGGACAAATTTAAGAATTACTTTGTGAAGATCGTGTATGTTGTCCACAAAGTAGTAGACAAAGATGGTTCTAATATGGTATATGGATTGATATACATTATGGCCAGAGATGTACAAGATGCATATCCTAGTAGAGAATATGATTATTTAGACTTTATCCTAGATAAAATTAAAGGTAATATTGAACTAGCACGCAGAGGTGAAATGGGAAATTTTAGATTCAACCATTATTCATTTCTTATGCATCTAATTTTGTATAAGAATGTGGGGTATATCAGCCTAGATTTCATCAATCAATTATCAGATGCCAATGGAGAGCTACCAATACAATTTTGGACACAAGTATGGGATAGATTCTATCACTACTCTGATTATATTTCTTTTTCAATAACTTTATCTCTTTAATTATGAGAATACTAGACCCTAGTTTCTTTACGGCTTCTAAAGAGTTAAAAAAATTTTTGAGACCAACCCTCCTACCTCTAAATAAGTGATTAGATCATAATTGGGGAGACATTTTCTTGTTCCCAACTTTTTCACTCATGAGAGTATATGGTTGTCCTCTGCCACCCCACATATTACCCAAATATATCCCTCCAAGACTAACCATCATTGAATTCATGTGGTAGTTATTTTTGGTTAATAGAGAATACCTAGGGCCTAAAGTGCATAAGGGTACATTTTTGCCAAAATTCTTTAGAGTAGGAGACTTTTCAATTGGAAAATGATCCTTAGACCAAATTCATTCCTTCCTCCATCACTATAATTTATCAACTACTCCTATATAATGTATGACTTGGAGGGATACATGAGGAATACCTTGAAATAAATTAGGGGTTATGTATTTCCAAATACAAAGGAATGGCCTCATGAATATCTCATCCAAAGTATTGTAGTTGAGGGTGAAGCTTTGGATAATCTAGCCAAATTTGATGATGTTTTTAGGGTAGCAAATGAGATAAAGAGAGGAGATCCAAATTTCAAGGGTTTTTTTATATAAATATTCATTTTCCACAAAGAATAAGGAAGATGGTGGATGATCATGTAGAGATCATGGCACAAATTCCTATAGGGCCAATTGGAGAGGAGCAAAGGATAAATCCTAATAGCTTGGAGCCAGATGTAACTTTGGAAGTTGAAGAGGATGATCTCGCTAAAGCATCATGGGTTACTAAGGGTAACAAAAGGTAAAAAGTGGTCCATATACCTAAAAAGGGAAAAAAAGGACACTTCAAATCATGTCTAGAAGAAATCAATATTTTGCTAATCTAAAGAAAAGTTACATATAGGATAGGTTGAATGCAATAGTGAATTCTCTAGCTGATCTAGAGATGGAAACAAGAAGATTGGATGACAAGATCATCCAAACTCAAAAATTTATAGAAGATTAAAAGTTCATCATATCTCCTGAGTTTAAAATTTTCCTCTACAAAGTGAAGTAGAGTAAACTAGTCCTAAAGATTAAAAGAGGAGAATTTGATGAATAGATACAAGAATTGGTTGATAAGTTTCATGCCTATGACCCAAAGAGTGGGGTGATGACTCTTGCAGATGCTAGAGACCTAGTACAACAAAGTGGTATGCTTTTAGGCCTAGTTGGGATATGGAACAAGCTTTCATGCTTGACCAAATAAGAAGAAAAGAAAATGCTATATCTTATGAACTATTTGGTGCTAGTGGACTTTAGAGGGGATCAAGATTCAATATTGTTTCCAAGTCTCTTACAGTATGCAGCATGGCTCCTAAAACAAATAAGCCTAAGTTAATGAATGTACGTAACACCCCACCAGGGAACCCAAAAGAAATTAACTTAAAGTTTCACTAAGTTTTTCAAATTTTTTTTTGAAAGATAATAACTTAACAATAACAAAGATAATATAGTAGAAGCAATAACATACACATAAACAAATACCATAAAAATGATTACATCTCTTAGGGCTTTGTGACATTGAATCACATTTAAGTTCAATTAATATTAAATATAATACATAAAAATTCCACATCATGGAATAACTATAAGTATGAATTCATTTAAATAATATACAATTACAAGATGCCACTTTGCAATAAATAGAATGCATAATCGTCCATTGTACAAGTCATAGGGTATTAGAGGCTAAAATAATATACATCATGAAATAGATTACATCATCTCATAAGATCTATGAAATCAAATACAATACACTTAGAGTCTCACCATCTATCATAGAAACACAAGACTAGATAGAAATAAACATATGCACAAACACATCCAACAATTGCATCCAATGGTTGGATCTTAATGGTATAAGAAAATGCACTACCACCTGACCTCATGGAACCTAAATGGCCCACTCCCACTATGCTGAGGAGATAAACTCAAGTCTCAAACAAGATAACAAATTCAAAAGTCAAAACCAACATCTAGGTTCAAGGAATCACCTAAAAGAAAACTATCTCAAAGGGGTACCAAGACATAAGTATCAACTAATCCTAGAGGAAACATAGACACATAGGAAATCTACTATGCAATAGGGCAAGTGTCATTACATGAGCCAACTCTATGGTTACCATGGCAACCACTACATACTTCAAACCCCCTAGTGTCTCTATGTGCTATCAGTATCCTTTTGTACAAACAAAGCATACTAACAAGTTAGCTCTAAATTTAGCCTGGTAGTCTTTTGATACTTTAGACCTCTAGTGACTTTCTATGGTACAAATATCTTATTATTTCATTTTAAACCAATTTGGGTTACCTACCAGCCCCTTTAGGGCCTCACCCTCCTTTGCAAGCCACTTACCAACATGACATATGTATAACCTACCCTAATCTTAGCAAAAGAAAAAAGATCTCAAATGACTATAAAACACACCTTAGTTCTTAAATAAGAAATTGGAAAGTACAAAAATATTACTATTACTAATCATAATCACATATTCCACCAATACGATCATTTTAATAGGACTGGTCCAAAATTAAGTACACATAAAAAAAATCCATGTGACATCACCAAGAACAAATCACATAATCACCTCAGTCCTATATAAGCAACTAGGAAGCAATCCAAAGATAATTGATCAAAGACATAAAGGTTATATCAGGAAAGAAACATCATCCACCTCAGTTATACACAAGAACTAGAAAGCACATCAAAATATCTAATCAAACTCATCATAGCACACACATGACACATCACCATGGTCAAGTATAAAAGATTATAATTAAAACACCATCATGACATCACATAACAAAACTCCCAAACCCTTGGTAAACATCCTAACTAGCTCAAGCTAAGTCAACCTCGAAACCCAACATCATTAAATCACACATCACATAATGTACATGCAAAAATTAATTTTCTCAATACATTAGGTTTTGAAAACACAAAGGCTCAATTTTTCACTTATAGGTTTTCAAGTTTTTTTTTTTTTTTCATTTCCAAATGTTACAATTGATAATGTTTTCAAATTTAATCAAGGTTTTAGTTGTCGTATCTCTAGTTACCAGATTCACTATGGTTTCCAAGTTCACTAGAATCCCAGATGATTCAACTAATTCATATAAAGTTCTTTAAGCATTGTTTCATGGTTCAATTCATTATCAAAATACAACATTCAATAAATGACCAATTAATAGTTTTCATCTTTTCAAAGTATTATATCTTGATAGGGTTTTCAAAACACAAGAATGTTTGATGTACAAACAAGGTTTTAGTTTTTCATTACCAAAGTATCAAAACTACTATGATTCTCAAATTATCAAAAGATGTAATAAAACTCCCCTAAAAATATCAATCATTTCCATAATTACATCATCAAGTAATATATGAGTTTACTTTAAAATAATCATTCCCCTCAATTTACAATCATTAATCATTTAATTAAATACACATTAAACTTGAAATAAATAATTTCAAAAAAACAATGTTATAGGTTTAACACATAAAACCATTCCCAAAACTCATCATTTAAACTAACATATAATTTAAATTCATCTGAACCAAATTAAATAATTAATATTAACTATTAAAATAATAATAATTAACTATTAATAAATAATCTCAATTTATTAATAATTATCATTACTATGATAATAAAATATTATTAACTAATTTAATATTATAATACCTTTCAATTTAATTAATTAAATTCAACTTAATTTAATAAAAATATATATTGAAACTATATTAATTACATTAATTAATAACAATTAAAATAAAACATTTTAAAACATTTGATAAATTTTAAAATTTAATAAATTTTAAAACACTAAAAATCTCTATTATAATTTTTTTTTTTTAAAATACGTTTATGGCATGTTGGCCTTAAAGTCATTGCTACCATAGTTGCCTATTGCCAAAACATGATTGTTGCATGTAGTCCCATGCAGCCACCAAAGTTAAAATGGGAGGAAAACAAGGGGGTGGGAGTGGTGGCCCCCACCTACCATTTTATAAATGATTTTATTTTATTTTAAATAATGCCAAAGCTCCCCCATAAACATGAAATTTCACAATCAACATTTTTATTAATTTATATTTTTTATAGTTATCACAGTAATTATAGATTATTGTGGTAATTATTTAAATATATAATTTTTTTTGATAAATTTTCCAATATATACCTAGTATAGAAATCTAGATCAAATAGTTAAAATCTATAAAACAAAATTGGTTTTATTTTCAAAACCCACATCCTGATTATAACAAGTTTATATATGAATCACCCAATTCATCAAACAATGGTTTCAAAACTAAATTCATTCACATATGTTTTCAAGAAACGAAGAGCAATAATTTCAACATGAGGGTTTCAAGTTTCCAATTTACATACAAGTGATCTCAAAATGAAGAACAATAATATCACGAACTAGGATTTTAGATTCAATTCATATGCAAAGGTTTCTCAAATGAAGAATGATAAAATCACATACAAGGTTTTCAAATTCAATTCAATTCTAAAAATAGGTCCGCAAACATAGAGAAGACAGAGAAATCAAGAATGATCAACTACTACACAAACCTACAAGATTCTACCTAGATCTAATGCTAAAACAACGAACACACAAAACACACAAGAATTTACTTCTCTTTCAAAAACAATCTTTTCATAAACTGAATCCTCCAAAGCTTCGTTATTACAAAATGAGCTCTCAATCTCTGATAAAGAGTTCTCCCCTAAATTTGGGGCTTCGATTGTGCAATCAGGTGAGAAGACTTGTTGATCTTTATCTCTTATTATATTTTAATTTCATGCACAACCTTTTTGCATTAGTTAAAATATCTTTATAAAATTATTTTGTTTCTCTCTTTAATTAATTTGTGAGATGTTTTTAATAATATATTTATTAATTTAATTAATAATATTATTTAGAGTTTATTATTAAAATAAAAATCCTAAATAATTATCATTAAATTAAATAAATATAATCATGCCAAAATTAGAACTTTAGTAAAATCTTTTAAATTTAATTCTTTTATTTAATTAATTTATCAATTAATTAAATATAATTAAATACTAAATTTTCTTTATAAATTTTCCATTAAATTAAATCATTAAATTATCTTTTAATTTGATTAAATTATAACAAAAAATCACAAAAAATCCACAAAACCAAATATGAAAACTCAATTGAAAGTTAAAGAATGTAATCAAACTCCACAGTTAAAATCACAAATTCATGTCACTTGACGAATTCAGACGGGTAAATGACTCAAATACTTGTCTTACTTTCTAGGAGAATTGGCCTAGGGTAGGGTTTGGACTCAAGAATTATCTCCCACTTATGCCATTGAGATACTATGATAGGGTATGCTTATCCTGGCAATTTAGGGAAGTTAATACTTGATACCTGCAATTTGTATAAAATCCACACATGTACATATTCATATATTCTAAACTAAATAGGTAATGTCAGGGAGTGATACATCATGTAGATACTAACTAGCAAGTGATATGACTCTCTCCCTCAACCACATTAGGAATGCCAATCACAAATAAAAACATACACGCACAACATACACATGGAAGTATGGGGTAAGTATCCATAAAACTACTTATAAATCATTCATCTAACTAACATCATGCAATAATTGAAATCAATGTATGAATATACATATATCTTCATAGAAATAATCTCAAACACATGAAATAACTTAGCAACTCTTCACATATGTAAATTGAGTCTGAAGTGACATACAATCAAATGTGGTAACCAAGTACCTATAATCAGAAAACAAGCCTAAAAGAATTCAACAATACAATAGAAAATTCAAGTAGGGGTAGGTATTACATCCACTCCCACTAGACTTAGACTTAATCCTAGAAGCTGTTGGGCATTCATTTTGCATGAGGTCAGTGGCAAGAATCCATAGTGTAATTCCTCTCTTGAAAATAAAATCTTTTTAAAAATCTTCTCTAAGGTTCAGTGTTTGTCTTGTGATGTACCAAAATTCTCTTAGTAGAAGATAAATGTGAATGTTCATGAGGAGGCCTTTACTGGTTCTAAAAAAACTCTTTTGTCTTAGAATCGAAGTAAAATCTGTTTGTTGTCTCAAAATATCACACCAAAAGAACAATATTTTTGTATTTTCTATTTTTTCAATGAATGCAATTCTAACAATGCAACTACTATGAGGTCCTATTCTAATAGGGGGTTAGCAAAGCAAATAGCAAACTGAAAAAAAAAAACATGAAATCAAATAACTTGAAATTGAAATTCCTAAACAGACATAAACTACAAAACACAACACGCTGCGAGTAAAACCTTTAAAGAAATCAGTAGGAAACCAATGAAAACAGGAGTAGTGCTTCCTAGAATCCACTGATGCAATCATCGATGAGAATCTTTAACAAATCGAATGATGTTTCACTCTTCATCAAATCACAAGGCCACGAAAAGTGTGCTCATGCAAGACAAAAAGCTATGTAGACACAATCGGGTGATCTCTTCTCAAGCTTGTTATGTCAACAAAATTCATATATCTATAGCAAATACCAGAACTAAAAGATCACACAACCAAAAATAATGCAATAAACCTTTGGCTCAATCACAATATCATGAATAAAATCCACAAAACAATGACACATTCAGGCAAGAATAACTACACTCTGAATGATAGCACCAAAAGCATAATTTTATTGCATAATAACAGCGGCCTTTGTTACATTTTACAATGGGATATTTATAAGAAATCATCTCGTCAATTTGTGTTGAGAGTGAGAGATATCTTAATACAAAAAAAAATGCTTTTAAAACATTAAAATAAACTAAATATATATAAACTAACAATCTAACTGGTGCTTAGAGGGACTCCATCCATATTTTATTCATTAATTGGGTGCATGAGCCCTTTACATGTCAAAATAAGAGAAAATGCGAGAGAGAAAGTAGGAGGAAGCCATTAGTTGAAGTAGAAGTGCATGGAGACACCAAAAATAGAAGCTGACCCTTCACTTGATGTGTGTCAGAGTTAACTTGTCGTCGAAATGTGCTCCTAATGCATGGAAAGTGCTATTTTTGGAATTGGTAGTTAACTGTCGGTGCACCTCTAAATTATGGAGCTACATGAAAATGCAGAGCTATGGATCTATGTACCTACAGAGCTGTGGACCTACGTAGCTACAGACCTATGGACGTTAGAAGCTTAATTCGCCAAAAAATGAAAGTTCTCAATTTTGAAAACAGTTTCTGGGTTTTTCTCAAATGGAGTTTTAGATCACTTTTTGTAAAAGCTCCATGCCCCTTTCTAAAGATTTACACCCTTTTTATAGCCAATTACTTTCATAAACTTGCACTCCCTCTACTTCTTCAATCAAAAATCTCAAGGCACTTGCATTGAATCTTGTCCCCAATAGTTGCATAAGATGAGGAACCTGATTTTCTTTATGCATCCTACCTCTGTATCTTTGACCTTTGTCTTCTCTCCACCTATCTAATCCTTCCTAGTGAGAAACTAAGTGATCTAGATTATCCAAGATGATCAAATGTTTGCAAATTTTTCATATTTTTTTCATAAATTTTTCTAGGCATTTTTAAATGACCTTTTTGGAGGTCTTTTTGCTCAAAATTTCAAGTTGGAACCTTTGTCAGTCCCTAAAACTGGACAACCGAAGGCTCACTATTTTAGGGACTAAAATTAGATCTTCAGTTCTTCTTTCTAACGATGTAAGAAGTTTTGAATTTTGAGGCCCGAGTCAAAATTTATGACCTCGACAAGTTGAGGATGTCATTTTTACCTACAAAAGAAGCAAACATTAGTCCGTAGAGTTAACAATGCATAGTAAAGACACACTAGCTACTCAAACAAAATTAGAGGTGAATCCTAGAATCTAGCTAAGTCTAAAATCCTGAAGCCCTAAAATTTGGCTAAGTCTAGATTTTGGAAGCCAAGAAATGTAGTTAAGTTTGGATTTCTGAAGCCTTGAAATTTCCTAGAATCTTTACTTTATCTCGGGGAGGTCTGAAACCATTCTCAAAAGATTCATCGCATATATTAAAATATATCTTAAGTATAAGGAATTAATCTTATACTTAAAAGATATATTTTAAACCCCTCTCATTTATCTAGACATGCACACCAGGATGGAGGGCACGTGCACATAATCTCCATGTGAGAGGCACGCCCGCGGAGCCTCCATGAGAGGCACATGCAATGCCTCCACGGAGCAAGTGCACAAATGCACCTCCATGAGAGACACACACGGTGCCTCCATGGAGGATGCAAGCATGAGCGCACCTCCATGAGAGGCATGTGCGCAGCGCCTCCATGGAGGACGCACGCATGCATGCGCACCTCCAGGAGAGGTGTGCGCAGTGCCTCTAGGAGGGCTCAGAGCGTAGTGCCTCCATGAGAGGTGCACGTGGTGCCCCTCCATGAGAGGCATGCGAAGCAGCCCTCCATGAGAGGTGCACACACATGCTCCTCTACGAGAGGCACGTGCGGCGCGCCTTCCATAGAGATGTGTGTGACATGCTCTCCATGAGAGGCATGTGCATGGCACAAAATATTTATAATTTATTTATTTAAATTATTTATTTTTATTTTTTTTTAATTTTTTTGTGTTTTTCAATTTTATTTAATTTTTTGTATTTTTAAATTTTTTTTGTGATTTTTTCAAATATTTGACTCTAAAATTCTAAGGTCTACTAAAACTCTTCTTCTCTCAACTCTCGAACTATGAGTCCGAGAGTTGAAAAAAGTAGGGGTCCCCATTCCTAGTAAGGAATGGGGCATGTGTTGTGTACACCACAACAGAAGCCTACTACAATGACTAGGGTCATCTAAGAAACTAATATGAATATGTTAACTATGTATACACTTTCAGTCACTTAGAGTAATATGATTCTACTTTAATAATAAAATAAAACCCATATTGATCCAACATTCATCTTTTTTAACAAATACTAGAATAGATCCCCTAAAACACTCCAAACAAAAGATCAACATCTCTAAATCCATCAGAAAACATTAAAGTTATAATGTATAGACATAAATCAAAAGTCAAGAACATAAATGTTATGAGTTTCCAAGTTTCATGTTCAAAAGTTCCATTGCTTCTATTAATTTTTTGTTCAAACTGTTTAGGTTCAAGTTTGTAATAGACACATAACATTGTTTAAGTTTCATTTCAGTTCAACTAGTTTAAGTGTTCAAGTTTGTAATAGATACATATAATAGTTTATATTTTGTTTCAGTTAACTAGTTAACAACTAGTGGCATTCCAATATACCCAGAGCTCTCAATGTAGAAACTCGGGCTCTAATACCAGATGTAATGCCCCACCAAGGAACCCAAAATAAATTAACCTAAAGTTTTACTAAGTTTTTTTAAAAAATAAAAAATTGAAAGACAATAACTTAGTAACTTGTCACATATATAAATTAAGTATGAAGTGACATATAATCAAATCTGATAACCAAGTATTGATAATCATAAAACTCAATTAGAAAATAGGCCCATAAGAACTCGACAATACAACAGAATAGTCAAGTAGTGGTAGACATTAAATCCACTCCCCCTAGACTTAGGCATACTCCTGGAAGCCTACAAGAAAGATAAAACTAAACTAGGGGTAGGAATTACAATGTATATAATATTGACCAAGGAAACATGGTAGCTTGGACTATGCAATGTACTTCAACTATAGAAATTTCCAAGGCAGTGAAACACTTCTCATTCATGAATGAGTCTAAAGTGGAAGAAATAGAAAACAAATTGTCTCGAACATTCCATGACTATATAAATATCAGGAAATTCTATGAAGAAGAGCTCAGGAAGAACCATGTCTATAAACATATGTTAGAAGAATTGGAGGCCAAATCTTAGGGGTTAGAAGTTGAAGTTGCATCTATTAGCATGAATGTTGATGATACTACATTGGGGGAGTATCCTAAGAATTGGAAAGTATTGAAATGTTGTATTCATGACTATGTTTGTCAATGATGTCAACATATAATAGTTTATGTAAAGTCTAGCTAAGTAGTAGAAAAAGTTCTTGATGGTACAAACAACAGTTCAATTTTCTGGTGATGTGTAGTTACAAAATTGTTTGACATAGTGTCTTGATGACATAGTCACGTGTACAGAGTTTGAGTCAAAGATGTACAAAAGTTGTACCTAATTTAGAAAATTTAGTTTAGAGATAGAGTATTGGGAAAGTAGTTCCTATTTTTTCTTGCTAGATTACATCTGAGATGCAGTAAGAAGATGTGTAGTTAGGCAGTGATAGAAGATACTTAGTTGATGACATCAACAAGCATGCAAACCCTAGTAGTGCATGTGTGAATTTTTTTATAGACTATGAATTGATAGTACTATTTTAATTGTAATTAATTAATTATCTTATTATAATTAATTGAAAAAGCCTCAAGGGTAACTATTTTCCTTGTTTTTAAGTAAAGTATGTGTGTTGTGATCATTGTATGAAGTGCAAAGTATGGAAACAAGAAAAGCTCTTGAGGAATATGTGTAAGTGATCTAAGGGATTATTAGATGCAAAATTTATAATCTAGTTACAAGATTAGAAGAAGATGAAATCTAGTTGATAGGATAAAGAAATATGAAGGAACAATACAATACAATTCTATATTCTACAAGGAATAATACAAAGATCATTTGGATAGTAAGTTCATTGGTCTTGCCCTTGAAGATGTTTTGGTAGTGGGTCCAACTATCTTCCACAACTCCTAATAGGGTCCATCCTCTAATAAGGAATATTTATATTAGTACATCATCTTGTGGGTACCATCCCCACTAAAGTATTCCCTCTGATCAAGTGTTTCCCTAGTGTTGGTACTCAATGTGGACCCCAATTTTCAAAATTTCAAATTATTTTTTCAAACCTCTTTGAACCAAGGCCAAAGTAGTTCGAAGTGGTTCAATGGTTCGAAATGGTTTAGTTTGTATAAGCAGATTCACTGGTTCAAAGTTTCAGGGATTTGAAGTCTAGTGCAAAGGTCCGACAACTTCAGTGATGCAAGCTCAACCCAATGATCAATTTGGTATGTTGAGTTCATTAGTGTTGAATCTTTTAACGTTATTATGATTCATTATCTATAGAGCTAGTAAATCATGCACTTCATGAAGAAAGTTTAATATAAATTATAAGTGTCATTAGATCATGTATTTAAGGAATGGACATACACCATACAAATTCATCAATGATATTCTTAATGACTACACATTAGAGGCATGCCTTGATTTTGAACAACCTATGAAGTGCAATCACAACATATTGGGATTGAATATATGGACACCATAATTATGCAGACATAATGGTTGGATTTATATCTAAAAGGTCAAATTAAAAACTCCAAATTTGAATTGACCCTATTATAGTTGATATCCAATGAAATGTGTTTTGATACTCACTAGAAGTGAGGGACATTGTTGATTATCATGATATCATGTGAATTTTTGAAAACATATTGATAATGATATACACAAAATGTTTGACAAATTTCTTGATAGTTAAGAGGTTATAAGCCTATAAAAACTCTCTTTTTTTGTGTGGCATTGGTGATGAATCATTTGGAAATGATGATGGTAGGGATGTAAATATACCCAAGGAGTCAACATTAGAAGTAGAGGTGAGAGATTGTATTGAAGAATTGTCATATTTTGACAAGCAAGTGGAAAGCGCAGGTGTGCAAATGTGAAGTAGGGTCATTAAGCTAACACATGAGCTCAAACATCTAAAGATTGATCTCCATTCTTATAGTGAAGACCGACACTATCTTCAATCCTAGTTTGGAATATAATCCCATAGGGCTAATACTTGGAGATAATAAAGACCAAAGAACACTTTGGTAGTTTGGTCTAGAATGCAGTATCATAGCTTGAACCCATTGGTACACATGGTATGTATTCGAATTACCAAGTTAAGAAAAAATACATGCTATGATGTTAAATATTTGGTAGCTCCCCAAAGTTGAGAGCATAAACATAAATGGGTCACATATTTTAGTGTGCTAGAACTCTCCTTGGTAGTGGTGCCCATGGATCATAAAATCACCAAAGCATCATTTGTTCAATAGGGGAAAATACAATGCAGAACACCATAAGAAGTTTTGGGAGCATGAATGGATCCGTGACAAGGGAAAATTTTTTTCCAAATTTTTCTATGATGAGACATACAATAACATCTTCTCATACCAAAGTTTCATGACAAAATGCATGCAAAAAGATGATATCAGTCATATTAAAAAACCAATGTGTATAAGTATGTTAGATGAAATTGCTTGTTGGTTGTGAGAACTTTGAGAGGAATGTTGTGCATAGATTGGAAAATTCATGTAATGGTAATATTAAAGCACATGTGTTAATTGTTTGGTAGAATAACCCAATTTTGGGGAGTTTAATCAGTCTTTTGATAGAATGACATCGAGCTCATAATTTGAAGGCACTAGAATACTTGTGCCAAGATGAATCATGGTATCTAGATAAAAACCGGCTATAATCCTTGACAAAAATCATGCTCAAATAGATATCAAGTTTTTCTTTATTAAGTAAATGGAAACTTAAACCTGCATTGTGACATGGACATCAAAAAACAAGAGTAATCCATTCACAATGCCACTAAACTATTTGATAATGTGTTTAGGGTGTACTATAGTTCCAAAGCATGAGCACACAATATTCAATAGCATACATAGAAGATGCTTGATTCTACACAGGATTAAATCTATGCAAATGGAAGTTACCATTGTTCATTCATATTAAAAGGGAATCTAAGTATGCTTGTTATGTGTTTTTACATGCAGTCAACGTGTTGGGTGTTCTTCAATTCACCACACTAATGATGATAGGAGTGTATTAAGGATATCAAGGATGACAGTTGCACATTCAATAAAGAGCTAAATGCTTTATGAAGCAATTTTCATCAAATTGCCCCTTATAATGTTTTAATTATTACCAACATTATAAGGGCACATAGATTTTTCAAATAAGCTTTTAAAAAGAAAAATTTGAAAAGTTTAAAACTAACATGTTCAGTTTCAAAAGTCAATTGTAATAAGTGATAAAGGTCTTTATGAAGAAAATGATGAGATTGATTTTCAACAATCAATTATTATAACCATATAACTATTTTGAAATATTTAATAAGATAAAAGCATCAAAGTAAAGGGGATTCTAGCTTTGGCTTTCTTGGGTAGCCTTTGTGCTAGAGGGGAATTTTGGGCTAGGAATAATACAGGGACATGGGAATGATTTCCTGAATTTCATTGTAAGGAAAGGGAGTGGTAGTAAAAATTTTTATTTTTCATGAGTTTATGTCTAGTCAATTTGGTTCTCTGTAATTGTGACTACATATTGAAGGAATGGAGAGAAATGCTATTGGAAACTTTGTGTTCTAGCATTTTCCTTCAAATTAAGTAGTACTTTGCATATTTTTATCATCTTTGATATTTCTTTAATAATAGCTTTTGTTATCATGAGAAACTTTGAGTTTTCATGAGACTGTACTCCTAGAAGTCATCTATAATTTAACCCCTATTCTCTTGTAATGGAAGGATTAGGTGGATTTACTTTGTATGATCTTTTTGTTTCTATCTGTTTCCTCTCTCTTTGTCTATGTCATAGCTATGTGTAGGTGTGAAATTACCTTTCTTGCTTTCTAGTTAAAAGCATTATAGTTTGTAAAATAGGAAAATTCATTGTAAATCATGTACGAGGAGCTATACTCGAATAAATTTAGAGGCCAATTATGCTTTTCAATAGTAAAATGACCAACTATTAGTGTATATTTAGTCTTCCTATTTGAACTTTAGGGTTAATTTATGTATCTTCTTTGGAGGACAATCTATTCACTAATAGATTTTTGGCAACTCTTCTAGGAAATCCAAAAACAAAGATTTAGTGCCTAATATTTGTTTCCTTAGTTTTTTTATTATTTCCATGTGTAGGAGGTTGGCAACTTTATAAATACCATGTTGACTATAGAAGTCGTGAGAAAATCGAAGCTAAACACCTCTCTTTTGGAACTTTATCAAATTGATGACAAAGTGTTACACAAATTTGTGGACAACTTCAAAGAAAGCATTTCTCAGGGTGTCAGGAATAACATAAGCATAGAAGATGATGCCTCATCTTGGCTGCTATGGAAAAGCCTCTACATGAGATTTCACAAGTTGAAAGACTTGCAAGAGCTTGAGGAGAAAGTGCATCAGTTGAAGAAACATTTGGAGGTGGATGATGATGAAGCCCCAATTATATCTTCACATTTCATCTCATGCAATTATTCAATCCTGAGTGAGCAAGGATTCCAAACAACTAGCAATGGAGAAAGGGTAAGCACTAATAATGAGATCCTTCATTGAGATTCTTATTCACCTCATGTAGAAATTTTTTCAGTTGAGGATCATGATGATCATTCTTTTCTTAAAGATTCCATTGAAATGCCTTCTAGCAATGCACTATCAAAAGATGATTCTTTAGATGTCATTAGAGATTATCAGAATGTTTGTTCTTTGTATGTAAATGTTGAAAAAGACCATATTCTAGAATCCTTTCACTTTGGAAATAATGCAATAGTAGGCATTGTTGTTAATGCTGATTTTAAAGATGATGCTAGAATTTGTCTTGAAAGAGATTATGTTGTGACTGAATTTTCTGCCAAAGGGCTGAATCTAGAAATAAAGTCATAGCAAGAGGCTTTCTTCCATCAAGAAATATCACAACCTCAAAAAGATTAGATAGAGGTAGACAAAAACTTTCAAGTTGAAATTGAAAAATGTGGTAGTCATGACAATGAAGACAAAAAAAAGTTGTTAGCTAAAGAGGAAGAATCTTTGGTTATACCCTCTTACTCCACTTCTTACAACCCTTCTATTCTTGCTAATCATACTAAAACTTAGGAAAACATAAATAAAGATGCTCTAGAATCCTTTTGTCTCTCCATGTTTTGAAAGTTTCATATTTGGAAGTGATGATAGTCATATCATTTTAGATATTCCTATTTGTGAAAAGCTTGGTAACAACATGATATCAAAATATCAATCTTTCACTTTTAATGAAATGGATGAAAATAATATTGGTCATCTTTCTTTGAAGACTCTTCTTTATGAAAAATTTCAAAATAACCTACAGGCTAAGATTGGATCTTACACTTTCATGGAAAATGAAGATGATTCCTCATTAATAAATATCTATAATCATCCCATGGAAAGATCTAGTTAGTTTGAGGATAAAGTTTGTAATGGTGACAAGGTGAAAGTACATGCTAAAACTCTGTCTGAAGAAAAAGGTGTTGAAATTAACACTCAGCCCATAGGTTATCCAGCTAAAAGATGGAGAGGCACATTCCTTGATCAAGAAGAAGAAATTATAAGCAAGTTCTTATTATCTCTTTAGCTAGAAGACCTCTCTCAGGTTAGTCCATTTGATGATAATCCAATTGTTCATAAAGATGAGGTAAAGATGCCTATGGATGAAACTCCTCATGATGATTTTGTTCTCGAGGAAAAAAGGTATGAAGCTTAATTCCAACCTTGTGGTGACTCAGTTGGTATGTTGAAGGATATTATTCTTAATGAGGAAGAAGAAATTATAGACACGTTCTTATCAACACTCAAGCCAGATCATTTCTTTAATGATGACTCTAGTATTCATTCAAATTAGATTGAGAATGAAGCATTCATTGATAATTTTTCTTTCCATTCTTCTATGCATGGCTTTGATGATTTGGATTGTGAAAGTAGTGTTGGAAAATGTGATGGAACTTTGGGAAAGGAAAAAGATGAAATGTGTGGCATGCTTGATGATGGTTTGGTTCTTGAAAGAGATGAAGAAAACACATATTCAAGGGTTGATCCCATGTTGGATGAAGCATCTCTATGGCTGCAAGTTGATCATGACATTAAAAGAAATGTGCATGAATTAAATCTTGACAGAAACATTTATAGATATTGTGCACATCTCTTGGTGAGGTTTCAGTATTCTATTTTTTTCAATTTGAAATGGAATTTGATCCTATGGATATTGAAGATCAATTCTCAAGTGAAAAATATTGTTATGATGAGTTGTGGTTATTTGAGAATAAGTGTGTGATCAACATATTTATGTATGCTTTTAGTTTGAGCTTTGGCATTGAAGAAATTTCCAATCAGAAATGGTACAAAGCTACTCTAGTGAGGTATGGTTTGTTGATGTAGAAACGCTCCTACTTCTCCCAACTGGTAAATGGATTCACATGATTATTCTCTTAGTGCTAGTTTTGTGGTAGGTTTTGCTTCCTACCTATGTGAATATTGTAAATATTCTTTTGGTGTGTGTAGTGTTAGATTGAATAATGTGAAGGCTTCATGCTCGTTGGTGGTTTAAGTGTTTTGGTTAGTTGGCTTTGCCCTGCTCCCCTCCACCCTCTCTCTGCAAATAGCTCCTAAATTTCTCTTCTTGGTGACTCTATTTTTCCCAATGGATAAGGAACTTATCTTTTGCGAAAGATTATTGGAGTTCTCTTTTGTTGCATCAAAAATAGTCCCACAATTAGAGCCATTGTTGGTACCTGATGTTGACCTCAATTTTTAAAATTTCAAATTATCTTTTTGAACCTCTTTGAACCAAGGTTCAAAGTAGTTTGAAGTGGTTCAATGGTTCAAAATGGTTTAGTTTGTATTTGAAGATTCAATGGTTTAGAGTTTTAGGGATTTGAAGTCCAGTTTGAAAGCCCAACAAGTTTAATGATGTTGGTTCAACCCAATGACCAATTTGGTATGTTGAGTTCACTAGTTTTGACACTTTTAAAGTTATTATGCTCCATTATCTATAGAGCCAGCACATCTTGCACTTCATGAAGAAAGTTTAATACAAATTATAAGTGTCATTAGATCACATATTTAAGGAATGGACATACACCATACAAATTGATCAGTGATATTCTTAACAAGTACACATCAGAGTCATGCATTGAATCTAAACAACCTATAAAGTGTAGTCACAACATATTGGGATCAAATATATGGACACCATAATTATGCAGACATAATGGTTGGATTTATATCTAAAAGGTAAAATTAAAATCTCCAAATTTGAATTACCCTATCATATTTGATATACATCCTCACCAGAAGTGAGAGGCATTATTGATGATCATGAGATCACCTGAATTTTTGAAAACATATTGATGATGATATACACAAAATGTTTGACAAATTTCTTGATAGTTAAGAGGTTATAAGCCTATAAAAGCTCTTTTTTATGTAAGGAATTGGTGATGAATCCTTTGTAAATTTGATGTAGATTCAAGGAGGTAACATCAAAACTTCAATGATAAATTCACAAGGTCGAATGATTGCACTAGGTTCACTAGGCTTCTGAAAGGCACTTAATGGCTTCAAATGCACAAATATGGAATAGAACTTCAACTATCTATTTAAACCCCATAAAGTGTTTTAAGAGACTTAAAATTACATGTTTAAATAGGTTTTATAATCCCAAAACCCAAGTTCATACTCAAACCAAGTTACCCTCCTTGACTAGGCTATTCTCTTCATTAAGACAGTAGACCCTGTTTTCCTAACTTTTCTCCCAAACTTTACAAAAAACCAAGAAAATAAATATGATTTTTATATACCCTTTTTATAGTTTTATAACTTACCCAAAAATTAAATATCACTTCTTTGGAAATATTGTACAGAATGGGGCATTTTGTCTCAAAATTAGGCCTAATTAGGCCACTTTTACAAAGCAAGTACCCTTTAAACTTAACTCTAGACTTCCAAAATTTCTACAATATGGTATTTTGATGCCAAACTAAGGATTATTTAGTCCCTTTTCCAATTTGACACTTCTAAGCATGCTTTCCAACAAACCCTCTCATTAAATGGCACAAAACAAGGGTTTTACAGTTCTCCCACTTTCTATCACTTCTAGGATCTATTCAAAGTTCAAAAACCATATTTAGGAAATTAAATAACTCATCCAAACATATAAACATACCCTTATTAAGGTAAATACTCTACTACTATACTTGGTGCAGCATTTTCCTCTCCTTTTCCCACAGTTAGACACAGTGATCACCCTCTAATCAATTCTTCCTACACTTAAAATTGTTAGTGGCATTAGATATATGTTACAAGGGATCCATTCCTTAAGAAAAAACAAGAAAATAATTAAGGAATTGATCAAATCATCATGAAACCCTCTCAAAACAGTGAATTCTTAAATAGTTATAGCACTTGTTTGGAATCAATAACAAAATAGTGATATTTTAATGCTTCAAAATCCCTTCAAGCAATCATAAGATGACTATGTATAAATCCTAATTCATTCCATAGAGTTAGATCAATGAAAATACAATAAAAATATTCAATGTAATGATGCCAATAGCAAGAAAAATTGTATTTATTCACTTCAAACTGTGATTTATGTATAGTATCATTTTTTTGTCTTCTTATTTTTCAAATCATAGGCCTCACAAGGCTTTATAGACTCTTATTATAACTTATTCCATTTGGTTGTGCTTATTTTAAATTTGAAAACTTTTAACAAAAGATTCCAATTGACCCCTAATGAATACAAACATCTTTCTATTGACCTTATGACTTAATTAAACCTATCGACAGCCTCTCTAGACCCTTTAACCCCATTTACATTGTATTTTAGACCTAAGGTCTCTATTAGGACCATTAGGACATTTATCCATTACATTGCATTTTTCATTACAAAAGGCCATAATAGGCTTCAAGACATTCCAATTTATAGGCTTTTTTGTCAAGATCTCCTCATTAGTCCTTGGTGTCTTCATTGAATAATTTGTCTTCCTAGGTGCTCCTGCACCAAAATGGCAATGGTAAGGATGTAAATATAGCCTAGGAGTCAAAATTAGAAGTAGATGTGAGAGATTGTATTGAAGAATTGTTAGATTTTGACAAGCAGGTGGAAAGTGCAGGTGTACAAATGTGAAGTTAGGTCATTAAGCTGACACAACTACTCGAACATCTGAAGATTGATCTCCATTCTTATAGTGAAGAATGACACTATCATTGATCCTAGTTTGGAATATAATCCCATAGGGCTAATACTTGGAGACTATAAAAGCCAAAGAATGCTCTGGTAATTTGGTGTACAATGCACCATCATAGCTCAAACCTATTGGTATTCATGGTATGTATTTGAATTTCCAAGTTAGGCAATGATACATGCTATGATGTTAAATCTTTAGTATCTCTCCAAATTCAAGAGCATAAATGTTAATGGGTCATACAGTTTAGTGTGTTAGAACTCTCCTTAGTAGTGGTGCCCATGGATCATAGACTCCCTAACCATCATTTGTTTGGCAGAGGAAAATACAATGCAGAACACCATAAGAAGTTTAAAGAGCACAAATGCATCAGTGACAAGGAAAAACTTTTGTCCAAATTTTTCTATGATGAGAAACTTGATAACATCTTCACATACCAAAGGTCCATGAAAAAATGCATGCAAGAAGATGATATCAATTGTAGTAAAAACACAATGTGTATGAGTATGTCAGATGAAGTTGCTTGGTGGTTGTGAGAACTTTGAGAGGAATGTTCTACATAGATTGGAGAATTCATGTAATGGTAATATTCAAGCATGTGTGTCAATTTTTTGGTAGAATAACCCAATTTTAGGGAGTTTAATCGGTCTTTTGATGGAATGACATCGAGCTCATAGTTTGAAGGCAACAATATACTTGTACAAAGATGAATCATGGTATTTAGATAAAAACTAGCTATAGTCCTTGACAGAAATCATGCTCAAATAGATATCATGTTTTACTTTATTAAGTAAATGAAAAATTGAACCTACACTATGACATGGACACTGAAAAAGAGGAGTAATCCATTCATGATGCCACTAAACTATTTGATAATGCATTTAGGGTCTACTATAGTTCCAAAGCATGAGGACACAATATTCCATAGCATACATAAAGATGCCCAATTCTATAAAGGATTAAATCTATGCAAATGGAAGTTATAGTTGTTCATTCATATTAAAAGGGAACTTGAGTATGCTTGTTATGTGTTTTTACATGTAGTCAATGTGTTGGGTGTTCTTCAATTCACCACATTAATGATGATAGGAGTGTATTTAGGATATCAAGGATGATAGTTGTACGTTCAATAAAGAGCCAAATGCTTTGTGAAGCAATTTCATCAAAGTGCCCCTTATAATGTTTTAATTATTACAAACATTATAAGGGCACATAGAATTTTCAAATAAGCTTTTAAAAAACAAACTTTGAAAAGTTTAAAAGTAACATGTTCAATTTCAAAAGTCAATCCTAATAAGTGATAATGGTCTTTGCAAAGCGAAGAATGTGATTAAGTTTCAAGAATCAGTTATTATAACCATATAACTATTTTGAAATATTTTATATGAAAAAACCATCAAAGTAAAGGGGGTTCTGACTTTGGCTTTCTTGGGTAGATTTTGTGCTATAGGGGAATTTTGGGCTAGGATTAATAAAGGGAAATGGGAATGATTTTCTGAATTTCATTGTAAGGAAAGGGAGTGATAGTAAAATGTTTTGTTTTTTAGGAATTTGTGTCTAGTTAGTTTGGTTCTCTATAATTGTAACTAAGTATTGAAGGACTAGAGAGGAATGCTATCAGAAACTTTGTGTTCTAGCATTTTCATTAAGGTTAAATAGTACTTTGCATCTTTTAATTATCTTTGATATTTCTTTGTTAATAGCTTTTGTTACCATGAGAAACTTTGAGTTTTCATGAGGCTGTACTCTTGGAAGTCATCTATAATTTAACCACCATTCTCTTGTAATGGAAGGATTAGAGGGATTGAATTTGTGTGATCTTTTTGTTTTTGTCTATTTCCTCTCTTTGTGTCCACTTTTATCAGTTTAACATCAATGTCTACAACATAGCTATTCGTAGGTGTCAAATTACCTTTCTTTCTTTTTAGTTAAAAGAATTATAGTTTGTATCTTAGGAAAATTCATTGTAAATCATGTATGGGGAGCTATACTTGGATAAATTCAGAGGGCATTTATGCTTTTTAATTGCAAAATGACCCAACTGTTAGTGTATATTTAGTCTTCTTGTTTGGGCTTTAGGGTTAATTTGTGTATCTTCTTTGGAGGACAATCTATTCACTAACACCTAGTTAACATATCTAGTGTTATTTTGTATAAGTATCTTTTTGTGGTTTTCGTTTATATTACTAATATGGTAAAGTTTTTTTAAGGTTGATATTAGTGATTGTAAGAATTTGGTATAGCTCTGATACCATGTAAGAATTTTCCTAAGGAAAGAATAAAATTCCAAGATCTAGAAGCTCAAGAGATAGCACAAGAGAGACCATATATGATCAAATGATAATTGATTAATCATAATTGGATGAATACATCATAGAAGAGCCTTGTATATAAAGGCAATCAAGATGACTAGGAGTCATGTAAAGAGATAAGCATACCAACTAAACACATGTCCATGATGAGTGGATTATCCTCCATTGTGCATGAATGTACATGCAATAATAAGAGGATAAGAAATGTAAAGGTGTATATTATAAAGAGATGTAGTAGACAACTTGTGCTCAATTGGAGTGCAAACTATTGTTTTGTCAACATAACAACTCATATGAATATGCATTAACCTATGTAAAATTAAGTGTAAATAGTAAATAATAATTTACACCAACAGTGATAATGTTGGATAACTGATTCACCCCCCCACCCCTGTCTTACTTATATAAGTGAACTATATATTCTAACAATTGGTATCATAGCATTAGGTCCTTAAAGGATAAGCTTAATAAATTTGAGAGATTGATGGAAAATCATTTTTGAAAGGATAGTCCTAAATTTGATGGGTCCAACTATGACAGTTGGAAGGAGAAGATGAAGACTCATTTGTTGTGCATGCATCCAAGATATTGGACCTTGATAAAGAGTAAGAAGAAAATCATTGAAGAAGAAAATCTTGAAGGATGTAGTTAAGAAGAGATAGATCTATTCATGTCTAACACGAGGGAAAGAGAAGCTCTACTAAAAACTCTTCTAGAGAATGAATACATTCAGGTAAAGTAACTTGAAACTTCTTATGAAATTTCGAAAGCATTAGAATCTAATTTAGAAGATGATGATCATGCAAAGAGGATGAGATTACGAAATTGGATATGTACAAATAAAGGTACTAAAATGATGGAAGATGAATCTATAAGAAGTTATATTGGAAGAGTATTAGAAATTGTTGCAAGAATTCAATCTCATGGTAGAACCAAGGAAGATGATGAAGTTATATGGAAAATCTTGAAAAGTTTGACACCACCATTCAAACAATTAGCTCAGATGATTCATCTAGTAATGCCCTGCATTAAGGATTTCATAAAGGAAACATTGATTAGAGGATTAGAATCAACATTAGTATATCTAAAATAATTTGGAGATCTAGAAAGATTTGAAACATCCTTTAATGCCCTGAATATTCAACCTAATGTGACAAGGAGTACAAGAACATGTGGTGATACATTTGGTAGCAAAAAATTTGATAAAAACAAGAAAATTGAAGAAGGATTAACCCTTCTTGTAAGAAGAGAAAAGGATGGAAAAATGATATTTAAATTTTGGACTTTGATGAATTTGGTGATTATACATCTAAATTTCATAAATGAGAGAAAAAGGTATAAAGGAAAGCTTAAGCCTAGAAGAGATAGAGATAGAAATTTTTTATATGCAAATGAAGATGAAGAGTCTAATGAGAAAGGTCAAAGTGAGAGTGATGATGAATTGGTATTTGTGGCTATCAAGGAAACTTATCTTGATAGAGATATTAAAGAAGAAAAAGAGGTCTAATTTTCATATAAATGAAAATGAAGAGTCTGATGAGAAAATTCAAAGTGAGAGTGATGATGAATTGGGATTTGTGGCTACCAAGGAAGATGATCTTGATAGAGAGATTAGAGAAGAAAGAGCTCTAATTTCTCAAGTGGAAAATAAATCTAATTTGATAATTGACAGTGTTTGTTCACATCACATGAATGGTGATATGAATATTTTTTTTAAGTTCAAGAATAATGATGGATGTATTGCTAGAGTTGGTAATAATGAAGCCTATCATATAACAAGAATTGGATCCATTACTCTTGATGGTAAAACTAACACTGCTAATGTTTGTTTTGTTGATAGATTAAAGCATAACTTGTTTAGTGTTGGATAGTTGGTGGACAAGGGTTATCAATTCCAATTCACTTTGAAGACCTACATTATCAATGACATAAATGGTAAGCTAATTGGACCTAGGAATAGATCCATAGGTAATGTGCTTTAATCAAATCATATTGAAATGTCATGTTTGGTAGCTAAATTGGATACTAATTCGTTGTGGCATGCAAGATTTTATCACATAAACTTTGATAATATTGTGAAGGTTAGCACTTTTGTAGTCAAAGATTTGTCTAAGATTATGCAACCTACTAATGTTGTGTGTAAAGAATGTATTTTAGCTAAGTAAAAGAAAGTATCATTTCCTAGCAAGAATTTCACTACCACAAAGAAGATGGAGATACTTCACACTGATCTAAGTGGTCCCTCTAGAACAAGAGGATTCTATGGTGAAAGGTATTTTACAATTTTTGTTGATGATTTCACTAGAATGATGTGGATAGCATTTCTTAAAGAGTAATCATAAGCTTTTGAGAAGTTTAAGATATTTAAGAATAAAGTTGAGAATGAATCTATTTTTAAGATAAAGTGTTTGACATCAAATAGAGGAGTAGAATTCACCTCGAGAGAGTTTTACATTTTTTGTGAAGAGAATGGAATAAAAAGGCAGCTATTTTCATCTAAAATACTTGAGCAAGATTGGATTGCTAAAAGAAGAAATAAGTCAATTTTAGAAGCAACAAGAGTGATTTTTTTTGAGAATGATGTTTCTAAGAAATTTTGGAGAGAAGTAGTCAATAAAAAAAATACACTCTAAACAGAGTACAGATTAGAGAGGTTATGAACAAGACACCTTATGATCTATGGTTTGGTCATTCACCATCAATTATGTATTTTAGAATATTTGGGAGAAAATTTTATATTAAGAGAGATGATGAAATTGTTAAGTTTTACCCAAGAAGTTATGAAGGTATGTTTCTTGACTAGTCATTGAAAATAGAGGCTTACATATGTTTAAACTATAGAAATAAGACAATAGTTGAATGCACAAATGTAAGGATTGATGAAAAGTCTGGAACTAAGGAAAACATGGTAGAATATAATTTAGATGAAGAAGAAGATAATTCTAGAATTGTTAGACAAAATCTTAAAGTTTTCTTTGAGACTAACAATTATTTGCAGAATGATGTGCTAACTATTGAGCAAAGAGGAGAGAAGAGATTTGAACCTAGAGAAGAGATAAGAATTGAGATGTCAACTCCTACATCTAATAAAAATTTGACAAAGAATAACCCTCCTAAGTAGATAATTATAAGTAAAGACAAAGGTGTGATGACAAGAAATAAAGTAAATGAGGAGATATGTTTGATATCTCAAGCACAGATGAAGCATGTAAATATGATCATTGGATTCAAGAAATGAAGCAATAGATAGATTATATTGTGAAGAATGATACATGGGAGTTAGTTCCTAGGCCTAAAGACAAGAATGTTATAGGAACAAAATGGGTATTCATAAATAAGATGAATGAGCAAGGAAAAGTTGTGAGGAACAAAGCTAGACTTGTATGTAAGGGATATTCATATCAAGAAGGCATAAACTATTAGGAGACATATGCATAAGTATCTAGAATAGAAGTAGTAAGGATATTCTTGGATCATGAAACAAATAAAAAGTTTAAGGTTTATTAGATGGACATTAAATGAGCCATTCTAAATGGAGAACTTAAAGAAGAGTTATATATTGAGCAGCCAGCTAGTTTTCCTTTATTGAAAGACAAAGACATGATATGTAGACTAAAGAAATATTTATGTGGTCTAAAGCAAGAACATAGAACCGAGTATGCAAGGTTGAACAATATATTATTTGGTATAGCTTGGATTTGCTAAAGGTATGGTAGACAATAACTTGTATTTGGAAGAAGTTGAAAATAGTTTGCCGATTATTGTAATATTTGTTTCTAACATCATTTTTGGAGGTAATGATAAAGAAAATGGTAAGTTTTTTGAAGAGATGAAGAATGAATCTGAAATAAGAATGATAGGAGAAATGAACTTTTTCCTAGGATTGCAGATTATGTAGAATAGTGATAGTATTTTCATTTCACAAGCTAATTACTTAATTAATTTATTGAAAAGGTTTGATTTGGTTTGCAAAGATGAGACACCTTTATAGAGTAGAAGAAGTATAGGTCCATGATTGGAGGTTTAAAGTATCTGACTCACATCATTTACCAAATATAGAAAATGTAATTGGGATTGTAGTTGATCCTAAGGAGTATCATTTTATAGTAGTGAAGAGAATATTTAGATATTTGAAAGGGACATTTGACTATGGAATTTGGTATGATAGATCAAGTGATTTCACTCTATGTGTATATATTGATGTGGATTGGTTAAAAAATATGGATGACATAAAGAGAACCATAGGTGGAGCATTCTTTCTTGGAGGAAGATTGGTTTATTGGTTAAGCTAGAAGCAAGATTATATTTCATAGAGTATTGTTGAGGCATAGTATTTTGTAGAAAGAAATAACTACAATCAAGTTATGTAAATGAAGTAGAAGCTAAAGTTCTTCAAAATTGAGTTTGAAGAACTTGTTTATAGTGAGTATGTCTAAGAATCTTATAATGCATTCTAAGACTAAGCATATATCTATTAAGTATCATGTGTTGAGAGAGAAAGCAAGAGAAAAAGAGATCAAATTAGAGCATGTGAATACTAAAGATTAGATTTTATATCTCTTTACAAAGGCTTTACCTAAAGATACTTTTAAGTACTTGAGAGGTATGCTTGGAGTTATTCCCCTGCCTACTTCTGAATAGATGGTGTAGAGAATGCATCAGTGTAGTGGTATAGAGCACTATTGTTTTCCTAGATTGAATGTCGATACTTCCCATATGGGGGAGTATTTTTGATTATCTAATTCACTAAGGACTCTTTGTATTTGGCATTGAATAGTTTCTTTGGATACTCAAGCTGGTTGAAGACTTGGTGCAACATTCTAGCAATTGGTTTTCAACAATTGGAATGTTGTAACATTGAGATTGAGATATTTGAAATTAATGTCAATGGGGGGGAATATGCATGAAAAATATCTCCTAGGATATGGGGGAGATGAACTCAAATGGAAATGGGGAGAAATATCTCTTTAGAGGGATTTAGAAAGATTGATGAAAGGAAGCAGGAATATGCACATGACGTATTGTGAATTGTTTAGTGTGAAGTAAAAAAATGATGTCTAAGAAGAGGAAGTATGCACCTATAGCGCACCTATTACATTTAGATTCATTTAGCATGTGAATAGCTAATGTTGGTCCTAAAATCTAGAGGATTTTCAACTTTCTTGGTGGAGAGGATTTGAGAATATGAGAACAACAACAGTAGTCAAGTACTACTTGGTATTATTGGAACTTAGATGTTTTTCATTTATGTTGCTATCAATGCCAAAGGGGGAGATAGTAAGCATGAATAATGATGATGCTACATTGGGGGAGTCTCCTAAGCATTGTAGAGTATTGACAAATTGTATTCATGACTATACTAGTCATTGATTTCAACATAGCATAGTTTCTATAAAGACTAGCTGAGTAGAAAATTTAGATCTTGATAGTACTAGCAATGGTTTGATTGTTTGGTGATGCACAGTTATAGACATTCTCAACATAATGTCTTAATGATGTAGTCAAGTACGCAAAGTCTAACTCAAAGAAATGCAAAAGTTGTACCTAACTTATAGAGAGCAGTTTAGAGATAAAGTATTGGAAAATTAGTTCTTGATGTTTTTTTTTCTAGAATACATCTGAGATGCAATAGGATGATGCACATTCAAGTAGTGATAGATGATAGTCATTTGATAATATTAGTGAGTGTGCAAGCCCTAGTATCAAATGTGTGAATTTTTGTATCAACTGTGGCCCAACAATAATATTGTAATTATAATTAATTGGTAAAGCCTCAAGGCTGACTTGAGAAATTATTTTGAAGATATGGTGTAAAGGAAAGATGTTTTCCTTGTTTGTAATAGAGTATGTGTTGTGATTGTTGTATGAAGTGTGAAATGTGGAAAAAAGTAAAGTGCTTGAGGAAAGCATATAAGCGATCCAACGAATTATTGGATGTAAGATTTGTGATTAGGTTACAAAATTAGAAGAAGTAGAAGTCTAGTTGACAAGACAAAGAAAGAGGAAGGAACTATATAGTATAATTGTATTTTTATACAAGGAATAATACAAAGACTATTTAGATAGTGGGCTCATTTGTCTTGCCCTTGAAGCTATTTGGAAAGTGGATCTAGCTATCTTCCACAACTCCTAACAAGGTTGGCATAGCTCCTAATAGGGTTGGAATCTCCTAACAAGGATTCAAAGTCTCCTAATAGGGACCCATATGTATTGAACATATTCATAGAATCCTAACAAGGTCCATCCTTTAACAAAAAATATTTATATTAGTTAATCATCTTGTGGGTACCATCCCCACCAAGGTTTTCCCTCTAATCAAGGGTTTCCCTAGTTAATATATCTAGTACTATTTTGCATGAGTATCTTTTTGTGGCTTCAATTTATATTACTCATATGGTTAAGTTTTTTTAAGGTTGATAATAGTGATAATAGTTGGATAATTTATTCAAGCCCTCCTCTTAGTTATATCAGTGGACTATACATTCTAACAAGATCCTTGACAGAGAAACTAGATAGTGCAAAGAAAAATAGGGCACAAGCGAGCACTGAACAACTAGCAAAGATTATACAAGAAGCATATACCTAAACCATAGAGCTAGGTGAGTAGGAAACATAGCCAAGACTGATGAGAATTGATGCTCAAATCCCATAGCAAGCTAATGAGATTAGGAAAATTGTCTTGAAAAATCATTAGCCATAGAGTAGAGACTCTAAAGAAGATTTCTCAATAGGCTCATACTCTCTATATTTTTGTACAAGATGTTGAACATTTTTGCAATCAAGCACTTACATGGATATCACCCACTTTTAATCTATGGGGTCCATATATGCAATTCTTAGAGAGACTAATCATATTAATGGATTGTTACACATTTTTATCACCATGAAAATTGGGTAGGTTGACCAGCCATATTTCTTAGGGTGGTGGGAATAATTTTTTCTAACTCATTAATACCCATGCAATTAGGGGATACATAAAATATTGACCATAATTTATTATTAAATCCCTAGATTTTAATCTTCCAAGTCCACATAACTTATGGTTACTTCATTATAATCTTCCTTTCTTGCAGGTCCCATTTGTCATGAAATCAAAAGAATCATGAGGGCCTTTGATCTTCAGTAGATAGAATGTTGTCACTGTGTCACCAATAAAAATTGAAAGTTTTTTATCTGTGGCGATAGGGCAAAAAATGGACACATGGCATGGTGGACCCTATTTCCTCAATTTTGGCAAAATGAATCATGCATCTTTTAGGCCATTGATCTTCCTAGGATCAATGGTCCTCACTATGTTGTCATACAAAGCTGCAAGGTATTTACCAACAATAGCATAGGGATCACTTGAAAAGTAGTTAAATTGCAATATTGCTAACAGGATTTAACTATGTGATTTTTTTTGTCAAGCTTATTGGCCCATGTTTCATGAGTAGTGATTCAACATGAATCCATCTCTCATGAGAATAAAAGGAACACTTAGCACTCATTGGATCTAGGTGATACTTATAGGGATGAAGCATTGGGACTTCCAAGAGGTCATCCATCCTAGTACTACTCCATCCTGAGTGCTTGCCACATGGATATATAGGGTCAACCTTAGTGGTGGGCCATCATATGACATAAGTGATGTCAGAATAGGCTAACATACAAACACATTCCCACTGGCCAGAGGAGTCGACAATGCAAGAAAAATTCAAACTTCAATGACCATAGATCTTAGTTGATCCAATGGATGTCTCTTTGTCATTATGTGAAGTTTTACATTCATTACCTATGGCAACAAAGTAAGGAAGTGACACATTTCAGGGTTTCGATGCTATGGGGTGTAGGGTTGTAAGATCATAGGTGACAAGGTAGGGTGGGCCCAAGAGCATCAACAAGGAAAAGCACATGTGTTCTTTTGAAGCCTCGATGCTATGATAGGTAGCATGTCATGAGATCTTAGGTGCCATTCACATGGGTTATAATCTTATGATGCATGGTTTATCACAAGATCGCAAAGGCCAAATATCAAGCTATGATATTATGCTAGTAAAGGAAAGGGATGGTCATAAGGTCATAAAGGGCCAAACAAGCATGTTCTAATGATAAGATACATGGTATTTGTATGGTTGTAGAGCTATTTTCATGGGCCCATGACTTTGTAATACAAAGGATATTTCCAACAATTGTAGGATCATAAAAGCTAGGGTTTTCATGATAAGATGTGATCAGGGTTCTTCCTCCCAATATGACGTAAGGTGATGGTATCAAGAAATCAAGAGTCAAAGTTGAAGTGGACTTTTCAATTGTGTGTATGACCTCATTAGATCAACCAAAGGTGGTGCACCCAATCTGTCATGTTGTGACACATGGTTATGTCTTCACACTTAGTTAAATTTTAACCTAGGGTGGCATAGTATTAATGAAGAATGAAGCAATACGGGTTGACAATGATTGAGGGGACAAGTTATTGATCCAAATGACCTAATTTTAATGAATATTTTATCTACATTTGAGTATGGGGATTATGGAAATTGGATCAAATCACTTCTGTAGGATTACTAAGAAATATATGATCTTCCCTTAGACATAGTTGCAATTGTTAAATGATGTTTCATTAGTGTAGTTGTGAATTTGATCTTTGAATGCCATAGGAAGAAAAAGGAAGTTAAGGTACTCCTATAACATGTAGCACTTGGCTTTTTCATGATTATTCTCCTAGTGTTACCCATAACTAAAGCTATAAAACTTAATGGTGAATTTATTTCTTTGATATATCTATACTCTTCCATTGATTTTTTGACATGTGTCCCTCCCATTTGAAGCTTTTTGCAATCTTAATGTATTTAAGGATTCCCAAGATGTGGAGAAGGGGCTCGCATTTTGAAGTCTTATGCAAGATAACATTGTCAAGATCTCTCATGAGTCCTTCATGTCTTTTTTGACACATCATTTTATTTTTAAAGTCAATATGGATGAATTTTGTTCAATGACCTTTGAAATTTGAATGAAGGAATAGTCTTAGAACCCTTATTATGTCTTCTTGTAGCTTAAGTTTTTCTATTTTGATAGAATTTCTTGAGATTTTTCTCTCTAAATCCCTAGATTCTATCTCACTTTTAAACTACAAATAGGATTTGATTATTCATATAGGTTACAAGTCAAGATACTCCATTTCCATTCAAGTTTGTGATATTGTGAATGTTATCATTCCCTTTGCCATCTTGTCTAGATTGCCATCCTTCTTGTGAAATATTTATGTGTGAATGATTCTTTGCAATATTAAATTATTTTTAGGTGCTTAGAAGTGTTTCATTTAATTAGACTAGAAATACTACCATCCCAACCATTTGGTGTATCACCCCTTTACTTTTTTAGTTTTTACTCTCCAGGCAATCATTCTATCCCTTTTCCCCTTCAAGTTTACTTTCCTATTCAAAGAAGTAAATCAGTGAAATGTCAAGAGGAGCTGGCCTATAACCCAAAGATTCACTCATAATTTAGATATTTCCCACTACCTAAGAGTGTTTCCATGTTACCAAAAGTTGACTGAGTTAGAATCCAGTCATAGGCACAACTTTTAGAGATAATAATTCTGGCACACCTAGTGGGATCGAGAAAATAATTTACAAAAAAAAATTATATCCTTCTTTCTACTATTGGTGTGTACAATAGTAAATCAACCAATGGAGAGGCGTAAAATATACACATCTAGTGACTCTAACTATGAAAAGAGATAAGTGCATATGATTTATGAGAAAAGTGCAAACAAGAAGTATCTCTGTAGGTTTTGAATATAAAGAACTATCGCCACCTAGGAGTAATGGTAGAATAGCCAAAAGAATTTAGGATACCCTTATTCAAAGAAGAAGTGCTCAATCTACCCATCCAACATCAAGTCCTAATATTGTTGTAAGGAAAGTTGATTTCCCAAGAAGAAGAATCTTTCAAGTACCAATGGTAAGATAGTTTGCTTTTGTTCCTTTCAACTAAGGGAGCCTATTATTCTTTACTCAACATCATGGTATTCCCTTAGCATCCCTTAAAAGCTTATCAGACTTCATTGGAGAAGGCCAAAAAATAGCATTTGAGCATATTAGAGATGTTGCTACACTATGTAACATGCATCATGTTATAGAAGAGGACATTGTCGTGAAGTTTCTTGTAGGTTCATTCAAAGGGAAAGTTGTGCAATGATTTTGAAGCCATTCTATGGGCTCAATCACTTCATGAGATGCATTGGGAGATGTCCTAACAAAAATTTTTCAAGATAAGTTAGACTTTCTATCTCTATTTGAACAACTCATGACCATCAGAAGGGACCCCCATGAGAAAATGATGGATTTTAATTATATATTTCAAAGAACATGCATTCCTATATTACTTAAGAAGCTTGAATAATGATATTTTTGTCATGATACAATCTATGGGAGGTTACTAATTGCTAAAAGGTTATGACATAGACATAAGAGCTAATAATAATCTTATCCAAGCAGGTAAAATTGTTCCTAGGCCTCCAATGCCTATATACCTAGATATCCAGCCCAATAACCCCCAGGTTATACCACCTCTAAATTTAATACTAGCAACTCCATGTCGAGAAGTAGCAACTATAGACTCTTTATCAGAACTCCAAGAGTGAAGAGATAGCTAGAAAATAATGAAAAGTCTCATACAAACCCTTACAAATGAGGTTCATCCCAATCTAAGAATGAAACTTCAAACTGACCTATTCAACAATAGTTTTAGAGTCAATACCAACCTAATAGGAAAAAATATAATTAAAGATATTTTGGGCCCTATAATCCAAGCCCTTTGAATATTTCCCCTCCAAATACTACCAAAGATATGGTCCCTACTCAAAATTATTTAGCAGTAGAATATGAATGGTGTTACCCTTGTAATCAACAACATAATTAGACCACATGCTCCAATGGAATGATGAGTTAGACCTTGATGGTTCAAACTACTTCTAGTTCACAACCCACATCTGATGTTGATATTGAGAGGCAATCAGAGGTTCCTCCTATGGATACTACATTCATGAACCAGCAAATGGAGGAAAACTATGGTGTGAATAGAGATAATGTCATAGGTGGTGTATGCACTAGAGCAAAGAAGAGAGCCCTAGACAGAGATGCAAGGACAAGTAAATTTTTACTAACTTAAGAGCCATATTTAGTTCAAGTAAGGAAAGAATGAAAAAGATGTATCACTATTGTCACTTAAGAACATTCACAAAAACTAGTACTTCCAGTTGCTTCCAAGGCCCAAACAAGGGTGCATGCTACTATGCCATTCAACATTGTGGAAAATATGAAGAGAATTAACATCACTATGTCCATGTGGGATTCCTTATCCATTCTAGGACAAGTTTACTTATTGAGAGAAGCTTTGGTAGAAGATTTTCCAAGCCAAGTTGTTGATGAGCCTTCAAAGGCTATATTTACAAATGAAAGAGTTGATACTCAAGGTGATAACCAAGAAAGAAGTAAAACCCAAGGTAGGGATGTTAATCCTCCATCATTTTATGTTTCATTAATTATAGGGAAAAATTTGTGCATAATTTCATAGTGGATAGCGTGGCTACAAGCTCTGTCATGCCCAAAAGTATAGCAGATAAGCTAGGTTTAAGATATGAACCCTTAGTAAAGGGTGTGCACCAATTAGATAGTTCATGTGTCAATACCTTAGGTATCATAAAGAATGCAACACTAACACTCCATGCATGGCCTACTTTTTCTCTTCCCCAAGTTATCTCTATGATAGATTTTCCCCCATATTTTTTCCTTTGTTTCTAAAGAGAATTCATAGCCAAGATAGGAGGCTATTTATTAGAAGATTGGTCTCATATGTTGTTTACGACTAGGTATGGAACCAAAGTAACAATCATGTCTGAGTTACTTTCCAAAGACCACATTGAACCTTACACACTGAATGTGATCAATGTTAATCATATTGCACTTGAACAAAGGGAAGATCTTGTCACCCAAGATACACATACTAAAGTTGATGGCATCCTTGATGTTTTACTAGATGAGTGGGTGACTGATGACTCCTCAAGATATGAGACCAGGGACATTAGCATTGAAAATCTTACATATGTTGGTCTAGGGAATTATGTCTTCCAAGAAAAAGGGATAATAATGTGAAACCTTGTCAAGGATACTTTTGATCCTAACAAGTAGCAAAATGAATTATTGGAATTATATTTTGATGGCTCTAGGATAAGGAATGGTTTAGGTGGGGGACCAATGCCGTTCTCAGCTAATGAAGATAAATATTATGTAGCCTTTCATTTTAGGTATACATGCACCAACAATATAGCTAAATATGGAGTGCAAATTCAAGGATTAGAATGTGATAGGAAGAGCAGTACCAAATGCATAAAAATATATGGTGATAGTGAGTTTTGTTGTCAATCAAGTGAAAGGGTTACACATTGTTGGATATAATTGTTCAATTGACTGTTATCTTTCATGTTACACGAATGTCATATCAGTCATCAAATAGAGTCCACTAAGCTTAGTTGGTCAGCAAAGCAAAAGATAGAGTCTACCGAGCTCAAAAGGTTAGCAAAAAAGGTGTATGGTGTCTACCGAGTGTTTTTAGGCTTTACCTTGTGTAGACAGTTGTTATTGAGCTCAAAAAGTTAGCAAAGGAAATTTAGCTATTATCAAGCTCACTTAGTCATCAAAGGAAAATAATGCAGGAAATAGTTCTTATCAAACTCTCCTGGACAGTGAAGTAAATTTAGTTCTAACCAAGTTAACTCAGCAGCCAAAAGATTTTTCATATTTTTCAATGTTAACTGAGTTAAGATGGTTAACTCTAAAAATTATTTCTGGAAGTAGTGCTTATAGAGTAGGGTCAGCCAATGTTGGATTTCATTATTTTATAAAGTTTATTTGTTTAATATAATATTTGTAGCTGACTGATGTATGGTTTGATGGTAAATGTAACATGTGAAGGAGCTAACTTGATAATCTAAATGATATATATAAGAGGTCAAGTTGAAAAATCTAAGTGTGTAATGGATTCGATGTGATATGAATATGAAGGAGGATTAATTATTGTGAAAGAAAATTTTGAAGAATGATCAAAGATCATTGAGGAGCAAGAAAGCTATATTTGATCGAGGGAATCTAATGGTGTAGAATAGAGATCTATAATCAAAAAATTTAGTTGCATCTTATTCAGGTCACTTCATTATTACTTTCTAGTCATTGTAGCAGTGATCTAAAATCTCTTAATAGATTTGGTTTAACAGCTATCTCTTAAATCCTCTAACAAGGTGATAGTTCAGTTGAATTGTTCTAAAGACCTCTAGCAAGGCCACTCCTAATAGGGTGATTAAATTCTCTAATAGGGTCACACCTAACAATGTGTATTGTAACCCTTAACAGGGTTGGCTCCTAATAGGGCTCACTTCAGAAGAGTGAAAATTGATAGCTAGTTACTTGGTCATTTTTCCCATATTGGGTTTCCATGTTAAATTTGGTGTCTCTTGTGCTCATGTTATTTACTTTTGCATGCATGCTAATAATTATGAATGCTAAATATGAGTAACAAGTTAATCTATCGAGTTACAACATATTTGTTATGTTTTTACCGAGTGACAATGGTAAATAGTTATTTAAGACATCTAAGGGATCAGGATTTGTTTTTGAAGTAATTGATTAACCCCCCACCCTTAGTTACTTCATTCATAATTCCAACAATTGGTATCAGAGATTTTGGTTCTTGCAAGAAAATATTTCAAGGATCTAAGCTAAAGATCAGGATGTCTTACAAGAGGGAAATTTCAAGACTTAACATGGACAACTTCTTAGGATGGTAGGGATTGATTAGACTTCATCTAGCTTCTATTGGTGATTCAAGGCTAAAGTACCTTGATGAAAAATATGCAAAACCTATTGGTACATTATCTATCAATGATATTGTTGAAAAGAATACTTAGAACAACATGATGATAGATATTGCATGTGCTCTAAGTTATGAAGAATTTGATGACATCAAGGATTGCAAAACAGCTTTTGAAATGTGGAACAAATTGAAAGATATCTATGAAGGTGATGATAATGTAAGAAGAGCCAAGGCAAAAAGTTTGAGAGGACAATTTGATCAGATGAGGATGAGATAGGATCAAAACATAGAAAAATATGTTGAAAGAGTTAAAGCAAGCGTTAGTGCAATCAAAGCATCTAGAGGAGATATCAAGGAGGAGATAGTTATAAGTATAGTTCTTAGAACTCTCCTTCCTTTTTATGCAATCAGAGTCTTTGTAATTCAAGAAAGACAATGTGAAGAAAATCATAAGATAAATCTAGAGGCCATAGTTGGAAGATTGACTGCATTCAAGCTAGAAAAATATGATAATTATGTTCCAATTGCTAAGAACATTGAATCAGAATTTGAAGCCAAGCTTTCACTCAAGGAGAAAGGCAAGAAGATAAAGGATCCTCAATCAAATAGTGATGAAGAATCATAACAGAGTTTAGACAATGATCTTGAGGTAGTTGAAGCTCTGCTAGAAAGGAAATGTTCAAGAGGCAAAGGTAAATACAAACGTAAGGTTCCTCTAATCTATTTTTCTTGTGAAAAAATTGGACATATTGCTGCTAGGTGCCCAAATAAGTAGAACAAGGATGAGAAAAAAGGTCACAAGGGCAGTAGCAAAAAAGACTTCAAATTATTCAAGGATAAAGGTAAGAGAACATGTTTCATGTCTAAAGATTCTAATGATTCTAATGATGAAGAAAAAGATAAAATTGTTTACATTATTGTAAAGGATGAGTCTTATAATGATGAAGAAATGACACTCATTTCTCATGTGAGCAAAAATGATACATGGATTATAGATAGTGGTTGTTCTCATCACATGACTAGTGATAAAACTAAGTTTGAACATTTTGAAGACTATGATGGTGGTAGTGTAAGATCTGGTAATAATGAACCTTGTTGTATAAAAGGAAAAGGAAGAATCTCACTTACCAAAGAACTTGTATGTGATAATCCATATTGGGTATAAGGACTAAAGCATAATTTTTTGAGTGTGGCAAAGCTACTCAATAATGGATTCAAAGTGGAATTCATGCATGGAAAAGCAAGACTAGTGGATGACAAAGGTAAGCTAATTAGATCAAGCACTCAAACAAAAGGTAACTTGTTTTATGTTGAACTTGGTGAATGTTCATGTCTTATTACTCAAGTTGAAGAAAGTTGGTTATGGCATAGGAGGTTACGCCATGTGAACTTTGATAACTTGGTAAAAATAAATAAATTTAAGAAAGTAAGAGGCATTCCTAACATAAAGAAACTTGAGGTTGGTCTATGCAAAAATTGTCAAATTGGCAAGATGGGAAAGACTAGCTTTAAAAGCAAGAACTATCAGTCTAAAGAAATTTTAGAAATTGGGCATACTAATTTGTGTGGACCTATTGGCATTGAAAGTTATACTAGTGAAAAGTTCTTCATTCTTTTTATTGATGATTACTTAAGAATGATGACTGTCACATACCTAAAAGAGAAATCAGAAGCATTTGAAAAGTTCAAATGGTATTTGGCTAGAGTAGAAAAAGAAACATGCAAAAGACTAAAATGTTTAAGGTCAGACAAAGGAGGTGAATTCATTTCACATGAGTTCAATAACTTTTGCATTGAAAGGGGAATCAAAAGATAAGTTTTAGCACCTGAAATTCTTGAACAAAATGGAATAGCTAAAAGAAGGAATAGATCTATCATGGACTATGCAAAAACCTTAATGATTGAAAAGAGCATTTCTATCAAATACTAGAAGGAAGCTATTAGCACTGTAGTGCATAACTTGAACCGAGTACAGCTAAAAAAGGACTCATTCAAAACTCCCAATGAGTTATGGTATGGCTACAAACCCAATGTAAGTTACCTCAAAGTATTTGGAAGCAAATGTTACATTTTCAAAGAATCTAGAAAAGGTAAATTTGATGTGAAGGGTGATGAAGGAATATTTTTGGGATATTCTTGCAAAAGTAAAGCAAATAGATGTTTGAATTTGTCTACTCACAAAGTCATAGAAAGTGCACATGTAAAAGTTGATGAGTCTGCAAAAAGAACTAAAGAAAAAAGAAAAAGGGAACCTAAAGACTATAGGAGATTTGTTTTCATTGAGCCTAATATAGTGCCAGGCACACCTGTAAATCAAAAATCTTCTACTTCAGAATCTTTTGTAACCGAGTTGCAAGAAGTTCAAATCGAGCTAATGCCTACCAAGTTGCAAGAACCTAAGTTGTAAAAAGAAGCTACCAAATCAATAGCTATCGAACTCGAGCAACCATAGAAGGATAAAAATACAATTCATTCAAAAGGCAAGGAGCCTATGCTAGCCAAGTATGTCAGGAAGTATCATGCACCAAATCAAATCATTAGAGATAAATCTAAAGGAACAATGAAAAGAAGTAAGTTGAAAGGAACTTGTTTACTTACTAATTTTGAACCTAGAAATATCAAAGATGCATTAGAAAATGAAAGTTCATTTGAAGCTATGAATGAAGAGATAGAACAGATAGAGAAAAATAAAACATGAACTCTTGTACCTAGGCCTAAAGACAAAAAAGTGATTGGAACTGAGTGGGTATTCAGAAACAAGTTAAATGAAGATGGTAAGGTGTCAAGGAACAAAGCTAGACTAGTATGCAAAGGATACTCCCAAGAAGAAGGTGTAGAATATGGAGAGACTTTTTCTCCTGTTGCAAGATTGGAAGATGTCAAAACCTTACTTGGATATACTACATACAAAGGATTCAAATTTTATTAGATGGATGTCAAGTCAGCATTTGTCAACGGTATACTAGATGAAGAGGTTTACATTGAATAGCCTAAAGATTTTGTTGATCTAGACAAGAAGGACATGGTCTTCAAATTACATAAAGAATTGTATGGTCTAAAAAAAGCCCCTAGAGCATGGTATGAAAGATTGCATAACTATCTTATTTAGATTGGTTTTCAAAGAACTAATGATAACCATAGCTTGTACATAAAAGAAGAACCAGATAATATAATTTTTTTGGTAGAAATATTTGTAGATGATACTCTTTTCATAGGAAATGATGATCTTTGTAAAGAATTTTTCAGAACAAATGAACAAGGAATTTGAAATGTCAACATTTGGTGAGATCAAAGTCTTTGTTGGTCTTCAAATTCATCAGAATAAGAATGGCATCTACATCACTCAACCTAAATACATCAAGGAGATACTGAAAAAGTTTGGTATGGAAGACTGTAAACCATTTGGGACTCATATGTGTACTGGATTGAAACTTAATAAGAATGAGAATCAAAGGAAGCAAATTATTCATTGTATAGATCTATGATTGGAAAGTTGTTGTATGTAGTAGATACAAGACTAGACATTGCCCTTGCAATAGGAATTGTACCAAGGTTCATAACAAAACGAAAAGAAAATCAATTGATGGCAATCAAAAGAATCACGAGATATTTGAAAGGAACTGAAGATTACAAATTATGGTATAAAATTGGAGGAAATCTAGATTTAAAAGTGTTCACTAATGTAGATTAAGTAGGGAATGTTGATGATAGAAAGAGTAAAAGTGGAGGAGCTTTCTCTCTTGGAAAGAGGTTGGTTTCTTGGACAAGAGGTTGAATATGTTGCAGTAGCAATAAATTGTTCAAATATTATTTGGTTCAAACAATTATTGGACGGTATGAAGAAAGAAATCAAAGAACTTGTTGTTATTTTTTTTGACAATACAAGTGCAATTAACATATCCAAAAATCCAGTGATGCATTCAAAACCAAGCATATTGCTATAAAGTATCATTTTGTTAGAGAATTGGTGCAGGATAAGGAAATTAGATTGGAATATGTCCATACAAAGGAACAAATTTTTGACATATTCACAAAGCCTTTACCTAAGGATGCATTATTCTATCTAAGAAGTAAGTTAGGGGTCATTCCCCTACCTAGAGCTCACTAAAATATAGTTTTAGTGATGCATCAATAGAAACAGAAATTAAGATCTATCAATTGATCCAACAAAGTAATGAAGATATTGCATATGAATTAGTAAATAAGGTACATTTCTATTCATTTAGTTTATGTTGTCTTTGGCATGTGTTTTCAAAGAGGGAGAGTTTACTGTCATATCTTTCTAAAATTTGCAAGAAAAAGAGAATTTATGTAAGAGGGAGAAGTATTCTGGCAAAAAAGACTTGTTTTCTTATTATGAAAGAGGGAGATTACTATATTTGAGTAGTTTTTTATAAGAGAGAGAATTATTCTATCAGAAAAGACTTGTTTCCAAATTTCATTCTACTATGACATGTTGTGTTACCATCAATGCCAAAGAGGAAGATTGTTGTATATAATTGTTCAATTGAGTGTTGTCTTTGATGTTACACAAATCTCATATCAGTCATCAGATAGAGTCTACAAAGCTTAGTTGGTCAGCAAGGCAAAAGACAGAGTCCACTAAGCTTAGAAGGTTATCAAAGAAAGTTTATAGTGTCTACTGAGTATTTTCAAGCTTTACCTTGTCCAAATAGTTGTTACCAAGATTAGAAGGTTAGCAAAGGAAATTTAGCTATTACCAAGCTCACTTAGTCATCAATAGAAAATAGTGCAGGAAATAGTTCTTATCAAGCCTTCATGGACAGTGAAGGAAATTTAGTTCTTACTGAATTAACTTGACAACCAAAGAATTTTGTACATTTTGCAATGTTAACTAGGTTAAGATGGTTAACTCGAGAAATTGTTTTTGGAAGTAGTGGTTACAAAGCAGGGTTGGCCAATGTTGGATTTCATTGTTTTATAAAGTTTATTTGTTTAATGTAATATTTATAGCTGACTGATGTATGGTTTATTGGTAAATGTAACATGTGAATGAGCTGACTTGATAATCTAAATGGTATATATAAGAGGTCAAGTTATGAATTCTAAGTGTGTGATGGATTTGATGTGATATGAATGTGAAGGAGGATTGATTATTGTGAAAGTGAATTTTGAAGAATGATCAGAGATCACTGAGGAGCAAAAAAGTTATATTTGATCGAGGAGGATCTAATGGTGCAGAATAGAGATCTGTAATCAGCAAATTCAGTTGCATCTTGTTCCGATCAATTTGTTGTTACTTTCTAATCATTGTAGAAGTGATTTTAAATCTCTTAATAGAGTTGGTTTAATAGCCATTTTGTAAATCCTCTAACAAGGTGATAGTTCAGTTGAATTGTTCTAAAGACCTCTAGCAAGGCCACTCCTAACAAGGTGATTAAATCCTCTAATAGGGTCACACCTAATAGTGTGTATTGTAATGTTTAATAGGGTTGGCTCCTAACAGGGCTCACTTTAGAAGAGTGAAAATTGGTAGCTAGTTACTTGGTGGTTTTTCCCATATTGGGTTTCCATATTAAATCAGGTGTCTCTTGTGCTCATATTATTTTCTTTTTCATGCATCCTAATGATTATGAATGCTAAAGATTAGTAACAAGTTAATCTATCGAGTTACAACATTTTTGTGAGGTATTTACTGAGTGATAGTAGTAACTAGTTATTTAAGACATCTAAGGGATTAGGATTTGTTTTTGAAGTAATTGATTCACCCCCCCCCAGTTACTTCATTCATAATTCCAACACACATGACTAAAAATAATAAGTTAATAGGCTATAAATAGAGGGTTTGCAATTTGATAAGGACTTTGATTCTTTTAACATAGTTGCTATCCCTAGAAAATTGAATCATCATGGTAATAGGTTAGCTGCTATAGGGGCACAATTTGATATAGTTGACAACATTAGCAAAGAAGATGTACAAAAAAAATCAAAGTTGTGGTCAGACCCTCTATAATTGACAATGAGATCAATTGGAAAGTCTTTGATAGTGATGAACAAATCTTGAACTTTCTACTTGGGTATGACCTACACTCACGTTTAATCAACAAAAGATGCAAGAGAAATGTGGTGATCAAGTTGTACAACTCAACTCTAATAAGTTTCCCAAAGGACTGGTCACTCTAGAATCCATCTTTAACATTGATGACTAATTTGAAAATAATAAGACTAGCTTGATAGTCCAATAGGATCATTATGAAGATCTTGAGATTGTAGAAAACAAAAGAAATTAAATTTTTGCAAAGCAATTCTTGCTAAAGAAAGACAATCTTATGTCCAACTCTGCCAAGGATATAATGATGTGTTTTCTTGGGGACATGTTGATCTTAAGGGATTTGATCCATGCCTCACCCAACTTACAATTGAGTTGGAACCTAATTCTAAACCCATAACGCAAAAGAAAAGGCTTGTTAATCCAAAGCTAGAACTCTTAATTCAAAAGGAGATTTTCAGGCTTATTGAGAGTGGAATAATATTTCCAATCAAACATAGTAGTTGGGTATCAAATCTAGTCCTTGTTAGGAAAAAGAATGGAGAGATAAGGTTATGTGTTAACTTTAGAGATTTCAATAGAGTTTCATTGAAGGACTATCATCCTCTACCATCTATGGAACAAATGCTGCAATATGTTTTAGGTTCAAAAAAAAAATTCACTCCTCAATGGGTATTCAGACTATAATCAAGTTCTAGTTAAAAGGGAATACTAGTTCAAGACTATGTTCACCACCAAGTGAGGTATCATGGCTTACAAGAGGATGCAAAAAGAGGAGAGACTTTAGTAAATTAAAGGGTCCTACTAAGTGGTGAGATTGAACCAGGACAAAGGAGGAGTTTATTCCGTACCAGGTGCAAGTGTGAGGATAAATGTTGTGATGTGATCATTGATGGTGGTAGAACTGATAACTTGGTATCAGAGGAGATGGTCTCTAAGCTGAAGCTCAATAGGGAGAAACACCCCCAGCCCTATTAGATTTCTTGGGTGAAAGATGATCATAAGGTCCTGGTAAGCGAACAATGTTTAGTGAAGTTCAAAATTGGGAGTTACCATGATGAAGTTCTCTGTGATGTTATTCCAATGGATGTTTTCCATCTATTATTGGGTAGACCATGGTAGTTTGATAGGCATGTAGTACATGATGCTCATGCAAACGCATACTCTCTAACAAAGGATGAAGTTTGCCACAAACTGAAGCCCATGAAAAAGGAAGGCGAAAAGGTATGTAGTAGTGCTAGGATTTGTCTTGTTGATGGAAGGAAGTTTTTAGCTGGCATGAAACATCAGTGCATGTGCTATGCTTTGATTCCTAGGAAAAATAAAGAAGGTAGTAGTGAAATACCACTTGAAGTTACATATTTACTAGGTGAGTTTGGAGATATAATCTCTGATAATGTTTGAGAAGGAGTGCCACCGGTAAGGCAAATCATTCATTAGATAGATTTAATCCTAGGAGCTAGTTTGCCTAACAAGGCTACTCACAAGATGACTCCTACTAAAATTGAGGAGCTAAATAGATAGGTTTAGGAGCTATTGAGGAAGGGGTTGATCTGGGAGAGCCTAAGTCCATGTGTAGTACCTACAGTATTGGCACCAAAGAAGGATGGAGAGTGGAGGATGTGTATAGACTCTTAAGCTATAAATAGGATAACCATCAAGTATTGATTTCCTTTGCCAAGAATGGATGATCTTATGGAGCTCTTGAGTGGAGCTCAGTACTTCACAAAGATAGATCTCAAGAGTGGTTATCACCAGATATGAATACGAGAAGGAGATGAATACTCTAAGTGGCTTATTGTTTATTTGGATGATATTTTAATTTTCAGCAAGACTTTGGAAGAACATTTATTGCATATTTATAGCATTCTTGAGAGTTTGAGGGAAGAGAAACTGTTAATTAATCTGAAGAAGTGTACCTCTCCTAAAAAGGAATTAGTCTACTTGGGGTTTGTTATATCACCTAAAGGTCTCAAAATGGATCCAGAGAAGGTAAAATTCATCTTGGAATGGCCTACTCCAAGGTCTGCTACTGAGGTAAGATCATTTCATGGTCTAGTTAGTTTTTACAAGAAGTTCATTAAGAATTTCAGTGGCATATGTGCACCCCTAACTGACACAATAAGAGGGGACAGAAAAGAGTTCAAATGGACTACAAAAGCTACAAGAAGTTTTGAAATTCTGAAGAAGAAGGTGAAAGAACAACCTATATTGGCACTTCCAGATTTTATAAAGGTGTTCCAGGTGGATTGTGATGCTAGTGGCAGCACTATTGGGGTTGTATTAAGCCAAGAAGGTAAGCCTATGGCATATTTTAGTGAAAAATTGAATGATGTAAAAAAGAAGTATTATGTTTATGATCAAGAGTTCTATGCAATAGTTTAGGCCTTAAAGAAATGGAGGCATTATTTATTGCCAAAGAAATTTGTTTTGTATATTGATCATTAGGCATTACAGTACCTAAATAGCCAAGGTAAATTGAATCAGAGGCATATGAAGTGGGTAGAGTTCTTGCAGAGCTATACATTTGTGTTGAAGCATAGAAGTGGAAAATCTAATAGGGTTGTAGATGCACTAAGTAGGAGACAGTTGTTGCTTACAGTAATGCAGGTTGAAGTAGTTGGGTTTGATGAACTCAAGAATCTGTACCCTGAGGATCTTGATTTTGCTAAAGCATGGAAAGCTTGTAAAGATCCTATTGTTGTAGATAGAACCAAGTGGCTAGACTATTTGATTTAGGATGGTATGTTGTTCAAGGGTAGTCAATTGTGCATTCCAAGGAGTTTTGTGAGGGAAAATCTGATTAAGGAGAAACATAGTGGAGGGATGGTAGGACATTTTGGTCAAGATAAGACCATTGCCATTCTAAAAGAACATTATTTTTGGCCTCAAATGACACAGGATGTGAAGAAGTTTGTACAGAATTGCCAGGTGTGTCAAGTGGCCAAGGGATTTACTCACAACACTGGACTATATCAGCCATTGCATGTTCCATCAAAATCATGGGAGGACATAAGTATGGATTTTGTTCTTGGATTGCTAAGGACACAAAGGGACTTGTTTTTCAGAGAGGTGGTAAGACTACATGGTCTCCCAAGGAGTATAGTTTTTGACAGAGATACTAAATTTGTGGGGTATTTTTGGAGAACATTATGGAAGAAGTTGAGAACAAACTTGAAGTTTAGTTCTAAACATCACCCGCAAACTGATGGACAAAATAAAGTGGTAAATAGAAGCCTGGGCAATTTACTGAGATGTTTAGTTGGGGATAAGCCTAAGGGGTGGGATTTGATTCTACCACAAGTAGAGTTTTCTTATAATAACTCTATAAACAAGAGTACTAGTAGATCACCATTCCAAATTGTATATGGAAGTAGCCCAAGGAATGCACCAAAATTGAGGAAAATAGAGCAAGGGGAGAGGACAAGTGCTAAAGCTAAAAAATTTGTTGAACATATCAAGCATGTACATGAGGAGGTCCAGGCACACATTACCAAGATGAACCAACAGTATAAAGCTAGGGCTAATCAAAGGAGAAGACATAAGGAGTTCTAAGTAGGGGATCTAGTCATGGTACACTTAAGAAAAGAAATATTTCCAGCCGGTACTTACAACAAGCTGAAGATGAAGAAATTTGGCCCCTGCAAAATTTTGAAGAAACATGACTCAGGAAATGCATATGAAGTAGAGTTTCCAGATGGAATTCACATTTCTCCTATTTTCAACATTACAAACTTAATAGAGTACCATGATGAATGAGGAGTTGTTGTTAGAGCCATGTCCAATTCCTACTTCTAAGAAGGAGGAGATAGAGGAGATTCTAGATTATCGTGTGGGTAGGAGTACCAGAAATAGGCAGGATAAAGAGTATCTAGTCAAGTGGAAAGGATGATTGATAGATGACTCAACTTGGATATCAGCAGCTAAGGTTTCCCATTTGGGATTTCCTCTACCATTCATAAAGTGACAGGGTCACTTTTCAATCTACCCTGGGTGTTTGATGTAGGAGCATCTAGAGGTATAAGGGAAATCCTATGTCACCCAAAAAAAATGTACCTAGACTTAGTTTCTATTTCATGTGTTTTCATTTTTGGATACCCATTTGGGTCAAATAAAGGTTCCAACTCTCACAATTCCACTATTAGTGTTTTGGGTTATAGTTTTAATTGCCTTGGGATACGTGTAAATGATAGAAAAATAGAAGTATGTAATTGAGCCATCATTTTGGTGAACTAGAAGGTGTAAATTGGTCAGATGATTTTCATTGTAATTTAGAGCATTCCAAAAAAAGAATCAGGTCAAAAGGCCCCACGATTTGAAACTTAATGCAGTTTTTTGATTTCTAGAGACCTCCTAAGAATGCTTCAAAGTTAGGTTAGGGGCATTAAATGACCTCAAACAGGGCCAAAAATGGGGGATGAGTGAAGCTTGTCCATAGGGATATAGAGCACTTAGAGAGATTTTCAAAAATGTAAACAGTTTGTCAATTGGAGCTACAGTTCAAAAGTTATGCCTCCCGAAAGTTCGGTTACCATTTTTGGATTCTTCTAATTTTGTACCGACTTCTAATTTGACTTCTAGAGCCTTCTATTTGGTCGGTGGATGCCAAATAGCACTTTCTAGTATGTATTCCTAATCCTTAACCCTTCGAGGTCTATTTGAGAACATTTTTGGCATTGTAAAAGGCAGTTCAGAGTGGAGTTTGAGAGGAGGTACTAAAAAGAGAAATTATCTCCAGATTTATACTATTGTAAGCCCCTAGGGCATGTTTTGAAGTTTATTTCTCTATACTGAATGTACTAGCATATTTACATAGTTAATAAAAAAAATTCCCTTTCTTGTTGTGTCCATTCTGTTATTTGGATTGACCCCATCAGTTAAATGCTTTATTCCAGATGTTGCTAACTTGTTCAAATCATTGACATTAATGCTTAAGTAGAATACTATTTTCAGCTGGTTGAAAGAAGCTAGACATAGTTTTGAAGAAATAAAGGAAGCATTGCTCCTACTCTAGTAAATCCTAGCTTTTCAAAAGATTTAATCTTGTATACATATGGTAGTTTAGATACAATTTTTGTAGTATTGGTTTAGTGAAATGATCAAGATATAGAACAATGTATTTATTTCTCCTATAAAGGCTTAGAGGATTATGAGTAGAGATATAGCTTCATTAAGAAGCATGTGCTTGTAGTGGTAAAAATCTTGAAGAAGTTTAGACATTTGGTGTCTAATAATAGGATTCATCTTATGGTGGCTCATCCTAGTGTGAAGGATTTCTTGTTGAGAAAAGACATCAATGAAAAGAGAGCTAGTTGGATAACTTGAGCCATGGAATATGATACAGATATCCAAGTGACTAAACCTGTTAGAGGAAGAGGGCTATGTGAGCAGTTAGCTAATGAAGAAACTCAAAGTGTAGATGACATAGTAGAAACTTCCCTAACCAACCAAGATGTTCCCAAAAAGGTCAACAAGAGACTAGCTCAAGATATGACACACTTTCTACAAACTGGAGAATCTCCCTTTTCACTTGACAAGGCTAAGAGAAGGTATTTTAGATTATAGTATATACCTTATATATTAGTTGATAGCCTTTTATTTAGAAAGGATATAAATGGAGTCCTCCTTAGATGTATCAACAATGATGATACTAGCAAGTTGCTAGAGTAGTTTCATAATGCAAGAGGTCACTTCTCTCCAAAACAATAGCATATAAAATCATGAGGGCTAGATATTATTGGCCCAACCTATTTAGGGATGCTCATGCCTGGGCAAGAAAGAGAAAAAAATATGCATTATTTTCTAGGAATGAAAGGTTGGCTACCTTAACGCTACATCCTATTTTGATTGAGTAGTCAGTCATGAAGTGGGGCATAGATTTTTTGGGGCCTATTAATCCAAATTCTAGTGTTGGCCACAAATGGATATTGATGGCCACAAACTATTCACACATTGGATAGAGGTAGTAGCTCTAAAAGAGGCCAACAAAACTTCTATTCTAAACTTCTATGACAAACTAATCAACATATTTGGAGTTCTTGACTCCACTATATCTTACAATGCTTTGGTATTCATGGGAACAAGAATAATTGAGTGGGAATTGAAGAACAAAGTATACATCAATACTTCATCAAACTATTATTCTCAAGGCAATGACCTAGCTAAAAGTACAAATAAGAACTTGTTAAGGATTTTTAAAAAGACTTTAGAAGACAACAAACATGATTGGTATTCCAAACTAAGACTAGCTTTGTGGCTCAATAGAATCACTCCCAAGAGGATTCTAGGTAACTCAACCTACATTCTTATGTATGGAAAGCAAGCTAAACTAATGATGTATGTAGAGTTCCCATCATTAGAACTTGCTAATAGTCTAATGCTTTGTGAAGAGGATGATCTCCTAAGGTTGAGGTATGCCAAGTTGATGAACCTTGACAAAGAAAGGAGTAAATTAATACAAAGAATGGAACATCAACAGATGCAAACCAAGAAGGCATTTGACAAAAGGTCGAGGCTTAGGGTGTTCAAAGAAGGAGATCTAGTTTTTATGGGAGGTTGTTCTTAAAAGTAGACTTGGACATCATAATAAGTTTGATAATATCTAGACTGGCTTATTTGTGATCTTAGAATACAAGAAATACAATTCATACTAGCTAGCTACTATGGAAAGGGAAGTTCTACCCATCCCTGTGAATGGGATTCACCTCAAGCATTGCGTTGAGGTATGAACTTAGGTTCTTGCTTTTTATATATTCCATATTTTCATTTTCCCTAAGTGTAGTCCATTAAAAATGTGTTTAGTTGTAGTCTTCTTATCTTTTAATAAGTTTCTAAGGTTCCAAAGGTCTAAGCAAGTAAGTTGTTGCACACTCACTATTGTAGAACATCTCTATTCTAAACATCTTTCCCTAGTAATGCCTAACCCAAGTGCATATATTCAAGCATGTGTGACCACCATTTTAAGTCCATTATCATTCCTCGTCTAATTTTGTACCCAATAGGTTGATAAGGCTATTTGTTCAACGTCTAGTAGGTAGCCATTTAGTAGAAATTTCCAAAAGTGTTACACATTTTTGTCACCATGGAAAATGGGTGGGTTGACTAGCCATTTTTCTTAGGGTGTTGGGAATAATTTTTTCTAACTCAATAATGTCCATGCAATTGTGGGATACATAAAATGTTGACCACACTTTATTATTATATCCCTATGTTTAAATCTTTGAAATCCACATAACTTATAGTTACTTCATTACAATCTTCATTTTATGTGGTTCCCATTTTTTACTAAATCTGAAGAATCATGAGGGCCTTTGATCTTTAGTGGATTGAAATTTTTGATTGTGTTGCCAATGAAAACTACAAGTTCTTTATTCACTGTAACAAGGCAAAAAATAGATATGTAGCATGGTGGACCTTATTTCATTGGTTATGGCAAAATGAATCATGCATCTTCCAAGCCATTGATCTTCCCAAGATCATTGCTCCTTAATATGTTGACATACAAAGATATAAATTATTTATCCAAAGTGACATATAGAATGCTTTCCATGTGTATATATAGGGTCAACCATAGTGGTGTGCCACAATATGAAAAAAGTGATGTTAGAATAAGTCGACAGATGAACGCATTCCCATTGGCCAAAGGAGTTAAAGGTGCAAGAAAAATTCAACTTCAATGACCATAGATATCAGTTGATCTAACAAATATTGCTTTGTCATTATGTGAAGTTATGCATTCATTACCCATGATGACAAAACAAGGAGGTGACACATTTTTGGGTTCTCTAATGCTATGGGGTGCAGGGTCATAAGATTGTAGGTAATAAGGTAGGGTGGGCCCAAGAGCATCATCAAGGAAAAGTGCATATGTTGTATTGAAGCCTCAATGCTATGATAGGTAGCATGTAGTGAGATCTTAGGCACCATTCACGGGGGTTATGATCTTACAATGCATGGTTTATCATAAGATCATGAAGGCTAAATATCAAGTTATCAATGTTACACCAGTAAAGGAAAGTGGTGGTCATAAAGTTGTAAAGGGCCAAAAAGGTATGTTTTGATGCTATGATACATGGTTCTCATATGGTTGTAGAGCTATTTTCATAGGCTTGTGACTCTACAATATGAAGGAGATTTCCAACAGTCATAAGATCATAAAAGCTAGGGTTTTTATGATAAGATGTTATGAGCAATCTTCCTCCCAACATTATGCAAGGTTGTGGTATCAAGATATTAGGATTCAAATTTGAATTTGACTTTTCAATTATGTGTATTATCTCACTAGATCAACCATAGATGACACACCTAGCCTACATGTTGTGACACATGGGTATGTCTTAGCACTCAGTTAAATTTTAACCTTGGGTGGTGTAGTATCAATGAAGAATGAAGTAGCATGGGTTGGCATCAATTGAGGGGACAATTTGGTGATCCAAATGATCTAGTTGTAATAAATATCTGATCTATATTTGATTATGGGATGATGGAAATCAGATCGGAGCACTTCTGTGGGATGATCACCAAGAAATATGTCTTTTCTTAAACACAGTTGCAACTGTTAAATGTTGTATCGATGAGGTAGTTGTGGTTTTGATCTTCAAATGCCACAAGAAGCAAAAGGAAATTAATGTACTCCTACAACATGTAACACCTAAATTTTTAATGATTATTATCCTTGGGCTTCCCATAACATGGGGTGTAAAACTTAATGATGAATGTAATTCTCTAATATATCAGTACTCTTTTATTGATTTTCTGACATGTGTACCCCCTATCTAAAGCTTGTTGTAATCCTAATCTATTTAAGGATTCCCAAGATGTGGAGAAGGGGTTGGCATTTTGAATCTTATGCAAGATAACATTTTCAAGATCTCTCAAGAGTCCTTCATGTCTTTCTTAGCACATCGATTTATGTTTACAATCAATCTAGATGAATGTAATTCAATGACCTTTGAAATCTGAATGAAGGAATTGTCTTAGAATCCTTATTGTGTCTACTTGCAACTTAATTTTTTTTCATTTGATATAATTTCTTGATATTTTTCTCATTAAATCCCTAGATTCCATCTTAGTTTTTAACTACAAGTGGGATTTGATTATTCATATAGGTTATAAGTCAAGATACTCTATTTCCATTAAATTTTGTGATAAGGTGAATGTTATAATTCCCTTTAACATCTTGTCTAGATCGCCATCCTTCTTTGAAATATTTATGTGTGAATGATTCTTTACAATATTGAGTTCTTGTTAGCTTCCTGGAAGTGTTTCATCAAGTCAGACCAGTAATACTATCATCATAACCATTCAGTATATCACCCCTTTATTTTTCATTTTTTACTCTCCAAGAAATCCTTCTATCCCTTTTCCCCTTCAAGTTTACTTTTCTATTTGAAGAAATAAATCAGTAAAACATCAAGAGGAGTCGACCTATAACCTAGAGATTCACTCCTAATTTAGGTATTTCCCACTACCTAGGAGTGTTTCCATGTTACTCAAAGTTGACTTAGTTAGAATCTAGTCATAGGTGCAACTTTTAGAGATAACATGGATAAGAACCCAAACCTACTAGATAAAATCATTATAGTTAAAGAAGGCCAAGAATAGTAAGAGAATTAATATGTTTTTTTAATTGTAAATTAAAAATGATGTAAGGTAAGATGAAAGTCTTTTCACAAGGGATTGAGCCCTAAATTCCACCAATTTTGGATGCTAATAGTAAACTAAAACATTGGAAAGAATGGTTAGATTCTTTCAGTTCAATACTAACACAAGTAGGAACAACATTAGTTTTTAAAGATGGCAATGTTGTTCCTTTTAATATTTTGATCCATTACAAATGCTAGGTGGAATAAGGAGAAAAAAGACTTAGGAAAATCTAGAGGCACTGAGTGGCCCACCAAAAGGGAAATATATGTATGGGAAGTAGTTGGAGAAATTAAGGCTATACTAATAGGGAATAGCTAAAGAATTTCAACAAGATGGTAGAAGAGACGAAATGGTAAATAAAGGGGCAAGGAAAGTGACATAAAGTTAAAGACAAACATAAATATGCTAGAGATGCCTATAGAAAGTGTCACCTGCCATATTTGCAACTGCATCCCAATTTTAATTAGAGTATAGAGAATGTTGGCAAAAATAACATGTGAAATATCTTTGTATTTTCTTTCTAGTATAGTTTTGACATCTATCCTCCCATCTGAAGCTTTTTTCCATCCTTCCTATAAAATTATTTCCACAATGTGGATTAAGGGTCTAAAGTTTGTGAAATTTTAGTATTTTTTCTATTGCAATTAGTCCAAGTTTTGTTAAATGTATGATGTTTTCAATTTTTCAAATTTGAGAATACAATAAATCTTGAATGATAGGTTTTTTCATGTCTTTATTTATATTGTGAGTTTATAATACTAACATATTATTTTCAAGGAGAATTAATACAAAGTAAAGTTATGCATATATGCGTCTCTAGGTTTTGTCTCCATTTTCATGTATCTGTTATTTTGAGATTGAAATGAGAAAGGTTCTTTTGATTAAATGTAGCTTGGATGAGTTATATATCTTTTCATTGATTTATTTTAATTCAAGGAGTTAAGTAAATTCTTTCATGAATTGATAGGGTTTCTAGGTATATGGGAGGGATATCAGAAGAATGAAATTTAGGGTTAACAACTGATAATTTAATTGCAAGTCAATTAAATAGGTCAGGGGTTATTGGTTTGACTCTGTATAGAAACAGATAAGGCACTAATCATCACTTTAGATGAAAATTGAAATGTTTGTGTGGTTTCACAATACACATATAAATCTAAATCAATATTTTTTTTTTTAATGAAGAATTAGATTGTTGGTCATTACTTATTTGAAATAGCTTTCCTCTGAGTTATAGTTGGCTATTGTAATCAAAGAGTTAATTACAAGTGCATGAAGATTGTTGACCATTTTCTACTATAGGAGATAGATCTAGAAAGAAGAGTATGAGTGAATAAGTTTTGAAGAAGAATTATAGAATAAATCATTTCAATCTCTAAGGTGTACCCACCTTGGCCCTATAGAACCTAAAGTATAGAGAGTCTTTGTGCTCTATTAAAGTTGATCCAAATCTAAGATAAGTGTGTGTTGAATATGGGAACTGGCTAGTCTCTAGGATTTTCTTTGTCTTCTACATCTTGGTATTGGTTTTTTCAGCCTAGTAGTTTAAAGACACCAAAAAAATGATGACTGTGGTTGGGAGCCTTTGAGAAGAACTCATATCTCAAATATTGGAGTCTTTGTTGTACGTCACATATTTGTAGTCATATACATGTTATTTTATAAACTATTATTTTAGTATTGGTCATGTTTGAGCAAAAAACCTTAAGAATTTACAAAATCCTAGTACCACAGAAGCAATATGACTCATGATGTTCTTGCATAGTACCTTATTTTCTAATAGATTTTGCATTTCCGAAAGTATAATATAAGAGTCTTTCTAGTTTAGACTTTTTTTGTTAAATCTATTTCTAAAATTTAACTTCCATGATCTTTTTCATCTTAAAATCCATTTAAAAATATTTCCCTCTATAGGGTAGCGACTCAGTCAAAAGGTTTTGTAGCTAGTGCTATATATTTCAAATAATTCTAACACAAATGGAAGATAAAAGAAAAGTTCACAAACATTTATAAAGGCTAATCTAGGTGTACCATTGTATATACATTTACCTCCTAGGGGTAGGAAAAACCAAGAAAAAGAAGGTAGATCCTAATCCTACCTAGAAGCTTGGAGGTAGTTTTTTAGTCTAATCTCAATACCAACCTATGGGAGAGAGAAAATCCTCTTCCTTAAATTTAGAATAAAAAACCACTAGACTTTTGGGAGGGATGTTTACTATTACATTATACGAAGAAAGTGTTTATCATGATAAAAATGTCTCTTCTATAGGGGATGTTCCTTTTAAACTAGATGTGGTAAAGGAAATGAATCATGGGTTGGTATACAACAATAAAGTATTAGTTTTAACCCTAGAAAAATCTCATATGTTAAAAGGAAGCTTATAGATCTAGATGACCCAATTGATTTAGAGGCCAATTTAGTAGACCTAAAAGAATTATCCTTAGAGATTGAAGTCCTTAAGAAAAGGGTTACTAAGGAAGAAGAAAAACACATACATTTGGAGAAATAGAAAGAACAAGTTACTATGACTAATATTATTGAGAGAGATAACCTGCTAAGGAGAATGGTTTCTTTGCCAAAGCAAAATAAAAATTTAGAAGAGAAATCTTCTAAATTACATCTAGATGTGTTTGGGGATTTAGAAGTATTTAAATCCAAAGTAAAAGATCAAGAGCATCTTCTACAAGAGAAGGAAGAACCTATCATCTCCCAAATACAACCCTACAAGCCTATTGGACTTGAAGTCATAGACTTAATTGTGAAAAAATCTGATAAAGGAAAGGAAAAGGTAGTAGGGATTAAAATAAATGAGCCCCAAGTTCTTTCTAACAAATATATGAGTCTTTCCATGTATAAACTTGATCTAGACTTAGAGAAATCCAAGAAAGGAAGAGAAGTTCTAGCCAAAGAGCTTGAAAAGGTAAAAAATGAAGCCCAAGCCACCAAGGCTAGAAGAAAAATGTATTTCATTAAATCCACCTCTACCTTAAAATCTTGGGAAAACTTTTCTTCACAATCTACACCCTTTGTTCCTATTTATAGACTAGTTGTAACTAACCAAGGTTTATCTTAGTCAACACTAGCTTCTTCCTCTATAATGGCCAACTAGAGACATATTTCTCAACATAGTCAAATCCCAATACAAACCCAAGCTATTAGAGAAAGTGCTTCAAATATTGTAGAATTTCAGAGGAGACCCATTTATATGGAGAAGTATAAAAAAATTTCTTTTATAGATATACCTAACTTCCCCCATCCCATATCTAATGATTTGAGAGATAACATCATCAAGTTTTCAAGCAATAATGCCATAACTGGTAAAGAGCACCTTAGGAAGTTCATTGACATGCTCAATGACTATGAGGTAGAATATGAGGATGTAGTTATGTAGTTAATTGTTCACTCATTGATAGAAGATGCTAGAGATTAGTTTACAAGATGGCCTAATGACACTATCAACTCATGGAATGATTTGGTGAAACTCTCCAAAGAGCAGTATGGTGACAAAACCAATGCTAGTTTTATGTTAAATGATTTGAATAATATAAAAAAGATTGCAAATGATTCAAAATTTGATTTCAATATAAGGTTTCAAAAGGGAATGCACAAATTATTCCAAGTAATGAGATTAGGGGAAGATGTGTGTTTCACAACTTACTTCAATGCATTTGATAGTAAGATAGCTTATACTCTCAAAGATAAAGATCCTAGAACACAGAGAGATGCTTACAAGATGAAAATAATAGAAAAGCCTCTAGTAAGTTGGTAAGTATTGGAAATATAAGAGTAACTAAGAGGGGAGGGGTGAATCAGTTACCACAAAAATAAATCCTAGATCCCTTAGATGTCATCACAAAACATAAACTTCACTAAAAATATTGATGCTTGATAAACACACAGACACTCGATTTACACTAGTAAATGTTGTAACTTGACAAACACTAAAATAGCAATTGTAGATTGGTAAATGAAAATCTTAAGATATTATTTGTGATTAACCTTACTTAGTTGCATACACATAATGTAATGCCCTACCAAGGGATCCAAAGAATTAATCTAAAATTTCACTAAGTTTGTGAAACAATTTTTTTTTAAAACATGAAATATAAACCATTCACAACTTATACATAGTAACAAAAGAAATAGAAACAATTCAAATGAAAGTAAACATAACGTACATAACAGTTACATTCTTTAAAGATCCCTTAACGTTGTATCACATCTAAATTAACTGTTCATCTAACATCACATCCTTAGCAATGTTACATCCAATGTTCTTAAACAATATTACAAATGTTCTTTTTTGTAATTATATTTTAGATTGCTCAATCATCCATTGTACATGTCACAAGGTATGAAAGGCTTGAAATAATAAACATCCATCATAAAAGATAACCATATATCAAAAAACATAACTAAGTGCATGGTTCCTCCCAATCGTAAATAGCATCATTAGACCATCATGGATCCTAGCCATCCCTCCGTGCGTAACATTCCAAATCACCAAAGAGATCATCGGTATTAACATAGTAGGAATGTCACACCTAAATCATACTACATCAAATATAGAAATTAATCTAACATGTAAGTAAAGAGCATAAGATAACATCATCTAAAATATGCAAATCATCTATGTAAGAAACATACCAATAAATACATCCAACATAGGGTATATCATCTATCATGATGATCCAAGAACAGAATGAAGATAAATACCTACAAAGAATGCATCAGCCACAATGTCTCAGACAGATCTCAAATGATAAGAGTGGAAAAATACTACCACCCAACCGCGTGGTACCTAAGTGGTCCACTCCCACCATGATGAGAAGATAATCTCAAGTCGCAAATAGGCTATCAAAAATCACATAGCAAAGATACTCTCTAAGTCCAGGAATCCTAAAAGTATACTAACTCAAAGGTTCCAATCACAAAATTGACATATACTTCCCAGAGCACATAATGACATGTAGGAAACCTACTCTGCAAGTGGAAAAGTGTCATTGCATATATCATGTACAAGTTACCCTAGCAGTTAGCTAAACTCCATGAGTCCATATTGATCCTCATGTGGCCACTAGTATCCTCTCATACTGACAAGGCATACTATGGAATGCAAGGTTGCAACCATGTGTTCTCTCTACTCCCATCCTAGTCTATACAAGCACTCGAGGCATGGGCAAGAACCAAAAAAATTATCTTTTTAGGTTCATTTAATCCCCATTTAGTGTGTAAATTTTATCACTTATTAACCAAACTTACAATGAGTTACCCTAGCAGCCACTTAGGGCCCCTTCCCTCATTGCAAGCCACTTCCCGACACTACAAGTAGATAATCTACCCTAAGCTCATAGAATCATAAGTCACCCCAGTCCTATACAAGTGACTGGAAAGAAAATCCAAAAGATAATCCATACAAAGAATCATCAAATATCCACAATAAAAGAATCCATAGAAAATCATGACCACAACAGTTCTCTATTGGTAACTGAAGGCATCACTCATAATCATAATAATCATTGGTTCTCAATAACCAAATTATATCTCAAAATACATCGCAATATCCATTGGTTCTCAATAAGCAACCAAGAATATCTCAAAATCATACTGATCGAAGACTCCAAAATGGTTGAGTCAAAACATGTCACAACATGACATCATCAAGAAATAAATCAGCATTTTAGTCCCATCATGGCGACTAGAAAGTAACCCAAGGATAACTGATCGATGACTCAAAAATGATTAGCTCAAGTGTCTCATTCATAAGAATCTCAACTATAACAATCAGTAATTAAAAACATCTCATAGAGCATTCCATCACATAACCATGGTTGGATTTATAAAGATCGAGACCAAATAAGATTAGCATGCCATCACATTTGCATAACCCTCGAGCCTCTGGTAACAACCTAAGACTAGTCAAAACTAATCAACCCAAAAACACAAAACAAGAAGCATAGAGAAAACACAATGTAAACACATGTTTTGGTTTACTAAAATCATATAGTTGAATTAAGTGTAGAGGTTTTAGTTTCTATTTACCAGTATACTTCAAGTGTCTAAGTTTAATCATTTGACCTACAAGTCAACCCGTTTGTTCCCCAATAGCATTATTCTTTCCATCATTAAAATAATATTCTAAGAATAGTTGAAGCATAAATATTAAATCATTTGACACTTAATAAAATCATTCACTTTATTTTTCTAAGATCAATGTTACAAATTGAATGACTCTTCTTATTGTTACTTCAACTTTTAACATAAATCAAGGATCATTATTCGTCTAATATTATAAGAAAGCCAATTACTAGTCTTCGAATAAGAAGATTATAACTTTATTAAAATGATCAATTTAATCAATCAATTAACATAGGTACACCATCCATGACCTATTAACATTCTAATAGTTCTCAATTAAATATTACTAAGTCTCACTATTAAAATATCTAAGGTCATTATTCAAGTCATGAGAGTATGACTTGTCAACTTCGATATACATACTTCACAACTTTGCTAGAGGAATCGATATTAGTATATCAATTAAAACTTTATTACATAACTTAATTATTAATTAAATCTAATTAACTCTAATTAATTTAATTAATAATTAGATTTCCATGGCAACGTTCCAATTAATATCAGTTGACTAATAACTAACTATAATTTTGTAAGTTAAAAGTCAACTATAATTCAAATCTCTAATATTCATATTAATAATTCAATAATGGCTTGTTATTATTTAATAGCAAGTTATATTGGAAATCTATAATGACCACATACACCATTCTTTTATGAATACTAATGTTTCCTTAACAAATTCGTATTAATGATAATCATTTAGACCATTATAGTATTATTTATTAATGATTTGCTAGACCCAACAAATATTAATAAATAATAAACTCATCGAAGCTATAATAATCGATCTAGAGAACCTTCCATAAACCTTATTAGTTAATATTTGACTAACTCTTAACACCATTAAGGTATATCAATAGGTTATTTAATAATTCAAACGCATTAACCAATAACATAATAATTCAAAACACAACAATGATGTCATAATGTAATAATGACTCCTTGTCAATTTAATAATACTAAATTAAATCTTAATCAAATATCATTAAAGGCTCATAATTTAAAACAACATAATATAAATTATCATCTCTCAATTATTTAATATATATTAAATAGTATTTAATATACATTAAATAAAATCAATATTAAAAGTCATCTAAAATCCATTAATATTTAAAATAATAATTTAATAACAACTTGTTAGCCAAAACAAGTTATTTTAAAAATCTTATTAATATATCGACAATACCAGATTCATCACCACTAATACTAATGTTTCATTCCAACGAATTATTATTAAATTAATAATCCATATTTAACATTACTATGATTATAATATTAACCAATGTAACATATTAACCATAACATTTAACATTAATGTTAAGTCATACATTTATCATAATATATATATATATATATAAAATTAAAATATCATCACTAGATATAAAAATAACAATATAAAAATTTAGTCACCAAACAATAGTAATAAACGATAATTTAAAAACTTCATAACAATATATATAACATGATTATAATTTGTAATATAATAATTATTAATTATTAATAATATATATAATATTTACTATTATAATTTACTAATAACAAATGTTATTATGTATGAAAATCAAATTATAAAAAGTCAATTTCATAAAACATTTTATAACAAACTTTATAACAAAACAAAAAAAGGCTATTATAAAATCGCATTGGCCATTGATAAAAATGGACCGCAGGTACCCTACGGATCGTAGGTACACTGCAGCGTGCAGATACTGTGTGATCTCGTAGACCCTGTGGTGCATAGGGTGGGGCACGGGATTTCTGCCCCCCCCCCCCACTAATATAATATATATATTCTTTACAAATCGTATAAAATGATCTCAGGACTATGCAATTTGATTTGAATAAAGGTTTTTCCTTCATTTTTTTAATCGTGATTATTAATGATCAGTGTTTAAATAATATATGTATGTGTGTGTGTGTGTGTGTACGCAAAATTTAAGCATTACAGTATTTCAATCATATATATATAATGAAAACATATACTAGTTCCAAATAAAAAGGGTCTTCTAACTCTTTAAATTAAGAATTTTCCTTTTAAAATAATGGTCTCTAAATTTACTTATAATAACCGCACCTCAGATTTACCTATTAATTTGTCTAATAGGTTTGATCATAAATTTTAACTTAGAATTTTTTCATTAAAATACAAACCCTTGTCTAATCAAATCTTCGATTCCAATACAATTCGAACCCAAACCCGATTTAGATCTAATTTCTTTCTTAAATTGAAGCTAGGGTTCTCTAATGAGTTCTCTATTGATTTCTTTTGCAACCAAATAAATACATATCTAGATTCCAATTTCAAATTACAAATTCAATCATAGAGAAGTTTCAGACACATATAATAGACACGATGAAGATAGGAAGAGAAAGAGTGCAAATAGAATATGTGATTATCACGAGTGCACTTGGACACTGATGCTAATTTTTCATGCCTCAGAAGTCCATAAAAAGTCCCTTCCTTCTTCTCATACGCAATTCCTCCAAGTTCCAAGCCAACTGAAATTCTCATGTGACTAGAAGTACTTGAAGAAGCATAGAAGCATGTAGAAACATATGAGCATGTAGAAGCATATGAGCTTCTCAAATGCATGTAAGCTTTGAAGCTTGTCCAAACACACTAGGAGAGCCTCTATTTAAAAGCCTCTAAGATGTATCTAGAATGTCTCTAGAAACAACTAGAAGATAAGCATGAAAACCAAGCATGAGTCTTCTCCAACCTTCTAGATGAATCATAAGGTTGTAGACACCATGTGCTCAAATAAAATTCTAACTCCTAAGTGTAGACAACTGGTGCATACTTAGAGTGCAAACTCCTATGTTGTCTACATGACAACTCTCAAGAATTTGCAAACTCCTATGTGAGAAAATATTAAAATAATGCACAATAATTAATATAATATTTACTTTACTCTTTTCAATTTTATTTATTTATTTATTAAATCTCATGCACCAACTTTAATAATTCCACTTAAAACTAAATATATTTATATTTTAATCACATGAAATCTAGAATCTTTTAATAATTTTAATATCTTTTTCCACTTTTAAATTCATTTTCAAAACTTAATTGATAAATATTTATTAGCTTTAATAATATTATTATTTAGTCATTTATTTAAAATGAACTCCAAATATATTATTATTAAAATAAATATTGTCACATTCCAAATTTAAACTTATAACTTTTATCTTCAAATTTAATTATTTTATTTAATTAATTTCCCAATTAATTAAATAAAATAAATATTAAAATATCATATTAATTTTTCATTAAATTAAACCATTAATTAAATCTTTTAATTAGGCTTAATTAATAGAAAATACATCAAAGACTCATAAAATAAAATACGAAAAACCTATCATAGCCAAAATACATACAAAATCAAACCAAGGATTAATATCATGAATTACGTCATCCGACATATTCGGAGGGTACTCAACTCAGATACTTTTCCTAATTTCCAATTAGGACAAATGGCTTAAAGGGTTGAGATTTGGACTTGAGAGTTTATCTCCCCTCTCTTATCATTGAGATGATGTGATAGGGTACGCTTATCCTAGCAATTCACTGAAGTCGATACCCAGTACCTGTAACTTGTATAAAAACTATGCATGTACGAGCACAATATATAAAAAACTAAAAAAGCAATGGCAAGAAGTGGTGCATCATGTAGATCCCGACTAGCAGGTGACTACGATTCCCTTCCTTAACCACATCAGACACACCATACATAAGAACAAACACGCACACCATACACATGCAAGTATGGGGTAAGTATCCATAAGAACACACATATGATAATAAACCATCTAACTAATCATCATCATTAATTGAAAGCAATGTATTTATCATCATGCATACATGAAATATAAAGTCTAAGTGATCTCATCACATAATAAACTAAATCCATAGCACAATATCTGATAGTCTCAAAACAATGTTGCTAACCATCAACATGAGACTAGCCCCAAAAGAGCTTGACAATGACAGAAAAAATGCGACCTAGGGGTAGGCACTACACATAAAAGAAATAACATGAACACAAGTGACACCAAGATATAACATGGAAATTCAATTTCTGTAAAACTATCAATTATAACTAGTTACTAGTTTTCACTCTTCTAAAGTGAGCTCTATTAGGAGCCAACCCTATTATATATTACAAAACACACTATTCGGTGTGACCCTATTAGAAGATTTAATCACCCTATTAGGAGTGGCCTATGAGAGTTCTTTAGACACTTCAATCTAGAAATGCTACCTTGTTAGAGAATTTACAAATAGTTAAGGAAACTCTGTTAAGAGATTTAGATAACTACTACAGTGGTTAGATAGTTATAATGAGATGACTTGATTTCTAATGCAGTTAAATTTTTTATTACCAATCTCAATTCTAGCTTGTATACTTGATCCTTTATGATCAAATGTATCTTTTAAGCTCCACAAGGATATTCTAGTTATCCTTCTAATTCACTTCCTCCAAGCATCTTCTATTCTTCCATTCACTTCCACTCCTTCAATCCTCAACTTGACCTTGTACTTATACATTATGCATTTTCAATTCATCTTGAATACATCTTAGCATAATTAATATTCATTGCCTTAGTTAGCTACTGTACACTCGAAAGTGTCCCCCTCTAAACCCTTCTATCCAAACGATTCCATGAGTTTGGAATGCTTGGATGCCGGCTTAGAGCTCCCTATACACGAAGTGCAAGAGAGTATATTTCAAAAATAAGAAGGCTCTCAGATGAGCCTTAGAGATACTCTTCTTGCTAGTAAACCATGCAATGGGAGGTTCCAAAGACAAGATGCAAGAACACAAATGTTTCAAGGAGTTCCTCAAGAATGCAATGCAAATAAAGATTAAGCTAGAATGAATATGAAAAGTGCAGCTATTCTAAGCATGGATGAGAGTGTTACAATCCAAATATTAAGCTATGTGAGATAGATTATTGCAAAATAGGAGCTAAACTAACATGCAACATGAATCTAAGACAAAATGCTATGGTATGAGAGAATGTAGACAAGAAATAAAAGTTCTCCACAAAGCTCCAAAGAAACCTGTTAAAAAACCTGCAGCATAACAATATTCAAAATGAGGATTGATGAAGGGGAAAGCTCTCTCCCTTTTAAAGATGTATGGATGGTAGAGATCAAGATGAAGATGGTGGATGATCAACGGTGGAATTCAAAAAGAGGAGTGATCCATGTGCACACACAAGTCAACCAATAGAATATAAGTTGACTTGTCACATAAGACAAAAGTCTCAAAAGCCTTTTCTTTTAATTGTAAAATAGAAAAAGGACTTTATGTCTGCACTTTAAGTGGGTTAGAAGAATGGGGTCTTTTATTTAATTAAAAGGGGACATGTTCTTTTAATCAAATAATGAACTTAGGATAGCATAGTCAAACTATAGGTTATAATCAAATAAATTGATTATTAACAATTTGGTCTAGATAAATGATTAAATTAATTTAGCCAAAATGCTGAGAAGGGGGCTAATAGTCTAGATGACCAGTTTTAGGTGATTACATTTGCCCCTCTTTGACTAATGCGTGATCGATCTAGGAACACATTACGTCAAAAAAAATCGAAGCCAAGTAGGCGATGATAGATATAGATATCTAATTCCAAAGAATGAAATGCAGGAATAGATAACAAGTCCTGAATGCATAGCCTGATAGAGGTAGTACTAAACATTAGGAAGATGATGTTAGGATCCAAGAAGAATACTAACACTTAGCAAAGTAGATAGATCAAGAACAAGTGAGAAGATCAAACAAATGCTCCTAAGAAATAGATAGTTGTAGCAATCAGTGATAGAGTATTTCTGCCCCCTCGGGATCAAAATTAAAATGAGGTAAGGGGATGCAAAAATTGGCTAGACATGAGAAAATTAGAATATAGCAATGTCCAAGATGACAGATAGATGATTAGAACCCAAGAATGACTATAAGAAATTGATAAAATGCCCTAGTTTGACTAGAGTTGACCTTGAAGGATATAGCATAAAAATTAGGTCAAAATGAGTAGAAAGGTGATTTTAGACATGAAACAGTGAATTGAAGTAGATATGAAGTATGGAAATGATGAAGACATGAAAAAATGAAGATGCCCCAGTGATGATTCAGAGATTAGACCTCAAAAGGTCAGCTAACTGCTTAGAAGAAAGTAGAATTTTAAAAGACAATTTTGACCATCAAGATGAACTTGAATTTGGATTTAAATCTCGAAAATGGATCTAGGACGTTGAAATTATTTAAGACATCAAAACTTTATATAATGTGATGATAAGATAGAAATGAGATGAAGTGAAAGATTAAGAAGGTGAAAAGACATGAACAAGAAGAAAGTAAAGAAATATATGAAAGGAGTTAGCCGATATGTCTATGAAAAGATGAAGAGAGAGCTCTCCCCATATGCAAGAATGCAAGACTAAGCTAGAAAATGAACCTAAAATGCAAGCTAATATGCAAAGTGGTTTACCAGAAAGAAGCGCATAACATTTAGACTCTTAATTTCATCATTGAACATTTATTAGGGAGATCATGAGATCATACAACCATCACTAGTATAACTATGAGAATATGAATATGATCGATATTAGATAGGTATGTGGAAATCCAATCTAAGCATCAGAGACATGTAAGTCAAGATAACTACAAGATTAGATTCTTTAAGTTTAATTTAGCAAGATTACACCTGTATCAAGGCATAAGGGCTAGGATAAACCCTGAGTGCGGTCTTGCAAAATAGTCAAGGATGATACATTTGTCCTATGCCCCCAGTCTTCTAGTCAATGACATTCTCGAAAGACTATTAGGGAGGGAACACATGGCAAAGAAATCATCATAGACAACACACAAAGTAGATAAAGATCAGCATAGCTCAGTTGTTTAAGTGTTAAAGTGCGTGTGTGCAAGTCACTTGGCCATTTTTTCAAGCCTTGATTCTGATAGTGAGAAATACTGTGACATCGGAGACCGTAGGTAAACTATCTGTAAAGTGTTTAAAAACACTTGATGTCAAAGTGGAGGAAGTGTTGAGAAACATTGTTTTGTGAGTTGTCAAAGAAACCCTAATGCACAAGAATACCTCAATAGACTAAGTAGTTTTGCCCCCAAGACGAGGACAAGAAACAATTCCAAGCTAGGAAATGTGTAGTGAAATGAGTGATTGAGATTGATAGACATAGGTGCAAGGGTTTCAAGTAGCATCTTTTTCTAGGTTTTCACCACTTGACAGATTTTTTTTAGGACTTTTTTCAATTTTTTTGTATTTTTTTGAATTTTTAAATTTTTTTTGGTGATACATCAAAGCACCTATGGCTAGGTTTTCACTAAGATGATCTTTTTTTAGGACATTTTTTGATTTTTAGGATTTTTTCAGCATCATATGTGATTTTTTTGGAATTTTTTAGAAGGTTTGAGATATCACTATTTCTCAAGCAAGATCACATCATTTTCTCCCAATGTCTAGCAAGGTATAGGATATGATGGAGCAACGAGCCAGTGGATAAGCAAAGATGGATGAAAAAAGAGTATGAAGCAAGTGAAAGTGATCCTCAATGACTGACTCCTCAAGAGTACCCAAGCTAGGGAAAGAGGTGAAATAGTCATATGAAGCATATTTTGGATAAGAAATGGAAGTAATGAGAAAGATAGCATGTAGGATAAGTAATGAAGCCAAAAAGTGAGATAGCATGAAGCATGTAGTCCAAAAGAGTAGACATGTCAAGAGACCTATGAGAACCATGTTTCATTTATTATGATCAAGATCAAGGGGTCAACTAGATAGTTTAGCAATGAGATAGAGCAATACGAATAAAGCTCAAGATAGAGGCTATGAGTGAATGAGAGAGCACAATAGAAAATCTGGTGGATAAGATAGCCAATATGCTAAGATAGCTCAACATTGTCAAGATCAAAGAGAGAAGAGGGGATAGATGGATGATGGAAGAATTATGCATGATGCCTGTTTGCCAGGTTTTCATCATGGTACTTATCCAAGGTGTCACAAGAAGTAGTTTTCACCATAGGATGGATTTATTTCTCTTTACTTTTGCTACCAAGGTGCCACAAGAAGTAGTTTTCACCAAGGCACATTTTCATTTTTTTTCTTTTTTTTTTTTTTGCTTTTTCTCTCTCTTTTTTTTTTTTTTTGAATTTTTAGAAAGAGCTCAAGATTTTTGAATTTAGATAGTTCTCCTATAGGAAAGATAAGCCATGATAAGCCAAGACCATAGAAAGGTATGCTCAAAGATGTTGATAGGGTGATGAAAGAGAAATGGTAGTAGGAAGAGTATATGGAGGATAATAGTTCATGTATAGAAAGTTAGTGTAAGCTTTAGAGGATTTCATGAGGGTAGTTGAAATATTGTACAAGATCAACATTGACACACATCAACATTGACACACACCTTGAAGGGTATTGGAATGATGGATGAATCATGGATGAAGTAGCTTGAGCTTTAGATGTATGAGGTGGTAGAAGAGATTTGGAAAAAAGTGGAGTGGAAGGCTTTGGAATAATTTTAGGAAGATTTTTAGAAGATGGAATGGAAGCCTTTGGAAGCTTGAATGTCAACTTTGAAGTATTTTCAATATTCAAGTCTTTTAAAAGAGACTTGGGAATCCATATAGCTTTAGATTTTTCTTCGGATACTTCAAAACACATTTCTTCAATAATGGGTTTAGGAACTCATATTTTCTTTGATTTAGCTTTTTTAATAGTGGACCTTTGCGGTCTCTTTTGTGCATTCTCCTTCTTAGCATTCACATGTCGATTAGATGGGACATAGTGATCTTTCTTTTTCAATGGATTCTTATGTTTATTCTCACTTCCAAAGGACTTGGGATTTGTGGATGAATAAGGCTGATATGACTGGTTTAGGTGGATAGATGGGTGATAATTCTTCAAGGATGAGCGTCTTTGTTGATCTTGAGGTATGACGAGAGAGCTAGGAGTGGAAAATGTAGGATGTGATGGAACATAAGGTCCCAATATAGATGGAAGGTTTGAAGGCTTTAGCTTAGATGGATACGGACCAAGGATGGATTTAGAAGATGCAAAGAGATAGTGGGAAGGGATATCAACATCTTTAGAGTGAGAAACATGGTGAAAGCCATCAATAGACTCATGAGTACCTTTGATAGGAACATAATTTTTAATAGAAGCACTTGAAGCTTGAGCACAATTTTGAAGTGGATGTGGAGAAGTAGAACATGAGGGGATGCTTTGAGCTTGACAAGTAGCTTTGGATAGCATGTGAAGAGAACTTTTCTCATAATTTTCAGTAAGCTCAAGGGAGATAATGGAAGTGGTATCTTCATCATACTTAGGAGGTGGACAAGATATAGGATATGGAGGGGAAAAATCTTGAAAGAGATGAAAGGGTGCTTGATCTTGATCTTTCTTGACATTTATAGCTTTTTATTTTTGAGAGTCCTCTTGACATGGAGCCACTTCTAAGGACAAGGGAGAATGAAGAGTGAATGGAGTAGTGCTTGGATTAGGCATAGTAGTGCATGAAGGTTGAGGGTTTTTAGAATTAGTAGCATGGAAAAGGTTTGCAGCCAAGTGAAGGTTAGCTTGAGTTTCTTTCAGAGGTATCCCTTGAGGATAAATGTAGTCAATGTGGAAAGCATTAGGTTCTTTATTTGGAGGCATGTTGGAAAAATTTGAAGTGTTGGGAGATGCACAAGTGTTGGAAGAAGTGGGAGATGTAATGGAGCCACTACTAGACATAGGTTCATCAATGTAATCTTTCTCAAGAGAAGTATCCTCAGCACATGAGTCACTAGAGGTTCCAAGATCAACAATATCATCATCAATGAGATCTTGGATTTTATGTTTCAGCTCTATACAACCAGAAGTAGCATGGTCATTAGATTGATGATAGGCACAATAGGTATCCAAGAATGGATTTCCATAGGAGCTAGACTTAGGCAATATGATGAGCTTGGTGCCAAGAAGTGTTCTCAAAATGTCATCATAAGAATTCTCCAAGGGAGTAAAATTTCTCTCAAAAGTATGTCTAGAGTCCTTTGGTTGTTTCTCAAGTGAATAGAATGCATTCATGTCTTCATCATTATCTTTGTCAAAGATAGGTCCATCATGAAATTTTGGCATAGGCTCAAAGAAGGTATCACTTTCTTGTTCTCTAAAGAGGTCTTTAGATCTAGAAGATGAAGACGTTTGATGTCTTGAAGTAGAGCATGTAGACCTAGAAGAAGAGGATGACCTCAAAGAAGGTGACTCACATGCATGTAAAGACCTTAAGGAGGATTCATGTAATGATGAAATCTTCTCTAACCTTTTCTCAAGTTTAGGCTTCATTTTTGTCATGCGCTTAGAGAGATGAAGGTAAGAAAGATCATTTGTCTCTTCTAGTTCTTTGTATTGCACATATAGATCTTGAAACTCTTTAGTGGCATGGAGGATATCACGATCATCTAGATTTGGACGAGATTTGATAGCACAAGCTTTGAATGCCATAGTGGTAGATAGATAATCAAGCATGAAGGAGACTAGAGGAAGCTAACAAGGTGACACAAGATAACTTGATGTCCGAACTAGAGAGCTAGATTATTCACTTGCCAATATAGTAGAGAGAGATTAAAGTGACTTGTCAAACAATATGTCCAAGAAACTTATGACATGAATGACTCAAGTCAATAGCTAGGAAAGATGCCCAAATAGCCAAATAGATAGAGCAAGCAGGGTGACAAGTGAACAACTTTCCCAACCTGAGAGTGTAGTCAAGAAATCAAGGCAACCATTTTAACAAAAGGATAACTAGCAAGCATGCATAGAACATGAAGAAAAAAAGACCAAGAGCACTAAGACCAAAGCACAACTTTAAGCATGTTTAAGCACTAGAGACATAAAAAATCATAGCCAAATGATGAAACCCCCCTTAGTAAGTAACACAAGAAAATGTTTGCACTTGAAATTTTGAATTGGTTGACAAAGTTTGACAATAATTGATAGCATAGAAAATTTGATGTTCAAAAGAAATTTCTTTCCAAGCAAGATAGTGACACATGGAGTAGTCTTCAAATAATCAAGTAAGGGACAAAGAAACCTTGCATGATACAAGCATATCTGGGGTCTCAAAAGAAATCCCTAGAACTATCATCATATGTATGTTCAAAAGATTTTCATAGGTCTAGCACATTCGAGAACACATCAAATAATATCTACCTAGAAGTCATGGTTCATTACTCAACAACTTGGCCCATGCTTGATGCTCCTTTGTCTCACACCAAGTAGTTGCCCACAAGAGATATTGGCTTTGTCATGGAAAAGCCATAAGCACAACCAAGGGAACACATATGGTGAGTGTAAAATCTTGGGGTGATCCGGGTAGTCCACTAGGATCAATCCTTGCACCAAGAAGTTGAGTGGCTAAAAAAGGTAGTTACGAACTTATGGTGTTTAGATAGGGCTTCCATTCATAGTGTTCCTTTTGCTCCCAGTTATGAGACACCTCACCTTGCGATGGGTAACCGATCTCGCGATCACAAGAGTACCTTAAGCATTCTTGCCTAGTGATCTCCCTATGGTCGAAATCCCATAAGTGATTACACTAGGCAAAGATAAACACTACATCTACCAAGGTTTTATGTCCTTGATAGCCTTGAGTTTATAGTGGGTTGGAAGAGCTGGGTAATTTGCTTGTCCCCACTTAGGTCATTCCTCTCAAGTTGTCCGAGAGCAGGCCCTCTAAAGGATTCTAAACTACACAAAGAGTGGATCAACTTTTGGAAGTCAAGATTTTTGATTCACCACAAGGGTGAAGAGCATACTCTCCTATTCCAATTGTTTTCTCCCAAACACACCAAAAAGATTTAGTTGCCTCTTACTCTTGAAACCAAATGGTAAGTCAAGATTTCTGATTCACCACAATGGTGAAGAGCATACTCTCCTATCACAAAAAGATCTCAATTGTAAGTTTTAATGTGCCTAAAAATAAACAACTAGTATGTGTCACATATGTAAAAGTAAAGAACAAGAAAAATTGGGTTTTTATGCATTGGGCAGTCCTGCAAACAATCGTTAGTAGCCCTTGTGCATTTGAAGCTTTGACATGCGTTCTTTTTATGCAATGTTTTAATTTTTTTCATAAGGATGGCAACCTGTAATCACAAATTGTTAGCACCACAAATTAGTGTGAAATAACATAAAAATCTGTAATAACAAGTGGTTATTTTCCTCAAAAACCCAATTTATCTTCCAACCAAGTGCATGCAAAGAAAGTGCAAGTTAATCACAAATGCTCTCATTTTTACTCTTTGATTTTGACCTAGTCAATAAGATTGGACTTGTTTGCTATGATTTAAGATCCAAAAATAGAAATAAAAAGAAGATACCCCTACTAAAAACTAGAGAGATTTTCAAAAATGCAAGAAATTCAAAAAAATCTCCTCATTTGTGCCCTAGAGACCCATTTTGTCAAAACGGGCAAAATTTATCAAATTGAGTTTTTGATCCTTAATACAATCTCAAAATTCAAAATACAAAGAAAGAACCCTCATTAGAATTGAAAACCCTTTTTGGAAATGTATATTTTCTAAAAAAGATGCTGATGTACAACCAAAAATGACTTTTTTATGAAAACAAAAGGAAATATCACAACTTCAACAAATCATGTCAAAATGATCTAAAATTTTTACTAAGACATTTTGAACACATACCCAACTTGGAAGAAAAATTTTAGAACCAAAATCCAAGCGGTTTAAAAGATATGATCAAATCTTTAAACCAACTAGATTTTTGGCCTTCAAACCAATCTACTTATGGGTTGGCCTTAAAATCAAAGTGATAATCCTACAAAAGCACTTAATTAGATTCAATATGCTACTGTAAAAAAATAAGAATTGAAAAATAAAAGCAAATGGAGCTAGAAACTTGATTCAAGCCCCATGGTGGGCGCAAAAAATGTACACTCGAAAGTGTCTCACTCTAAACCCTTCTATCTAAACGATTCCATGAGTTCGAAATGCTTGGATGCTGGCTTAGAGCTCCCTATCCATGGAGTGCAAGAGAGTATATTTCAAGAACAAAAAAGCTCTTATATGAGCCTCAGAGATACTCTTCTTTCTAGTAAACCATGCAATGGGAGGTTCCAAAGAAAAGGTGCAAGAATGCAAATGTCCCAAGGAGTTCCTCAAGGATGCAATGCAAATGAAGATTAAGCTAGAATGAATATGAAAAATGCAGCTATTCTAAGCATGGATGAGAGTGTTACAATCCAAATATTAAGCTATGTGAGATAGATTATTGCAAAATAGAAGCTAAACTAACATGCAACATGAATCTAAGCTAAAATGCTATGGTATGAGAGAATATAGACAAGAAATAGAAGTTCTCCAAAAAGCTCCAAAGAAACCTGTTAGAAAACCTGCAGCATAACAATATTCAAAATTAGGATTGATGAGGGGGAAATCTCTCTCCCTTTTAAAGATGTATGGATGGTAAAGATCAAGATGAAGATGGTGGATGTTCAACGGTGAAATTCAAAAAGAGGAGTGATCCATGTGCACACACAAGTCAACCAATAGAATATAAGTTGACTTGTCACATAAGACAAAAGTCTCACAAGCCTTTTCTTTTAATTGTAAAATAGAAAAAGGACTTTATGTGTGCACTTTAAGTGGGTTAGAATAATGGGGTCTTTTATTTAATTAAAAGCGGACATGTTCTTTTAATCAAATAATGAACTTAGGATAGCATAGTCAAACTATAGGTTATAATCAAATAAATTGATTATTAGCAATTTGGTCTAGATAAATGATTAAATTAATTTAGCCAAAATGCTGAGAAGGGGGCTAATAGTCTAGATGACTAGTTTTAGGTGATTACAGCTAGAACCAACAAACAAATCTATTGAGCTCAATATGCCAAAACAAGAAAATATTTTGTTAGCTGACCCTGCTCAATAGACACTAACTAAAAAATTATTTTCCTATGTTAACCAAGTGAACTTGGTTAAGGCTACATCTTCACAAGATTTTTTTGGTAACCAAGTGACCTCGGTTAACACTAGTTCCATCCAACTTTTCCTTCATTAACTGAGTGAGCTTAGTTAACACTCAATTTCTATGAATTTCTCTTTGATGCCCGAGTGAAGTTGGTAGTCACTGATTTCTAAACTTGGTAAACTCTAGAATGCTTGGCTAACACATGAAACTATTTTCATCACTTGAGTGAGCTCAACATACACTGACTAACAAAGGTATGACATTTTGTGTAACATCCAAGATAATACATAATTAACCAATTGTATTCAACAATCTCCCTCTTTGACATTGATGGAAACAAAACATATCATAATACAATGAAATTTTAGAGAAAATAGTAGTGAGGAAAATATCCTTAGTTTCATTCCAATTCTCATCAATGAGAACTCCCTCTATCAGCATGAACTCCCTCTACCTTTAGTTTCTCCCTTTGTCAACAAACTCTTACATCAATATTTATTTTGATAGCAAACTCTCCCTCTTTGATATTAGACCAATTTTATTCTTCCTTTATGACATCTCTTTTCCTTCTTTGACATCTTCAAGAAATTTTTTGGTGTTACGACATACACAAACATCTCCCTCTTTGACATCTTATTCTAAAGAAAATATTCATTGAATATTAATGTACCTTATGTATTGATTAATATATAATATGTAGTTTCAATACTACATCAACTGATTGATCTTCACTATGCTCTGGTCGATGCATCACTAAACTTCTTTTGGCAAGCTTCAGATAAGGGAATAACCCCTAACTTATCTCTTTGATACAAAAATGCATCCTTAGGTAATGTCTTAGTGAATATGTCTGCAATTTGTTCTTTACTATTCACATATTCCAATATTACCTCTTTATCTTGCACCAATTCTCTTAGAAAATGATATTTTATAGCAATGTGCTTCATTTTGGTATGCATTACAGGATTTTTTGATATATTAATTGCACTAGTGTTATCAGATAAGATAAAAATTGGATCCTTGATCTCTACCTTTATACCTATCAATAGTTGGTTGAACCAAACAACATTGGAGCAATTAACTATTGCTACCAAATAATTTGCCTCTGTTGTAGTCTAGAAAATGCAATTATGCTTCTTATTTGTCCAAGAAACTAGTCTTTTACCAAGAAAAAATCCTCCACCATTGGTTCTCTTCCTTTCATCAACACTTCCTACCTAGTCAACATCTATGAATGCTTTCAAGTCCAGATTACCTCCCTTTTTGTACCATAATACATAGTCCTTAGTACCCTTGAGATATCTCATGATTCTCTTGATTGTCATCATAGAGTTTTCTTTAGGATTTTCTAAGAATATTGCCACCATACCAACTGCTAATGTAATATCAAACCTTGTGCACACTACATATTGCAATTTTCCAATCATTGATCTATATGTGGTATGATCTACCTACTTGGACTCATCATTTTTGGAAAGATTATGTCAAGTAGACATGGGTGTTCCTACTGGTTTTGAATTTTCCATTCTAGACTTCTTTAGTATATTTTTGATATATTTGGATTGAGTAATATAGACACCATCTTTCTTCTATTTAATCTATAATCCAACAAATAGTTTTATCTCTCCAAACATGGAGATTGCAAATTCTTTACTTATTTCTTCTAAAAAGGATTTGCACAAGTCATCATTTCTAGTAAACAATGTGTCATCTACAAATATTTTAGCCAATACAATCTTTTTGTCTAGTCCTTCTTTGATATACAAGTTTTTGTTATCATTTTTTCTTTGAAAACTAATCTTTATCAAGTAGTTATGAAGTCTTTCATACCAAGCTTTGGGAGCTTACTTGAGACCATACAATACTTTTTCCAATTTACAAACTATATCCTTTTTGCTAGGATCCACAAAACCTTCAAGTTGTTATATGTAAACTTCCTCTTCAATGAAAATTTCATATCCATTTGATAAAATTTAAATCCTCTATATGCAGCATAAGAAAGTAAAGTTCTAACACATTCTAACCTTGAAATAGGAGAAAAAATTTCACCATAATCAATACCTTGTTCTTGACAATAATCTTTACAAACTAACATTGCTTTGTTTTCGGAAACTTCATCTTCATTCAACTTAATTCTAAAAACCTAATTTGTGCCAATTACATTTTTATCCTTGGTCTAGGAACAAGAGTCCAAGTCTTATTCCTCTCTATCTATTCTATCTCTTCATTCATATCTTCAATCCAAATTTCATTATCCAAAGCATCTTTCACTGATCTAGGTTCAAATTCAATAAGAAAACATGTACCTTTCAAAAAATTTCTTATCATTGTACGATCTAACTTGTCTCTAATGATTTGATCAAATACAAGGTTCCCTCTAACATATATTGCTAACATAGGTACTTTGGATTTAGAACTTGTTCCGCTAGCCTTGCCATGATTTTCTATATTAAGCTTAGGTCCCACTTTTTGTGACTTGAGTCCTTCAGACTATGACTTGGGTTGCATTGGTTGCGACTCAGGTGCTTCTAGACATTTTGGGGACTTGGGAGGTGAGGTCTCCTAACTTCTAATTATATTTTTCAATGTACTAGGTTCATAGTAAATAAACCTTTTGTAATCCTTGGGTTCTTTGTGTCTCTCTTCTTCACTATTTTCTACAAATTCATCAATTGTCACATTTGCACTTTCTATGATCTTGTGAGTGGATAAATTCAAACATTTATAAGATTTACTTCTACTAGAGTATCCTAGGAATATACCTTCATCACCTTTGACATCAAATTCACCTTTCCTAGTCTATTTCAAAATATAACATTTGCTACCAAATACTTTCAAGTAACTTACGTTAGGTTTGTAGCCATACCATAGTTCATAAAATTTGAGTCTTTCTTCAGACTCTATTCAAGGTAAGCACTATAGTATTGATTTCTTCCTTGCAGTATTTGATTGCAAAATTCTTTTCTATGATCAAAGTTCTTGTACAATCCATGATGGATATATTCCTTCTTTTAGTTATACCATTTTGTTGAGGTGTACCAGGGGCTAAGACTTGTCTTTTAATTCCTTTTTCAGTGTAGAATTCATTGAATTCATTAGAGATGAATTCACCACATCTATCTAATCTCAAACACTTTAGTTTCTTTCCAGTTTCTTTTTCTACTCTTTCCAGATGCCACTTAAACTTTTGAAAGGCTTCTAACTTCTCTTTGAGATACATTACAGTCATCATTCTTGAATTAGCTCCAAGACTTCTTTAGAATGATATTTCTTGCTTTTGAAACTTGTCTTGTCCATCTTACCAATTTAACAATTTTTGCATTGGCCCATATTAGGTTTCATCAAGCTAGGAATACCTCTCACTCTTCTTTTTTTTTTCTTATCTTTATCAGATTAACAAAGTCCACATGACATAATTTTTGTGGTTTCACAACACATGCCTCATTTCTCCTTGAAATGGGGACCCCCTAGTTTTTTTTCTTTCCTAAACCCATATTCTAGCATCTAAGTCTTTTTTGGGACTCTACCTAGAGTTTGGGTCTTGCTTGGTACCCTGCCTAATAAACCTAGATGTCATATTTGAGTGATTTGAACAAGAAAGGTAGTTACAAGGTAAGGTGTGCACTAGTGCACCTAGCACACATGCACACCTATAATGGGTGCACAAATGCACTAGATGCACAAGTGCCCATACACACCGTCTAGAGTTGAAAACCTACACAAGTGTGCACATCCATAGAGGTGGGCATGGTCTCATGTCTATAAATATCCCAGACCACCCCTCCCCTTCTTTACTTTTCCCTATAGACCATCACGAGTGCACCTCTACACCTAAAGAGGTGCATTGAAATTTGCTCACCTGCATGCAAAGCATAGTCAAAACATAGGAAAGGTTCACACTTATTATATCAAGCTTGGTTTATGCGGCCTCACATCCCACATAAGGGAAATCTTTAGAGTTGATCATGGCCTTAGCAGAGAACTATGTTTTAGAAGAAAGAGTTGTGAAGAGTATAATAGGGGAGATAGTTTTGGACTTAAGACTAAAGAACATTGATAAGGTCTTCCATCTTCTAAGATTGGATCAATATGTGAAAACTACTTATCATCTAGATGAAAGATGGTATAGGAAACATGAAAAGGAAACTAAAGAGATCATACAATCATCATTCTTGATTGCGAGAACATAGGTGTGAAGGAGAGCAAGAAAAGTAGATATGACTAGAGGATACATGATAGATGATATTGGATACTCCATTATTCTTTTGAGTAGGTTTATGGGTCTACTGGTAGCTAGGCACCTGAACATCTGGATGGTACATTTCATCCAAACCATCAAAACAACTAAAATACCAATTGATTGGGCCACAATACTAAGTGAAAAATTAGACCAGCAGTTGCTAGGTGAAAAAGCCAAGCCCAAGTATTGTATGACATCATATGTAGTGTATTTATAGGTGACAAGGACAATTTACTATCTAGGATTATATAAGAAAGGAAGCATGCAAGATGCTAATGCCTAGCCTTATGTGGTATATCCCCAACTAGTCAAGAAGAAGCTCTCAAATTAGAGAAAGGAGTAAAAAATAGTGATTGATTCTTTAATTTTTGCAATCATCTAATTCATTGAGGGTGATTATACTAAGAGGATATCAATAGAGGCAATGAAAAGGATTGTATTGCAAGACAACTCACATTTGCATATGACAAAGTGAGGAAACAACTTAAGAAGACCTAGGTATGGCCTATCACTATAGGTCCATTTGAAGTTGAGTGAAAATATGATATCATGACCTTTGATATAGAATTGGATAAATATTCCTTGAAAGATTACAAGTCCCCTTGCCCATTCTTTGAAAATATTGGCAGAGTTAAACTTTTGGTAGGAAAACAATTCGTTTATGAAGATGCAATAGAGGATCATTGGATAAACATGATAGATGACTATGATATCTAAATTAGGGATTATTGTAGGATGACTCTATATCTAGTAGGAAATGCCTCAAAGATAAAGATCCCACTATAGGTCACTCAATAAGGCACTCAAGAGGTCTTAGATCCCTTGTGCAATCATGATAAGATATTTGAATAACTAATTATGAATGCAAAGGTGGACTGGGAAGAGAACATAGATATCAATCAGAAGGCAAGACATGCAATTCAATTGACAAGAGATTACATCAAGAAGCCCTTTATGTTGGACCTAGTTCCTTAGACAATCACCCTCCAAGCCACAACACACCTAGTTAAGGGTAAAGGTGCAAAGGTAATAGTACCAACTTTCCCTGTGTAATCTCCAATTAGGTCAAAAATAGTATATAAGCATGATAGGGAAGTTGGTTACTTTAGGGTGAACAAAAGGAAGAATAAAAGGGAATTAGCTCCTCATAAGAAAGCTAAGTGTAAAGCTAAAGAACCACAACAACAAGAGGAAACTAAAGCCTAAGAGGTGCTCAAGAGCCTCAAAATGAAGGAGCAACTCAAACTCAAGATATTCCACAAGTGCCTCCCTTAGAATAGGAATAGGAACAACCCCCAAAAAAAGAATAGAAATAAGTGCTATAATAGGAAGCATAGGAGGTGTTACCACCTTCTCCAAGGGAAGAAGCCTCTCCCTCAACTACCAAGAAAGCTAAAGTTAGACCTATGGTCAAAAGAACTAGGAGGTAGGAGATAAAAGTTAGTGTTATACCTTTTCCTCTAGTCCTTGAAACCATCCCTAAAGAGGATGAAGATGATGAAGAATATGAAGAATATGAAGAAGATAATCTTGCATTGATTTAAAGGACTCACTTGGTAAGGGCCACTTAGGAAGAGAGAAGGAGAAGCTCCACCATCATGTTACCATCTATTCCCTAAAAACCTATTGAGGTCACAACATTAGAGGATGAGAAACAAAAATGGATAGATGAAGACAAGGGGAAGGGATCAGATATTTTCAAGATGTCTTATTTTGACTTTATGCTAGTAGGGACTGAAATGGTGTGTGATAAAATATGAGATACACCTACAAAACAACCTTTGGGAGATGACTAGAATCAAATGCCACCTCTACCACAAGGATCTCCGGGTATCTCACCACCACCATTGTAGGATTTTTCATTTTTGGACAAAGGATCAACTACTCCCCTCTCTCCTATCACTAAATAAGAGAGAGAAGTAGATGAAGAAGATCCAAAAAAAATGCCAATTAATGAAGAATCAAAGGAAGGAAAAATGCCTAAAAAATCTCAGCAAACTTCTCAAGATACAGAGGCTAAGACTTTCAATATTGTAGATGCAAGGACACCAAATGTAGATATCTCTCTAGGGGACAAGACTTTAGAAAGGAGGGATAAGGGAAAAGGGCCTACAAGGTAGTCATCCTTGTCAACCAAATATAAGTCTCTAATGGACACTATACTAGCCAAGTTGAAAAGGGAATTCATGGTTCAAAAAAAGTGATAGTTGAACCTTAATGAAGAGGAGAGTATGGATGTGCTTGTAGAAGCCATCAACAAGCCTGAGCCACCTACAGGTGATGCACAACAATTGAACTTCATAATGAAGAATAGAGATCAAGATCTACTTGCTCACATAGCCATTCCTCCTCCACATGTTAAAAATGAAGGTCTAACTCCTAAGGATGATCAAATTATAGAAGTCCTATTAGGAAAGCCCATTGTAGATGCAGCTAAAGTGATGATTGCTATGGGAATTAGGGCGGTGTTTAGGAATTTTGGTGATAATGAGAATGAATTAATAAAGCTACAAAAAGAGAAAAAGCTATTAAGAGGATATCTATATGAAATTGTAGGTCCACTAGATCAAGACCACCCAAAGGTTACCCTTCTTGCAACACTAGGAAGGATGGCTAAGGGGAGTGTCCAAGTTGATTCATTTTTTGGAGTATGTCAGAAATGACATGGTAATTTTGAGTAGAAGGGTGTAGAGATAATACAAGCCAATTTGAACCTATTGAATAATGTTCATTCTAATCTGGAGAAAATGGTATCTTGAAATGTCCCTTTACTGGTTTTGTATGATATTTCCAACCTCTAATCAGATCTTTAAAATCAAACAACCAATATTACAAAGATCCACCAATTTCTCAATAAAACCCCAAATCAGGTATGCCGAAAATAGTGCCAAAATCTTCACAGCTTCACCTATTATTAATAAATTTGAAAGTGGAAATTTTAAAAAAATTTTGAGCAGCATAACAGAATATAAAATTTCATTTCCAGATCTGTATAACATGCACACAATAGCTCTCAAATAGAGGACAAAAACAATGCTCATCGGGCTCCCGAAAATAGCACAAAATAGCCCAGAATCACCACAAAAACTTAATAATCTATCACAGAAGTATAATCATATCAAAATAAATATTTTCAGCTCTATTTTAACACCTTAAAGTCTGAAATACAGAAGCAACCTAGACTGATATGAAATACTCAATTGAAAACACCAAACTCATACAAAAAACACACCCGAAAATCCACAAATCTGCACTATTCAGCACAAAGGCAAACTCTGTATGAGCATGCACATAGAATGGCTTCAAAATCCCATCCTTAGCTTTCCTAGAAACCTGCAAAATCCCATTCTTGGGTCTCCCTGGAAACCTGCAAACTCTCATTCTTAGGTCTCCTTCTCCATAGGTTTGGCAGCCTTTGAAGAATAACAAAGAATGAGCAAAAATCAAGTTCTGGAATGAGCCCAGAATGCCTCCAAACCCCTTAAAAGAGGTCATAACCCTAACTCACATCCAAGAGGGGTTAATAACACATATTTTAATAATAATTTTTATTTATTAGTCTATTCGCTTCCAAAGATTATCCCCTTTTTTTGAAACTTCACCTTTTTGGGCCTGCCTGCCTTAGAAAATATTATTATTTTTTAATTATTTGAAAAGGGGACATGAAAAGTCCTCCCCTCTCAAATATTTCTTGTCCTCAAGCAACGGCTGAACAATAAACCAATCAATCCACCTGGATCCCAAATGTAGTCATGAACTATACTACTGCCAATTAACACAGGCTCCTGCAATATCCTCTGCAATATGACCAAGAGGAATCCATAATCAAACTGACAATTACAGCTCAACCCAACTCCAAGATCACCACTGCTACAGTTAGAAACCCATGGGACACAAACTCTTAGAACATCAAAACCCAAGTAAAGTGGACAAATCAAACTACCAACATAGTAAATACCATCAATGCATCCCATTGGCCTATACGAAATGTACAATCCAACTCTACAACAATGGTGAACGCTCTCAAATGAAACTGTACCAAGTATGGAGAACCCAAACACTATACAACTCCTATAGTCAACACAACTTTTCAAATCATTAACCAGTATCTCATAACCATAACTCCCATGCACTGCTGATGGTGAAAAGACATTACAAGATAAAGAGTAAGAAATGGAACCCAAACCAAATTTTCCATGAACAAGTGATAGCCCATTGTGACTAACTACCAGCTAAGCTAGGAGATGTAATAGCCAAAGGAGTAGAATTAGTAACAACAACTACTAAAGCATCACTCCCAAACTCCTACTCTAAGTCATGTATTATCAAGCTGTCAACTGCAGAACCTATCACCATGTCATGCCCATCACAACTCTCATCCCGAGATGTCAAACTGTCCCATAACTGATGACAAGCACTAGGAACCAAAGTACATCTTTGTATCATCATCTCATCAACATGGTCATCAAAGGTAAATTGATGAGCGTACCTCATAGTGTAATGTCGATAGAATGTGCCAATCTCAGTCAGTGGCTCAGACTGTAATCCAGATGAAACTAACTACAATTGATCATTAACCATGTTGGAACTGACTACTACCTTTGAAGATATCACCAAGGGAGTAGTATTACTAGTAGGAACCATGCCAACTACCGACTCACCAACATCACACATGATCTTTGATACATCTCTAGTCTCTGTGCCGTCAGTACTAGAGGCCACCACCATATCAGGCATACAACAATCTACTACAACACCCAACTCAACTGAACCTGACTCTAGTGGGAATGAACTTGATATGCCAATGTTAGTATCAAGGATGGATGCATCCCCATCTCCACTGTCTCTGACAATCTTAGCCATGGACATCCTCAGATCACAAAACACCATAGCTTATGACTGTATAGAATTAGGTAAAGACTGTAGCTGCTCTAACTCCATGGTCACCTTAGCCAAATGAAACTGTGACTCCTTGAAAACCAACTGTGTACTCTCAAGAATCTCAGAAGTCACCTCAAGCTGCTTAGTAAGCTCACTCACCTCATATTCCTTGGCCAACATGCATCATATGCTGTACTGCCCCACTCCATAAGATAATCTCTGTCGGCTACCAACTGCATATAATTCTATCTCAAAATCCGAATAGCCTCCCATAAAGAGTGGACCTCTATCAAGGAAAGATAACTGCCTTCCTACTCATCACTAGTAGGAGAACCCCATCCATGAACTACTAACAACTGACGAGCAGCATCAAAATGCTGGCAAGTGATAGCAATGTCTCGGTCACTAACTCTCAACTGATTAGACACATGAAGGCACTAGCTTGACTATCTCCTACAAACCTCCTCTAATGCACTGTCCAAAGGAGTATCCTCAAAGTTACTAGTCTCTAGAGTATTACCATCCATATCTTGGGAATCAAATCTAAAGCTCATATCAACATACGGAGTATCAAAAACATTAGCATTTCTGTCCAACTCCTCTGTACTGAAGGAAACTAAGTCTTCAAAACTACCCATTGCATCCTCCTAGATGTCATCAATGCCAATATTATCCTGGGACTCATCTGTACACACTACCAAATATGAAATATCATCAACACATTCCTGTAAGTATGGTCGACTGGATATATGAACAAAGCCCAACACTGGTGTATAAAAACTAATACCAACATCGGATAAGCTCTTGGTAAAAGAAAAGACAACACCATGCAATCTGCTAATCAAATCCATGATAGCACCCAAATAATCACTGCTACCAAAAAGTGTTAAAGATTTCTAGTCAACTGAATCCCAAATGCCAATATAACAATCTCAAGTCCATATCCATAAACTATAATCAGCTGGTAACTCAAGAAAAATTCTCACCTGATTAATATGACCAATACCAACTAATTCCACATGCCTGTCTGACATTATCCCTATATCTTGGATGTGAATGCAGGATGAACTCGCAACATTATCAATGTCCACATATGATCTACCATTCATAGAAAGCTAAGTATTAGGAGTGCAAGATGAAACTAAACTCAATTCCATGCCATGCTTATCCCCATGTCTCTCCCAGTCTTGTAATGCCAATGGAGTATTCACCAAAGAAGCTCGAGTGTCCTCAAGCTCGTGAGAAAGCCTGTCAGCTTCCTCCTCCTTCCTCCTCAAGGCATCTAAATAGTCTCCAACAAGGCTAAGAAGATGGTCATGATCTGATAGAAGACATAAATAACTCAACTTCATCATTCCCATTCCTTTTCTAATCGCTTGTAAGTCAACACAAGGAGACTTTTCCTGAACTCCCTTATGTCAACCCTGTAACTGAATCATCTAAATGTGATCCTCTATCATATCTCGCATCCTGTCATGATGAGATAATGAAGTCACAATACTATCTTTGTTCACCTTCAGCTGGCTAGACAAATCATGTGAAGTACTACCTGCCTCAACCTCATGTGATGAAGAATCTAACTGTGTCTGGTACTCTTTCTCGGCAAAGTCATGAATGCTCAATGTCTGCTCATCTCTACCAGGTATCTCACCATCATGCACAACAACATCCTCATAATCATCATCTAAACCCACTACCTCCTATGGTAGAGTAGAATCTAAGACCTTTTCTTGGCTATAAGCTAGTTTCTCAAACTCCTCATGCAAGTTCTTGGTAATTGTGTCATCTGCCCTATGAGAAAATCTACCAAATAGAAATCCAGTCAACTTATCCACCTTAGCTGGGTCAGACAACATGTCATTCATCATACGGTGATGCTCAACCAATTGTTCAGACATGTCATGGCTTATTTTCATAAGTTTATCTCGAATGTCTAAATAACCATCCTTTCTACTGTTTTGACTCTAGATATCAATTGTTCAAGATCGTGTCCTCTGAGACTCTGTACTATACTTGTCAATTTTGGATAAAGTAGAGTGTAACCCCAATAGGATATAACTTATTCAAACACCAAGAACTAACATGCAAATGATTAGAAGTAGCATGCAACCATAGATTTTGACATGCAACTGATTAGAAGCAACATGCAACCACCAAATTCACCAAGAACTAACATGCAAATGATTAGAAGTAGCATGCAACCATAAATTTTGACATGTAGCTGATTAGAAGAAACATGCAATCATAAATTATGACATGCAAGATCTAGGTAGTTATCAAAACTGACATGCAAGATTTGGGTAGTTGTCAAAACTGACATGCAAGATCTGGGTAGTTGTCAAAACTGACATGCAAGATCTGGGTAGTTGTCAAAACTGACATGCAAGATCTGGGTAGTGTCAAAACTAACATGAAAGATCTAGTTAGTTGTCAAAAATGACATGCAAGATCTCGATAGTTGTCAAAACTGACATGCAAGATCTGGGTAGTTGTCAAAATGACATGCAAGATCTGGGTAGTTGTCAAAACTGACATGCGAACTTCTACAAACCCTCAAGCTGGCAAGATCATAGCTCTGATACCACTAAAATTTCCCTTGACTGGTTTTGTATGATATTTCCAACCTCTAATTAGATCTTTAAAATCAAAGAACCAATATTACAAAGATCCACCAATTTCTCGATAAAACCCCAAATCGGGTATGCCGAAAATAGTGCCAAAAGCTTCATAGCTTCACCTATTATTAATAAGTTTGAAAGTGGACATTTTAAAAAAAAATTGAGCAGCATAAAAGCCTATAAAATTTCATTTCCAGATCTGTATAACATGCACACAATAGCTCCCAAATAGAGGACAAAAATAATGCTCATCGGACTCCCAAAAATAGCACAAAATAGCCTGAAATCACCACAAAAACTTAATAATCTATCATAGAAGTATAATCATATCAAAATAAATATTTTCAGCTCTATTTTAACACCTTAAAGTCTGAAATACAGCAGCAACCCAAACTGATATGAAATACTCAACTGAAAACACCAAACTCATACAAAAAACACACCCGAAAACCCACAAATCTGCACTGTTCAGCACAAAGGAAAACTCTGTATGAGCATGCACATGGAATGGCTTCAAACTCCCATCATTAGCCTTCCTAGAAACCTTCAAACTCCCATTCTTGGGTCTCCCTAGAAACCTGCAAACTCCCGTTCTTGGGTCTCCTTCTCCACAGGTTTGGCAGCCTCTAAAGAATAACAAAGAATGAGCAAAAATCAAGTTCTAGAATGAGCCCAGAATGCCTCCAAACCCCTTAAAAGAGGGCATAACCCTAACTCACATCCAAGAGGGGTTAATAAAACATATTTTAATAATAATTTTTATTTATTAGTCTATTCGCTTCCAAAGATTATCCCCTTTTTTCGAAACTTCATCTTTTTGGGCCTGTTTGCCTTAGAAAATATTATTATTTTTTAATTATTTGAAAAGGGGACATGACATATCTATAGTATAATATGACTTAGGGCTTATGTATGAGATACATACCTAGGTAAAATACCTTCAAGCACTCCAAACAATAAAATGTCAAAGGTATCGTACACTCACAAAAGTGTATACAATAGATGAGATTGATAAACTTGAGGATTGGATCTAGAAGATAGCTACTAGAAATAAGGTCATGGAAGGACTTCATGAAGATATTAAAAAGTTAAAGGGCCAGTCTCAAGAGCAAATTTTGGATGTAGATATGTATTATGATACCATTTCCCTTGAGATTTTTGAAGATGAGTTAAAGATGAAGCTCAATTCAGTACAAGCAGTAGTTGAATAATTTTTAAGAACATTAAAGGATGCTTCAAAAGATGAAGATATCAGGAAAGTATTCAAGCCTGAAGAGGTATTGTTGAGACTTGATGGTAGACTTGACAAATTTTTTGAAATTATAATGGATATCAATAATTCTAGGAAAATATTCAGGCATAAATATGAGGCTTTAGATTTTCCAAAAGCTTCCCAAGTGATGCATATTATAGAGAAATTCAAGAGCAAACATCCATTTATCACTCTAGTACAAAGGATAAGAAAACCTAGAAGCTATAAATTCATGAGTTTTGACACTTGGGAAAATTTAGGATTTTTTAAATCTTGTTTCTAAGTGTATAGGTGCACTACTTCTGAGGTGCACTGGAAATCATTGAACACATCAAAGTTGCACTAATAGTCAACTACCACTTCCAAATTTAGAGCTTTCCATGCACTAGAAAAACATTTTGATGATAGTTTAACCCATAAAAATATTCAAAGAAGGCCAAGCTTCCATTTTTAGAGCTCCTAATGATTCCCAAATCCTCTTACAACTTCCTTATTCTTATCTACTACTTCTTTCTTTGTTTTAAGACATGTAAAGGCTCATGCACCCATTAATTTATATAAACAAGGGTGGAGTCCTATTTTATCACCATTTGAAGATTTCATGTGTACATAAATAGATTTTCTCTATTAGTTTTAAGTATTATTTTGTATGAAGAGATCTCTCACTCTCAACAAAAATTGAGGAGATGATTTCTTATAAATTTAGGAATGTAATATGTATTCCAAGCCAATATTTTGATGCAATAATATATGCTTTTTGTGCTCTCATTTTGAGCATAGTTATTCTTGTTAGAGTGTGTTAATTTTGTGGATTTTTGTTCATGATAATAGTGGTGCCAATAGTTTTTTGTGTTAATTTGATTGTGTGATATTTTAGTTCTAGTATTTGTCACGTGTTGATGAATTTTGCTAACATATAGAGTTGGACAAGAGATCATGCTTTTATTCCTACATAGCTTCTCGTCTCATATGAGTGCACTTTCAATGACCTTTCAATTTGATGAGAAGTGAAATATCCTTTCTTTTTACTATATTCCAATTGATGATTATATTATTGGATTTGATGAAACATTTCTATTACTTTCATTGGTTTCCTACCTGATCTTTTCAATGATTTAACTTGTAGACATGTTGTTATCATGGTTTATGTCTATTAGGAATTTCCCTTTCATGCTATTTACTTTTACCTCTCATTACCTTATCTTTGTTATTTTCTTTGCTAACCCTTGGTTAAATTAGGAATTCATATAGTTGCATTATTAGATTGTATTCATTCAAAAGTAGAAAATACAAAAAACATATCTCTTTTTGTGGTTACTTTTGAAACAACATGTAGATTGATCATATTATTTGAGATTGGTACAAACCAAAAAAGGCCTCTTTGTGAACAAACACATTTATCTTCAATTGAGTGGATTCTAATAGGTCACAAGATCACCTAGAATCTTGGAGTTGTTCCCATATCAACTTTTTAAGAGAGGAGTTCGAAAGGATTCCTATTGTTAAGCATCATGCAAAATGATAGCTCAATAATAACCTTTTATGACATAACCAACTTTCTTCTACTTGAGCAATGAAACATGAACCTTTATTGAGGTCTAGGTAGAATATATTACCTTTGGTTTGTTCACCTAACCCAACCAAATTTCCTGTTCCATCCAACAAGTTGGCCTTCCCATTCATGAATTCTACCTTGAATCCAATGTCATTCAACTGTGAAACACTTAGCAAATTATGCTTTATAACTTCAAGCCAATAAGCATTATCCCATTTAAGTTCATTGGGTAGTGAGATACAACCTTTTTCCTTTATACAACATGGTTCATTGTTTCCAAATCTCACACTTCCACCATCATAATGTTCCATATGTTCAAAATTTATTTTGTAACCTGTCATATGATGTGAACAACCACTATCAATAATCCATATCATTTTTGCTAACATGAGAGATAAATGTCATTTTATCTTCTTCATTATCTGGTTCATCTTTTATAGCAATGTATACCATTTCATCATCTTCACTACTATCTAAATATTTAGCCATAATACAATATTTCTTACCTTGTAGTCCATGAAGTTCTTGAAACCCTTCTTTCCTTTGAATTTTATGTGCTTCTTTCCATATTTTTCTTCTTTATTTGGACATCTTGCAGCAATGTGTCCAACTTCTTCACAAGATAAATAGATCAAATAAATTTTACCTTTGTACTTTCCTTTTCCTTTGGGATACCTTCTTACAAGTAATACTTCAATGGTTTCAAGATCATTGTTAGAACTTTCTTCCTCTTTACATTCAAATTGTTTTCTATTTGGCCTTTTTCTTTCTTCTTGAGTGATACCATAGCTTCAAATGCAGACTCGGGATTGGTAGAACTAGGAGTATAATTATCATAGTTGTCTAGTTCAAATATAGTCAATCTTCCAACTAGAGCATCCAAAGTTATCTTGTTATTTGGATCACATCCCATTTCTTGATTAGCAGACACTCTAATTACATAGATAGGAAGAAAGGTTTTGAGTACCTTGATTACCACTATCACATCTTCAATTGTTCCTCAAAAGGCTTTGATAGCACTAACACTGGCTTTGGTTCTCTCAACATATTTTACAATGTTTGCATCCACTTAATGAAATTTGGATAAGGTTTACCTTGGGTCAAGGTTGTGATGAAGAAATTATGGTTAAGAGGAAGTCTTTGCAAGATCATAGGTGTCTAGGCTATGGTTCATGTTTAAGTCACAATCATGTGAAGTACAACACATGTAGTGAAGATAATATCAATCATTAGCTTACAAGATTTTTTTGCCAACTAGAGGATAAGTTGCAAAGGAGTGACTAAGGGAAGAATAACTATATTCACACCATCACATAATTAGAAGACTATTAAGTCTAAACTATGGCAATGATATGAAGAGCTAATTACATGGTGAGCATAGGGTCACAATAGTTAGTGGAATGAAGTGAAGTCAAGTTGTGATGCAATGATCAAACATAATATAGCTTGTTTGTGGTTTTACAAGAACAAACATTTGATGAAGAAAATGGGTTACAAAGCCATGAAAAAAGGTGAGGAGCATGGGTCAATGTTAGAGTTGAATGTTTGGAAAGGTGACAACAATATTTAGTATTATTGGGCCACATGGCAAGTTTGAAGGTCAAATTGATGACATATCTTATTTGGCACATTGAAAACACTCTTAGAGGGAGATTTTTAATGGAAAATTACTTCTTTGATCATCTACAACTACCCTTTAATGTTATCCATGCTTGTTTGATACAAAGGACATTGTATTACCACTCTAAGTTATCTTACTAGCTAGCAATGTGGTGCAAGAGCATCTTGGGTGTGAGAGAAATCTTGCATCATCCAAAAAAAAATATTTTTAGTATGTTTTATTTTAATAGGGAATAGTAGACAAGGTGGTTACTATTTATGGGAACTTTGTAATTTTAGTATTTTTTCCATACAAGCTTGGAATGCTGTCATTTTCTACATGAAGGTTCATTTTAGAGTTATAAGCTTGCCATAAAAATCTCATTGCTCCAACTTAAGTATCAAAAAAGTTATTTAAGATTTTCAGTGGAAACTTTTGTAGAAAAATTCTTCAAGATGACTATAGGAGGCCTTAGAGTGCCTGGATGAGGTCCAAAAAATGACAGAAGAGCGCTTACAAAATTTTGACCCTACAGACCATGAGCTGGCATTTCTAAAAAGTGGTTATAATAGCCAATTAGAGCAATGGTTGGAGAGTTATTGCCTTCTGAAATTTGGCTACCCAAAATTTTCAAAATAAATGTCAAAGATATATTTGGATGACTCTATATGTTCTATTAGGGTCTGTAAGCCTTAGGTATTAAGTTTCATTTCTAGAACCTTCATAGGTGGCATAATATTGCCTATTTAAGAAAGACCCAAACATTGTCTAAGACAACTCTAGCTAGTAGTTCATAGCATAGTCTTGCAGATTACTATGATGAAGGCCCCCACATAGATAAACATATTGTACTTGTGAGTTTTATAATTCCACATTTGTGATGATAATAAGGAACTCCAAATACCTATAAATGAGCCCATACTTCAAATTTCACCAATTTTAATTATTAGACTCATAAATATGTGTGGTAATATTAATCATGCACTAAGTCATATCAAACCATATGCATTCCATATTTCACAAATATGCTACCATATCCTCTAAGATCTATATTCTACTACTTTTTCCCTTATACATATTAGTAATTGGAGGTCTATGGTTAAAATGTGCATCCCTCACATACTTGTTGATTTAGGACCAAAAATTAATTAAGCATAATTAAAAGGGATTCTATGCATTAATGGCCAAAATGTTAAAATTGGATGATTGCTATTCCTCATTGTTGATTCTTTCCATTGTCTAAAGATGACCAAATAAACTATGGATGATTCATTTATTTAACAAGGATCAAAGTATATTAAAGAAAATGTGACAAAAAATGCTAAGCGAGAGTGGAGGGAATGAAGATTTTCAAAATTTGAATTCACACAAGGGTAGGATTTTCTTGGATCATCGAGATTGGATCCCTAGACTAGAACACATGTCATAGGGGAGATGTTCAAGTAGCTTCAAGTACTGGGGACCAGTCAAAGATCATGGATGGGGACCTAGATGTTCCCCCCAAGGAAGTGGTCAAGATTCCTTTGATTCCCAAAGAAAACTAGCAAGGAGCTACAAAATGGTACTCTCTTTTATGGATCAAACCCTTAGGTAAGTCCTCTTTCCCACCTATCAAAACTATACTTGAATCTAAGAAAGGATCTTATGCCATTGCCATCCCAGATGAGATTATGGATCATAGCATTTGATCCATGGCTTCAAGACTAATTGGCCAATATTCTTTGTGGAGGACAATGGGCTTTTGGTCAATCCACTCTAGTGTTGTAGAAGTGGTCCTCCAAACTAAACTTGAGCAACTCCATTTTTGTTCAAACCCCTATCTAGGTTAGATTACTCGAGCTACCTTTACAATTTTGGAATGAGGATGTTTTTGTGGGGCTTGAGAGGACTTTTGATGAACTCCTCTCTATAGATCTGATCACGGCTTCTAAGAATCGTCTCAACTATGCACGCATCTGCATAGGTGTTCAAGAAGGCACAAACATGCCTAAGATTGTGGCCTTTCATTCCAAACTTGGAGTGCACATCCAAAAACTGATATATGAAATTGTTCCTTTTGCTTGCTTTCTTTGCTTGATGGCTAGTCACAAGGCTCATCAGTGCCCCAGGGTAGAAAAATAGAAGACCAAAGAGCTAACCACCCAAGACAAAGCTAAGAAGAAATCTATCCCTTCTTGCTATTTTTCCAAAGGAAAGAAGAAGTTGATCTGGAGGTGCAAACCCCCCAAGCAATTAGAATCATAAGAGAGCAAGGAAGAAAAGTAGAACATACCCAGGAAAATTGATGCTAACATGGGTGATCTAGCTCAAATGGTGTCAGCTGATGCAACCCCCCAAAGGAAGCCATGGTTGAAGAGGGAGGTATATCACTAAAAAAGCTTGAACAACATGACAAGAGGTAGGAACCACCCCTCTCCAATGAGAGAGAAGCTCTAAGGATGGAGACCCCCTTCTCCAATGGCAGACAGGTCTCTCCCTAGAAGATTTTCCCTAGGCCTTTTTCTTCCCCATCCCACTCCTTTGGAATGGATTCTAGGTAGGTGATTGCCTAATCTATTCCCAAGTGATTGGAGGAAAAACTCATTCAACTCATCAACAATGCTTCTCCTGACCATATCTCTCATTGGGAAGAATGGATTGATAGTTTCTCTCCTGATAACCTTAATAGCTGGTGCATGAAAAAAAAGAAAAAGAACCAACTTCATGACCACCCTATTTTTTCCCCTATGATAGCCAGAAGCAAGGTTAGGGCTGATGTTGCGAAAACCCCCAAGCAACAAGGAAGGAAGAAATCCAATCAGCTATTGCAAGAAGAAACCAAAAGGAACCTGGCAGATGGGAGCCAGAGAATCATTAAGGAATTCTCAGGAAGTAAGAAATGAAGGTCATTTCTTGGAACATAAGGGGCCTTAATGGGGCTCATAAACAAGAACTAGTTAAAAATTTGATTAGAGCTCAAAGACTCAAATTTTTTTTAATCCAGGAGACCAAGATGAAAAGGGAGTTGGTTAAAAAGATTTCTTTCAACAAACTCATGAACTGTGAGGCCATTGACTCAGTCGGTGCCTCAAGAGGGGTGATGATTCTTTTTAACAATAGGGCATTTAGGTTGATCCCCATCTTCAATGATGATAATGCTCTCCTATGTAAGGTGTCTCATATCCATAGCGATGACTCTTGGTTTATCTTGAACCTGTATGCCCCTAACTCTAAAAGGGAAAGGTAAGCCTACTGGGAGAAGATCTTTGATGTCATCACCAACAATGATGTCAAAAAAGTGATCATCATGGGGGAATTTAAATCTCCTCTCACTAATGAAGACAAATGTGGTGGTCTTGCCTTGGATCAGGATAGCAAGCTTGACCTCTCAAACTTCATCCTCAACCTGGCTTTCATGGACGTGGACCTCCAACAAGGAAGATTCACTTGGTCTAACTGAAGAGTTGACGGTGAATGTATCCAAGTTTGTCTTGACAGAACCCTCATCTCTCCCGAGTGGCTATAGACACACTCCTATAAATTTTCCCTTCTCCCTAGAATAGGCTCAGACCATTCTCCTATTTCTCTCTTTCTCTCCTCTTGCTATCAAAAGGACGTTCCCTTTCTATTTTGAGGAAATGTGGATTACCCACCTATCTCTGGAATCCAAGATCTCTTCATGGTGGAATATTGAGGTCAAAGGCACTATTATGTACAGAGTTGCCCAAAAATTGAAAAATGTGAAGAGAAACATTAAGATCTGGAATAAGATAGACTTTGGCCACATTTTCTAGGATAAAGATGAGAAGATCAACCAGCTCTATATTATCGAGGAGAAATTTAGCATTTTGGATATAATGACTAGAATAGGATGGAAGAGAGGGCCATCCTCTCTAATCTCCACAACATTATATCAATGGAAGAACATTTTTGGAAATAAAGATCTAGAGTCAACTAGTTGAGAGAGGGTGACTAGAACTCAAAATTCTTGCTCTTGACCACTCTTAAACATAGGGAAAACAATAGGATCTCTAATATTAAGAAGGGTCAGGATCAATTATTCAAGGATGATGAGATTGTGGATGAATTTGTTCAATTATTCTCTTCCCTTCTCTCTAAGGACCCTTCTCTCTTAGTGCCTAATCAAGTAGACATTTTGTTTGCTATTCCTTCCTTGTTGCAAGCACAACACAATTTGATTCTGAAAGCTATTCCCTCCCCAGGGGAAATCTTCCAGGCTCTCAAATCTCTTCTAGGGGACAAAGCTCCTAGCTTGAATGGTTTCTCAACCTTCTTTTTCTAGGTCTATTGGGAGGTGGTTAATAGGGATGTGATTAAGGCTGTTCAAGAATTCTTTGGATCCAAAAATCTTTTGAAAGAACTCAACACCACGTTCCTAGTTCTCATTCCCAAGATTCCAAGAGCTAACTCAATGGACAAGTTCAAGCCTATTAGCCTTTGCAATTCTTTCTACAAAATCATATTTAAGGTCCTTACTTCTAGGCTCCTTAGCATTCTTCACTTGATCATTTCTCCTGAACAAACTGGCTTTGTCCTTGGGAGGCAAATTCTTGACTCCAATGTCATGGTCCACAAGGTCATCCACTCTCTTGAGGCTAGTAAGAAGGAAGGTTTTATGCTCAAATTGGATATGTCTAAAGCCTATGATAGGGTGGACTAGAATTTCCTTTTGGCTATCCTTCAGTCTTTTAGGTTTGATGCTCATGTTTGTAAGCTCATCTCTCAACTTGTTACTTCTCCTTCTTTATCTATTTTGGTTAATGGTTCCCCCTCTCTTTTCTTCTTCCCTTCAAGAGGACTAAGGTAGGCTGATCCCTTATCCCCTATCCTTTTTATCATCTTGGCTAAATGCTTGGGAAGAATTATCCAGAGGAAAATTTAGGACAAGAATTTACAAGGGGCTCAAGCCCTATTTGGCTCCCTATTCCTTCACTCATCAGCAATTTGTGGATGACACTATCTTGGGAGGAGAAGCCTCTATTATAGAGGCTAGAGTTTTTAAGGATCTCCTTAACACCTATACTAGGGGCTCAGGCCAGGCTATCAATAGGGAGAAGATTTCAATTTACTTTATCAATACCCCTTTGGAGAGACAAAGGAAAATTGCTTGCATCTTGGGAAGTGGCATTGGGTCCTTGCCAACCAGCTATCTTGGCTTGCCTCTAGGCACTAGACCCCCATATTCATTCTAGAATAACATCATTGATAGATTCAATAGGAAAATCACTGGCTGGAAAAGGGCCACCCTAAGTCAAGCTAGCAAGTGTACTCTAGTTAAATCCATATTCCAAAACCTCCCTACCTATGCCTTAAGCCTCTTTGGTATCCCGACCAAACATGTGGATAGAATGGAGAAGATTTAGAGGGACTTCCTTTGGTCTGGGTCTGAAGATCACAACAGATACCACATTTTTTCTTAGGACCTTGTTTGCCTTCCCAAATGCCACAGGGGGCTAGGTATCAGAAAAATTTGACATCTCAATAATGCGCTTTTAGCTAAATAGCTATGGCACATTTTTTAAAGCACATGTGTTAAGAGGGATATCCTATTTGAGAAATATCTGAGAAGGCAATCCCTCATTTTATCAATTTATGAGATTGAGATTCCCTAGGGGTCCTACATTTGGAATGGGATCTTGAAGGCCAAACCCTTAGCCAAATCCAAGGCCAAATAGAAAGCAGGAAAAGGTGACAAAATTTTATTTTGGCAAGACAACTGGACATGTCAGGGACCACTAATCAAACACCCTAGCTATGGAAGATGGGTAGAGAAATGCATAGAAAGGTTTGGCACAAAAGTTAGTGAGTATAGATCAAAGAATGGTTTGCACAACCTATTTGTGATATCCTTGGACCTTAACCCCCTGATGGTTTTATTGAATGCCACCTTAGTTAACAATGATAGCGACTCCATAATTTGGGGAGACACCTCAAACAGACTTTATTCTGTTGCTTGTAGCTATTTCTCTTTATAGGATAGGATGGAGAAACCTATTTGGGCCAAATCCTAGATTTTTGGTCTCACACCTAAAATCAACATTTTCTTCTGGCTCCTCTTGCAAGAAAAAATTCTCACCTTGGATAATTTAGTGAAGAGAGGCCAAATTATCCCCAATAGATGTTGCCTCTGCAAGCATGAACTGGGAATCATTTATTCATCCACTACCCCTACTCTTCCAAGGTCTGGATCTTCTTGACTAATGATCTTGGGTTAAGTTGGTGTCCCTTGGCTAGTATCCTAGATTTCTTGTACTAGTGGAGAAGCCATCACTCTAGTTTGAACTCTTAGTTAATGAGCTCTTGGAATCTCCCACACTTCTACTAGGGCATTTGGAAAGAGCACAACAATAGAATATTCAGAGAAAGAGAGTCTCCAAAGTTCATAATTGTTGAGAAAATAGAAGGTCTCATTTTGGAGAACTTTGTAATAACTAAAGGAGGAGAAGCTAGTAAGAAATATAGGGCCATTAGAAGATAGGAAGTAAGATGGTCTTTTCCCCATGAGGAATGGTATAAAGCCAACTTTGACAAGGTGGCAAAGGGGAACCCCGGTCTAGCTGGAAGTGAAGGCATAATTAGAAATAGTTCGGGCAGAGGAATTATGATCATTTTGTTCCCTCTTGGTTACTAGACAAACCATTTTTTTGAAGCCAATATAGTCAAACATATTATTAAGCTGGCCTTGGCCTCTGGGATCGAGCACTTGTGGCTTGAGGAAAACTCCCCAAACATCATCAATTGCACCAAAGTTCAATCTGCACCTTCCTAGACAATTGCCAACATCATAGAGGACATCAAATTTGTCTTAGGAAATTTCAAAAATACTCACATTAGCCGTGCTTACCAGGAAGCCAACTTAGTTGTTAACTAGTTTTCCAATGATGGCATCAGCAAAAACTCAGTGATGACATGGACGAATAGAGATGAAATCCTGGTTACAGTGATTGAGTTGATTTGGTAGGATAAAATCTAGGTACAAATATAATCCCATTTTAATAATGAAAGGATTTTCTAAATCTTACATTAGAGGGGGAGTTATTAGAAATCATGTGGAGCCCTTTTCAAGTCATAATTATGCACACAGAAGGCACATTTTGAGGGTTGGCAAGAATAGAACCACTAAATATCATAAAAATGTTTTTGTTTTAAGTGCCCTAAGTAAAATTGAGCACTATAAAATAGCTAGTGGTATAGGGTTTGTAGAGTTCAAGGAAACCATGTTTAGAGAGAGGATTAGAAGAGAGCCCTAGGGGGAGTCAGAGAGCTAGAAGGAGAAGAAGAAGTTGTGGCACAAACTCGAAAAAGGAAGCATCACCAGGTTCATGGAGAAGCTTCACGTCTTTGAAGCTGGGGTGACCAAGATCATGGTGGAAACATGGAGTGATATGAGAGTCAAAATTGATGGTGTCACCCATCAAATTTCCAAGGGCTTGATCATAGAGGTGACGAACATTCCCCAAGAAGGCATGAATTTTTATAGGGACAAAATGATGTCGGCTAATGCAGTTAGCATTTTTGTCAAGAACAAAATGGAGAAAGATAATCTTGTCAAGATTGACACCTACTATGACATAGAGTCCATCAAAATTTTTTGGAGGTATGTTCTCAAGATCCTCATTGAGTATATCACTCTTGACCCCAGCTTTGATAGAATAAGAATGCACCATTTTGTTTTGTTAAACCACTTTAGGCATGGTGTTAAAATTTCTCTTCCCTTTTATCTTTACACTTCCATGTCCAAGAGTATTGAGGGTTTCAAGAAAAAACCTGTTACCAACCTTGCCATCCATGAAGACCTTCTTCTCCTAGTTTATGAGTTTTTGAAAACTCAAACTAGAGGAAAATCCCTTGGTGACTTGGGTTGTGCTTCAGAGGACACTTCCAGATCTGATTCTGGGGATGTTTAGGTAGTGAAAACTAAAGAGAAGGAAAATTCTACCAATGCCATCTCAACCTACAATCCCTACATTCCCAGTAGAATGAGCCCTAGATACCTCCCTCCCCCTCTCCCCAAGCCTAAGCCTCAGGAGGAAGATAGTGAGGAAGATGAGGAGATTGGCATGGGCTCTAAGGATGAGGATAAGGAGCTGGAGAATGATAATTTGATTGAAGAGAAGAAGGGGAGAGAAAGTGATAAGGAGGAGGTGGCTCTTGATGCCCCCCTAGGGAACCCTAGGAAAAGAAAATTTGACCAGGCCTTGCCCCAAGTAGACCTAAAAGCGTAGTGAATTAAGACCCCTGGCCCTATCTCGTCCACATCATTGCTTGAGGAGATGATTGAAATTATGGTGGAAAAAAGTGGGGAAGTGATTAGGAAGAATAGGAGGAGGTCTTGGAGGAATTTTAACTTAGATATTGCAAGTTTGGGTATTGTTAGAGAGCTAATGAGCATCCAAGTGTTGGAAGACCTTAACAAAAGAACCCTCTATGATGAGCTAATTGACCCCACCTTATTAGTCATTTCTGACAATGCACAGGAAATTGGCTTCAACCTCTTGAACAACATGAAGAATAGCTTGATTGGTAACTTTCATTGCATCAAATGGTTGTTTCAAGAAATTGAGGCTCTAAAGGATAAGAAAAACTAGGATAGTAGCCATAACATCCACAAGGACTAGGTGACCACAAGAAGGAAGAGAGATCAGGAAGGTGGTCAAAATATTTGCAGTGGCCAGGACACCAAAGATGAATAGGAGGACAAACTCTCCTTGGTTGAATAGAAAGTCTAGAGGTTTGATTCCATCCACTAGATCATGACAAAACAAATCATTGACACTCTGCACACCCTAAATGAGAACATTGTCAATCTGGAGGATTCTCTAATAAGAGCCTGCCATGGTGGGGACACGATGTAGAAGATAAGGCTAGAATTTGGCCAAGAAGAGGCTACTCAGAAGACTATAGGGACTAGGTGAACCAAGTGGACCAAGTGGAAACCTAGAACAAGAATCAGGAAGGAATTAACAATTAGAAGGATAATGAAGCTGTAGAAACTCTACAAGATCTAGATAAGGACATCCATTAGTCTATTTGGTTTTTCTCATAGTCTTGTTGGATGTTGGCTTTTTCCTCCTAGCCTTGGGCCTTTTGTTGGTTTTGGCTTTTCGTAGTAGTTTCATGTTAGCTAGACTTTTTAAATTTCTATCTTTATGCTGTAAAATTTTTGGGTTTTAGGATCCCTATAAAACCTATTTTACTTAATAAAAAATAAGGATCAAAGTATTAATATCCATATATTCTTCATTACTGGTTCTTGTATCTTACAATGATCTTTTATTTATAACAAGTACTAAATCCATTTCTTGATTCCTTGTACTTCAAATTCCTTGTGTATTTATAACCTATAGTTAATTTGGGAGTATGTCCATTGAATTATTGAAATATTTGATTTAGCTATCATTCAATAAGACTCATCAAATTCTAAAGATGTGTTACTCTCTCTTGGGTTGCCTAATTTCTTTGGTTATCCTAATAATTTCATGACCTTGTTGCATGAAGTTAAGTTGGAGGGGATTCCACCAATTTTGTGGTACTCTGATCAAGATTCATTGATTGTTCTGTTGGTCCTTTTTAGTAAACTTCACCATGTGACATCTAAACAATTTAGGGTATGTATTCTAATGTTGATTAACATTGATATAATCATTGTAATCAAATTCTTTTGTTTTTATCAAGTGTTTATTTATATTAATCACTCTACCTACCATTTGTATAAATGCATTACTTACTTAATGGTAGGGTTATTAATTTGATAAAATTTCTTTACTAGACTTGATATACTTGGTTTTGAGAATATGTTTGTAGGTTCCTTGTTGTGGTGAATAAATCTTAGCACCAATATCAGTTGATGCTTTTTTTGTATACAAGCATTGTCTAAGACACTGTATTGGCTTTGTTAACATTTTGTGGGCTTTCTACCTATCTGGTGCATCTCAGTTTCACTTGTGCTTTACTATTGGAGATCACAAGAAGATTGTGGCATAAGGTGTTCATCACCTTCATAAAAGATTTATTTTATTTGGTGATTTCTCACATGGAGGAAAATATGCAACTTGGTCTATGAGATTCGTGATTTTTTTGAGCTACACATCTAGAAAAACTTTGAAGATATTGTAGATCATCACACTCCTTCCTCAAGTTGTGTTGCCTCCTCTCTGAAGTTATATGGATACATTGGAGACTACCATGGTATTTCATGCTATGACCTTGTCCCTGATAATGAAGATGTGTTTTATTTTAGAAAATGGATATATCTTATTTTTTACAAGGATTGGATATGTAGCACAACTTCATGCTAGGTGTTCTAGTTTTATCATCATCAGAGCACTATATCATATAAGTATCATCATCCTTGTGAGTGCTTCTTTGATCCAAGTGTGCTAGTGTGTTCTAAAGTTCTCCAAGAAGCTTTTACATTTAGTGGCATGAGACACATAGATCAAGGTTGATTAGTACAATTTTCCCAACTTTGCAGAGATTATTCTTGGTCATCATTTCAAGTTCCTTATGCAGTCAAGTTTCAATAGTACCTTCTGCATGGTCATGGACAAAAGTTCAAGTTTTGGATGGTATCAATTTTTCATCATCCATGTTAGGATTTCATTTCTTTGGTCATTATATGTAATTATTGACAATGAAAAAATATACAAAAAAAGAAAAAAAGAAAAAAAAGATCCGACAATGAAAACCTTCAGACGTTGTTGGCCAGTTAATATCTGAAAACTAGTTTTTGGAAGATGTTAACTATAAAATAACTTCATAGTGGTGAAAACTATTTTTACAATGCCATTAAGTAGTGAGTTATTGAAAATTGGCTTATCAGTGGCCACTTGTCATTATGAAAATTTATTTCCAAAAAAAAACAAAAAAAAGAAACAAATACAATAATTGGTTTCAGGTGGCTATTTTTCAGGGACACTTATCTACATCTATAGGTCTTTATCTCTCCTAGTTTCTCTAATATCTTCTATTACTTAGTTTTCTAGTTGTGCTTCCATTATGGTGATCCCCATTGATCACCTTGGGTACACACTACACATTTAGTTGAGGTGTTATGAACAGTGAATTCTACTCCCTTTAGTGTGATCTATATTGCTTCAATTAGATGTTGGTGGCTCCTCAAGTTACAAGATTTCTTGACTATTTTGGTTCCTTCTAGAAGAATTTTGTCTACTACTTTCAGTCCAAAGGTGCTCATTTGTGGTGTTGCATTTCTTGGTATACTCCTTGGTTCCTTGTTGTAGCTTTATTATCAATTTGTTTGAGATACGTTGGCTTCCCTTGACATGTGAGTTGGTATAATAGTCAATTTTATTTTTCTTTATTTTATCTATTACCTTTATTAATATTGATCATTTTGCAACACTCATACTTAGCCCCTCCTTGTTTCCTAGAATGGTCAAACTTTTTAGTTGGGTGGGGGGAGGTGTATCATCTAATTACTTATCCATTCACACATTATCACCTATTATTTATCCTTTTCCTTATCATTTCACCATAAATATCATTATTTCAACTCGCATAATAATTTTATTTTGTTAATCAGCCCCCCTTATATTTCTTTTTTCCTATCACCTATTTCATATGGCTAAGCATCGAAACTAAGTTTTGTAATGTCATGAACACAAAAAGGTAGAAAAGAAAAAAAAATGAAAATGAAAGCATAAAAAGAAAGAAAGAAAAGATAAAGGTTACAAGTTCAAATCTAAGACCTCTTAATCATAATGATTGCATGAGGACATGCAATATGTTAAGTTGGGAGGAATGATGAGAACAAATAACGTCCCATTTTATATCACATTTCATCATATTCTTGCATTACAATTCCATTCTATTTTCATATCATTTCACCATTTTATGTTGCAAATGGTTTAATATATAAGTTATATTTAATTTACTTTTGAGATTATATTATGGAAAGTAATTATTGATTATCTTTACTAATAAGCCTTATTCTTTTTGCATTGAAATATATATTTGCAAAATGCATTCTATCACCTTCTATGTGGGACTCTTATTGGTATTTATTTGGAGTATTTTCTATTCCAACAATATTGACTAAGGGATATGTTGAAGAAAACATAATGATATTATTATATTTATTAGGATTTTGCAAGAAATCACAATTCAAATATTTTCTATAGTCAATATTGTGTGGTAGTTTCTAATAAAATGAAAAAGAATCTGAAAAATTTGAGATATGGTTTTTGTCTAGAATAGAGCCAATTCAGTTCTCACATGGAAAAATCTTTAGAAAGTGAATGATAAAAGAGTTATGAATGGTTTTCTAAAGGCCAAAATTTTAGATTTACCATTTCGACCAGATTTTTGTATTGTTTCTTTGTTATATTATTAGAAAATTAGTTTGCAAATAATTAGTATATTGTTAAGAAATTAGTTTATTGTGTTATAGAAAGAGTGGTCATATATTTTACACTCTTTATTAAAAATAAAATAGTAAGTTTCAGCCATAAAGACTAAACTTCCATGATAAAAATGGAATTGTCTATTTTATATGTAAAAGGCTATTTAAGCCATCACATATTCAAGAGAGGAAAAGAGAAGAATGTATGAATCATAATATTAGAAATATATTATTGTGTTGAGCTGATTTAAGAGTTCTTTGTGCATTTTCTTCAATCGGTTTGTTGGGAGGAAGGGTGCCCACTCTCGACTGTTGAATGTATATAAATATATTTAATATATTTATGTAAGTTGTACTTCTTTATTGTTTATGTTCTATATAATTTCATATCAGTATTTTAGTGTCTTAATTATTTATGTTGTCTCATATCAAATTAGTATTTCATATAGTATTTGTATCTATAATTCATCCCTATGTTTCATGCTTAATCATTGAGAATTATATTAGTTGTATTAAGGTTTTCACTATATACTTTATTATTTGAGAATTTATGAATCTTTTATTTATTTTAAATTAAATTCCATGTTTTAGATTTGGCTTTATATTTGTGTTAAATTTGTTTTTTTTAGAGTTTACAACAATTTCTTTATGGTTCCTGTCACTTAAACATAAAAGAGAAGATCTTGTCACTAGGAAGTGATAGTTCCTATCGCCAATTTTATTTTACTTTCTTGTCAGTTTTCTTCCATGTGTTCTAGCTATATTCATAATCACTTAGCTCACAACCTACATCCCTTGATATTATATTTCTCAAATGCCTTTTGTAAGCTTATGCTCTCAGATTGACACATATAGACTAGTCGAATGTCATCATAACTCATTAATTCTTTTATTGTTATTTTCCCCAGTGTTGGCCTATCAAAAACCAACATCATTAGATGTGTTTTCTTGTTAGTCCTAGAATGGTTTTGACATTTGAGTGCCAACACAACTTAACCACTTTCTACATTGAAGTCGAGTACACTATGTATGCCAAGCCATAGCTTGTGCTGAGTCAAGAAATCCATCAGGTGCCAAGTGATCTTCAGGTGTCAAGCAGCCTTCAGGTGCCGAGTGAAGATCAAGTGCCGAGTGACTTCAGGTGCCGAGCATTATACAAGTGCTAAGTAATATTTAGGTGCTGAGTCATAGATGATGTCGAGCATCAGGAATCAGTAAGTGCCGAGTAACACAAAATGCACATATGAGTTTGTAACTTCACTAATTTAGATGTAAACTATTTTCATGGCCAACATATGATGAATCTTGAAGGATTTAAGTGATAAGATTGAATCTTTTCTATTTCTTATGCAATCTACATGTAGCCAATAAGGAAAATGGATAAGGCATGCAACCAATAATAAAAGTGCAAGGAGTGAGCAAAAAACAAAGATTAAATATGGATCGTAAATCCATGCCTAACCCTAAGTCTTCGAATGTCTTTATAAGAAAGACTAAATCTTATTGAATCATGTAGATGGATGAAGGAGTGAATGGAAAACTCTAGTGGAGTTCAAAGTAAAGAGTAAAAGACTTAAAGGAAGAGAGTAGCAGTAAAATATTCAATTGATTAGAACTAAGCAAGGAATACGAACAGACATCAGATTAGAGAAAGCAGATCAAGTGCCTGTATTTAGCAATCAAAAGATTGTAAGCTATCAGGTTTATTATGTCTAATACTCTCTAGCCATTGTACTAGAAAGGAAATCCTATGTTGATAGGTTAGCTTAATAGCTATTTTGAAGATCCTTTAAATAGGTAATTAAATCCTTTAATAGGGCAACACTTCATGTAAAGTGTTTGTAAATCCTTTAACTAGGTCACTATTGATATAGTGTAAAGCCTTTAATAGGAAAGGCCTTTAAAATGGAAGACCATTAGAAGTGGTCAAACATTATTGTTGCAGTGATTTTGTGGTATCATCCCCACCCCAATTTTACCTTCTTATTCCTAGAGGGTTTCTAGGTTACCAAAATCTCAAGTGTTATGTGGTGATGCATATGTGTTTCTCATGATTGCTTAATGTTGATATGCATGCATGCTCGTTTCAATAATATGTTATTAAGGGTTTAAAAATAGGCTAGAAGCTAGTACTTCTAATTCCCCCCCCCCCCCTCTTAGAAGCATTCTTTCCATTAAGACATTCCAACAATTGGTATCAGAGCAACAAGGTTCTCACAAGGAGAAGTCTAATAGCTTGGAGAAAAAGATCTAAATATGGAAGTCTTCAAACTTGGGAAGATTATTGACAATCAAGTGATTGATGTGCAACTGGGTCTACACAAAGTAGAGGAAGCCAGGGAGGAACTAAGAAAATCCTTGAAAAGAAGGGAGGATATAACCATAGCTGAAAATGATATAAACTACAAGGAGATTGATACCAAAAAATTGTTTGCCAATGGAGACACTAAAGAGTTTGATGCAACAATAGTAGAACTAATGGAGAAAAAAAAAGTTCAAGCAGATGAGATAAGATCTCTCAAGATGAAACATGAATCATAGGCCATAATGTTATGTGAAATCACTGAACAAAAGAAAAGAGTAGTTGAGGATAGAGTCATAATGGAAGATGACAAAAGAAATCTTGCAAATAGACTTGAAAAAAAATGTATTAAATTAACAAGGATCTTAAACATGCAGATGGATAGACTTGCCCAAATGATGAACCTTCATCATGAACTTAATATGAAAGATATTGAGATCTCTACTTTGAGGATGTAGAATGAACAATTGCAAAATGAATTGAATAGAGAAAAAGAAATAGTAGAGAATCTCAACAAGTCAAGTGAAGCCATCAAGTACTTTGAACAGTTGATGAATTCCCAAGATCATCCCATGATACATCAGGACTTGGATACAACAGCACTGAAGTGGAGGAATCATCAAAGAGTGTTGATCAAAGAAGTGACAAAGGTAAGGATTCTAAACCCACTTGTCATTACTGTAATAAAAAGGGGCATACTACTAATGTTTGCAGGAGTAGAAGAATCAATCAGCTAAACACACCCAAAAGAAAGAGTTACTGTCACAAGTGCAACATGCAAGGAAATATGACACAAGATTGTAGATCCAAAGTCACAAGGACACAAATATTTGATGTTCATTGTCATAATTGTAAGAAGTATGGACATAGAGCATTTGAATGTAGATCAAAGTCTATGTGGACATCAAATCAACCAGCAAAAACAAAAGGGAATAAAAGTCACTATCATTGGGATTATAACACCAGGTATAGCTATCATTATTGTCAAGAATATGGACATATTCCTAAAAATTGTATAAGGATGCACTTTAGTGGGAATTATAGTAGGTGGCTAAGTCAAACCACTTGTTTTAGCTACTTGAAAATTGGTCATATTAGCAGAAACTATCCTACAAGGTCCAAAGCACCAAAAATTGAATCCAACAAAGAAAAAGAAAAGATTGATGTCAAGAGAATAAGAAGACAAATGAATAAGACTTAGAAGAAGAAATATGAGTGCAACACATCAAGTGGAGGAATCACTTCACCCAATGGGTCAAGTGATCACACTTCAGCAAACTAAGCATAAGAGAGGTGTATGGGACTGATATACAAAGTTACATCATACATCAGTCCCAAGACAAAGAAGTACTGAAAAGAAGAAATAATCATGAGACAAGATTCCAAGAGAAAATTTTAAATAATGATGCCAAGCTATCTTTGGATGCTGAGTAAAATTCTAGTACATATCGAGTTGCTAATAGCGACCGAGTTGATGGTTGATGCTGAGTTGAAAAATCCTTCAAAAGCTGAGTGTATAGTTGAACATTTAATGCAATGGAAATAGGGTATATTATCACAATTTTAATCACTTTTCTTCATCACAAACTAGAAGCAAAGGAGAAGAAAAGAGCAAAGTGACTTCATAGTGGAGAATCAAGTGTTCCAAATAGATTTCAACCTCTTTCAATAGTGATTAAGCATAAATCTCATCGATCAAAGGTATTTCATTCAAGTACCGAGCTACATAGAGTTTGAAAGCTTGTTTATATTTTAAACCCTAGTTTGGAAAATGATGGCATCTGGGTCAAGAACCACTAAAGGGAAGGAAAGTCATGAAGTACGACTAGTCAGTAATGAAGTCAAACAACCTGAATTCAAGCCCATTCTAGAAGTCACCTACAAAAATGACCCTGTTGATGCATTATCCATTATTCCATCCAAAGTAGTTATGGTATAGGATGTAAGGAAGTGTTATAAATGTAAAATTGGCACCATAGGTTATCTTGAAATTTTTAAAACCTATGAAAAACTATGCAAGAATAAGATTTTGAATGATGAATACAAGATAGTCAAGAGAAAGAGTTTGACGAATGCCCTAGTTTATCCTATAGTATTCAAAATTGAATGGATACGGATTATTTTAAGCAGAATCCACAATGGATGTTTATGGTTGGAAACAGGTCTAGTTAAGATTACAAAAGGGATAGTACATAGGGTTATGAGTTTCCCAACCCTAGATCAGACTAAGACCCTACATAGTCATTCCAAAGAGATCATTGAAAGAAATATAGGGGCAAAATAGAATAAGAGGGGTATGACTATTGATACCATCACTGATCCTCTCCTAGATTTTTTTGTGAGAATAATATCCCACAAATTCTATTAATCTAGTTGATTGAACAGTGTGCCATGCATAGCTATTGATGTAGCATACAAATTGGTAAAGAAAGATCACACATATGATTTGTCAGAACTTTTGTTGCAATAGATAAATGAAAACCTAGGAGCTATAAGGAGATCAAAAGGTGCTCAATGCAAATTTGGTTCAGTTCTTATGTGTATGTTCTTTTATGTTATGGAAGAGTTTCCTTCTATAGGAAAGGTGAATTGGGACCCTAAAAAAAATACAATAACACAAATCAATGAGTTCATTGATCAGATGGGTGATAACTTTGAAGCCCAAATGATAAGCTATTTTGAGGATTTCAAGAAATACATGAAGCAGAGGGTAAGAATACTAGTTTCCTTAGTGGAAAAGCATATCAATGATGTATGTTTCCTAGTTGATATTGATTTCACCTATACCCAAGCAATAGTTCCAAGGGTGAGATGGCTAAGGCCATTTGGTTATGAACTAGATGTGGATGAAGCATCTGTAGCTATCACTGCTTTTCTTGTAGAGGAAATACACAAGTCTACCAAATCTTTTGGCACATATGATATGGTTAAATCCAAGATTGAAATAGAATTAAAGACTGCCTCTATAATTAAGAAGAAAGATAAAATGGTGAAGAAAATAAAGAAGAAATTTGGTAAAGGAATTGAGGTAGCAGAAGAAGAAGATGAAGAAGATGATGATGATAATAAGGATGAACAAGAAAAAGGCCCAATGGAATTAACTCAAGGTCTAGGTGAAGATAAGGAGGAAGGTGTTGAGGAAGAAGAAGTCAAGGAAGCACCAACTCAAGCTAAGCCAAAGAAAAGAAAGGCAATAGTACAACCTCCAGCCTAGCCTCCAGTATAGCCTAAACCAAAGAAAACTGGCATGCCAACACCCCAAAAGCCAACAACTAGAGCTGCAACAAGGGGCTCCACACAAAAAGATAAAGAGGAAGCTACAAAGGAGAAAACAATCAAGATGGCACAAGAAGAACCAAGGAAAAGAAGAAAATATGTGGCTCAACCTGATACTGATGAGGAAGATCAATCTAAAAAGGTAAGCCATTCTTCTAAGTCTTCAATTGATACACTAAGTGAAAAGATTGGAAATGGAGACTTAAGTAACATGAATAAAGTTGATTTCAATAAGTTCACTAAAGAAGAACAAATTAGAATAGAAGAATTAGTTTATGGAATGATGGCACAGCTCAAGTATACACCTCTTGAACTAGATGGACAATTGCCAAAGGGACTATCTAAAATTGTAGAAAAAAGATGGCACTTTTGTTTGAAAATAGAGAAGGAGATGAGAGAATCAACCCTAGCAAGCATACTACTTGATTTGACTAAGGAGCAAATAACTAAAGTAGTCAAAAGGCATAACACTAGGTTTACGCCTAAGTATAGGGTATTCTTAATTCTCCAAAATAAAATTGAAGAAATTGTACAAAGAACAACAAAATCATGGAAGAATTTGTACAAAAAGGTTGAAGATGTTCTTGAAGAAGAGTACAAGGAAGAAGCTACTACTAAGTTAGAAGAGAGAAGAAAAAGGAGAGAAGAGAAGATAGAAGTAGAGAAAAAGATTGAAGAGGAGGAAGGAAAAGATGAAGACAGGGGTAATGGTGAGTAGCAAGAAGATCAAAGTGTGCAAGACACACAACTTCCACCTCTTAGTCCTCCTCACTCTACTGCCACACCTACAGAATTCATAAAAATTAAGGATGTTGTTGACACCTCATGTTAGAACATCAACCCATTAACTGCAGAAGATCTCACTAAGATCCTTGACCAAACAATTCTACAAGCAAAATTATGTACAAGTCCAATTTTGGTCAGTGTGAATAACTTACAAAAATTAGTAGAAGACATAGTTAGAGATAAGGTGAAACCAAAAGAACCACCTTCCATCATCTCTATAGCTACTAGTGGTCAACTTCAAATGCCAACAGAAGTTACATCAGGAACAGTTGACACTATAGTGTAGAAGGAGATAAAAATATAGCACAAAGAGGACAGACTGTTGCTTCTAATCCTACAACACAAACACAAGGTGCACCTCCTCACATTCTTACTATTGATCAAAGTAGCAGACAGAAGGAGAAGGAAGTAGAGAAAACCCCCAAAGAGCGAGAGGTTATACAAGCATTGATACATTTGCCTACCTCAGGGACTCCTCCTAAACAGCCTAGAAATGTTGCAATGACACTAAAGATGTCAACACCAGGATCAAGTACTACAAAAGTTGCAAGGGTGCTTCACTATGGAGACCCTGAATTAGATGAGGAGATAGTCATACCAAGTTATGACTCAAAAATAATAACCATTGATGAAATCACTAAGGTGTAGGAAGCATTGAATAGAAGAAAGAGGTAGGAGATACTTAGGAAGGAGTATAAACAAAAGAAAACATTACATGAGATTAAAGACATCTTTATGGATGCCTTCGGTTTGTAGTCACCAGATGAGTCAACGCATATAATGGAACAATTGTCAGATATTGTTGACTAGGTGACAAATGTAGACCAAGAGAAAAATGTAAAACTTATGGAATGGTCTCAAAGGAAATTCTAGGGGAAAGTAAATGAGAAAATATCTAGTCTAATTGCACTTTCCTAGGTTGAATTGGCAAAGGTAATAGACAAAGTGAAAAAGGTACTTGAGAATATATTCTCATTGTACAAAAAGTTGTGTGATTTTTCATACTTCTCATAGGAGACAAGCCAAAGAATAATGAGCATGGAGAGGAATCTAAATATTTCAAGCATGCAGCTACCAAAAGATCCATCTCAAAGTGAGAAGTATTTTGCTCAAATGCTTCACACCCAAAGGGAAATAGCTATATTAATAGAAAAAGAGGCCACCATCAAGGCCAAACTAATGCAGCTCCAATCTTCCATTACTCCATATTTGGAAATACTCCATAAAGAATAGGTCTCTGCTAAAACTATTCTCAAGAAAGATCCTAATCTTTCTACCTTAGATAGACTTGTTCACCTTGTTGCAGAGACTACCATCCAACATAAATCATTAGAAATTTCCTTGACTAATTGGGATGTGGCTCTCAAGATGATTATGGATGTAAATAGTACATTTTTGGTGAAATATGGTCTCAACCCTTAGTGCCCTTTGACATTTGTGTCAAAAAGGGGGAGATATAAAGTTGTAAAGGGGGAGACAATGATCAAAAAGGGAGATATAATGTTTTGGGGAGCTATAATAGAGAACAGACAAAGAGTATCAACTATATCAGTATAAGAGACATATTCAGCACAAAATTTTTGTCAAAAAGATAGAACAAATAATGGCTCAATTAACTCAGGGGGAGTTATAATAATTTTGAGGAATATATTGTAAGTTACAAAATTTTGATCAAGTTTTCTAAAAACCTCTATATATATACTAAGCAGATTAGTGAATGTACTCATACGGTTAGATAAATAATGCTTATTTAAGTGTTTTTTCCACTCATGTCAAAGGGGGAGATTGTTAGTCTCAAAATGGTTTTGACATTTGAGTGCCAACACAACTTAACCACTTTCTACATTGAAGCCGAGTACACTATGTATGTCGAACCATAGCTTGTGCTGAGTCAAGAAATCCATTAGGTGCCAAGTGATATTCAAGTGTCAAGCAACCTTCAAGTGCCGAGTGAAGATCAAGTGCTGAGTGACTTCAGGTGTCGAGCATGATACAAGTGCCGAGTAATATTTAGGTGTCGAGTCATAGATGATGTTAAGCATCAGGAATTAGTAAGTGCCGAGTAACATAGAATGCACATATGATTTTGTAACTTCACTAATTGAGATATAAACTATTTTCATGGCCGACATATGATGAATCTCAAAGGATTTAAGTGATAAGATTGAATCTTTTCTATTTCCTATGCAATCTGCATGCATCCAATAAGAAAAATGGAGAAGGAATGCAACCAATAATAAAAGTGCAAGGAATTAGTGAAAAATAGAGATTCAATATGAATCATAGATCCATGTCTAACCCTAAGTCTTTGAATTTCTTTATAAGAAAGACTAAATCTTATTGAATCATGTAGATGGATGAAGGAGTGAATGGAAAACTCTAGTGGAGTTCAGAGTAAAGAGTAAAAGACTTAGAGGAAGAGAGCAATAGTAAAATATTTAGTTGATCAGAACTAAGCAAGGAATATGAATAGACATCAGATCAGAGAAAGTAGATCAAGTGCCTATATTTAGCAATCAAAGGATTGTAAGCTATCAGGTTTATTATGTCTAATACTCTCTAGCCACTATATTAGAAAGGAAATCCTATGTTGATAGGTTAGCTTAATAGCTATTTTTAAGATCCTTTAAATAGGTGATTAAATCCTTTAACAAGGTAACACTTCATGTAAAGTGTTTGTAAATCCTTTAACTAGGTCACTATTGATATAGTGTAAAGCCTTTAACAAGGCAAGCCTTTAATAGGGCAGACCATTAGAAGTGGTCAAACATTATTGCTGCAATGATTTTGTGGGTATCATCCCCACCCCAGTTTTACCTTCTTATTCCTGGAGGGTTTTTGGGTTACCAAAATCTCAAGTGTTATGTGGTGATGCATATGTGTTTCTCATGATTGCTTAATGTTGATATGCATGCATGCTCATTTCAATAATATGTTATTAAGGGTTTAAAAATAGGCTAGAAGCTAGTACTTCTAATTCACCCCCCCCTCTTAGAAGCATTCTTTCCATTAAGACATTCCAAAACCTGCTATATTGGCTTGAATTTAAGTAATATTGGCTTAAGATTTTTGTACTTGGATAGTAGGGATCGGTATACTAGTAGTGGATGAAGAGACAAGTAGGCATATAAGTTGTTTTTTGAGTAGACAAGTTGGACCAGGAAGCTAAAGTAGAGTTAGACTTAATAAATTGAATCTTTCTCTTAGTTTCTATTACTTGAGCTTCATTCTCAACCTTCTCAAGTTCCTTTACCAAATCCTCTTTCTCTTTCCTAGCCCTTTCAAGATCAAGGTCCAGTTTAGACATGGGAGGATTTATAGGTTTTCTTAATCTAACTTGGGTTTCATTTATTTGAATTACTATATCTTTTTTCCTTTCCTTTATCTGTAAGTTTTATAGTAGCTTCTATAGGATCTGCTTGGACAGGCTTGTAAGCTTGGACTTGAGAAATGACAAGTTCTTGCCTTTGGCTTATGATCTTTTTCTTGTTCTAGAACCTTAGATCTTAAAGTATGTATATCCCCAAAAAAATTAGCATGAAGGACTAAGGTCCTTTCTTCCAACTCCTTTTTTTTTTTCTTTCAAGGCAACCATCCTTCTAAGTAGGTTATCTCTTTCAATAATGGTGTTCAAGGTGGCTTGCTCTTTTTCCTTCTCCAAATGGATATGTTTGGCCTCCTCTTCTGCAACCCATTTCTTCAAACTTCTATTTTTGAACATAATTCCTTAGGATCCACAAAAGTTGCCTCTGAATTAGTAGGGTCATCAAGGTCTATAAGATTAGGTTCCATATATGGAATTGTTCTAAAATCTTTCATGACATTCCCATATCCTAGCCTATGGTATCTCCTACTGAGGAATAGTTCTTATCATTGTAAACTTGGTCTTCTTGCAGTGGAGTACTAAATATCCCCCCTAAAATCTTTGTATTTTCCAACTCAAAACTTAATGAAGAAGACTTCCTTCCTACAACTGGTTGGTATTGAGGATATACTGATGTATTACTTTTGGGTCTCTAGGGAGGATTTGGATATGCTTTCTTTTTACCTTGATTCTTCCTACCACCTTGGGGTAAATCTGTATATAAGGGTACATCATGATTGACCGTGTGTAAGCTCTTGTATTCTTCCTTCTATTAGCCATTAAAGAGAATTCCTTGTTCGATATGCACTAGCTTCAAATACCTGACTAAGTCACCACTCTATTTTAGGGAAAATATGAAAATAAGATAGCTTTTGACTTCAAAGGAAAAAGTACAAGAAAATACCAAAATACTTTATAATAATAAGGGACCAATCACATAGAAACATGACTACAACTTTTTCTTGATAGATAAGACACTTTGTATAGGCTATGTGGGTCATTGTACACCTATGACACTAGGGTTATTTCTCTTTCTTAAATAAATTCTCAAGGTTTGTCACTAAAACAAGTCCAAAATAACCACAAGCAGTACTATAAAATGATCTAATACAAATGCACATAGCAGGATCAAAGAAAATGTCGTACATTTTACACAGGCACTTGTGTTCAGCAATCCCTGGCAGAGTCACCATTTTGTTGGTGTTTTTTCAAACTATTAAGTAATGAGATACTCAACATTAAGATAATGAAAGAAAAAAAAATCTAAGGATCAGCTACTTCCTATAGACAATTGAAAGAGTTTCTTATCTAGGCCCAATTGCAATGAAATTTAGACAAACTTCCTACTCTTTAGGCTCTAGAGAACCAAGGTGGGTATACCTAAGGGAAGGTTCAAATAAATGTTACTACATGAGAATCCTTTTAGTTTCATTCTAATTCTCATCTCCTATATCTGACATATACATATTTTATTGATTCCATGACATTTTAAAATGATATACATCCCTTGGAAGCATATTTGGTCACAATTCTCCTTAGGTTTACAAATAATTCTGGCAATAGTAGCTAACTATGACTCAAAAATTAGATGCAAATGAGTATTGACTGGCATTAATAATCTTCAACAATAAAATAAAATGGAATTTGAAATTAGGTTTGATGGTTTTTCATGATCTTTCTTTTTGCAAACTAAAATAATTAGATCAGTGCTAATCTATTGAAATCCAGAGTCTATTCAATTCTCAGATCTTATTGATTGCTTTACAATGAATATCATCAAAAATTTTGACTAAAATTCATTCTTATAGAAATATCTTCTATTATCATGGTAATCGTATCAATTTCACTAAAACATGTACTTAATTCTTTGAATTAAAAGCAATAGCAAATTAACAAACAATCTGACTTAATTGTATTCAATTGAATAAGACTCACTCATATAATTTCAAGGCAACTAGATAACACAAATGGAGACAAGATTCAACTAGAAAAATTGTGGTGACAATTAATCTTTGTATTTATTTCACTTGAAAAGCTTGCATACAATTGAATAAAACATAGAATAACTCAAGACCAAGCATTCAGATCCTATCACACGAATACAATTCTCATAAATTTGTAGAGTGAAATATCATAAAGTATATTTTTTTTCTAAAAATGGATTGAATTATTCTAGTTAAATCTTAAAAAGATGATAATTCAGACCCCTTCTCTAGCCCTAGAATCTCACTTATATATTGTGAGATGCAACAAGCTTCAGGCTAAGAGAAAATGATAGTTGTCCCTTAAGAAAAAAGATATTTACATTCTGCTATCAAAAAGACAAAAAAAATTGTGTAATAGAAAATTTGGACATCATAGTATTCCTTTAGTAGGTCCCATTTCTGTTACACCGCCAAATGCTATTGATTCCATGATTGGCTCCTATGCTATTCAGACTATTCAGAATATGTAGCTATTAGATTGGCCAACACTATGTCTTATTTTGGTAGTCACAAATCAACCCCAACTTGAGTATTTTTTTTTGTTTTCATCATGAAATGATAAAACCACTTTTATTCCCACCTCTTCCTCTACCATGTCATCATTTTGGGCTTCTGCACTTGCAACTAGAATCGGTTTCTTTTCTTTGTCCTCCTCTTTATTTTGATCCCCTCAAGGTGCATCAATGATTTGTGCTTCATCTTGATCCATCTCATCACCATCACTTTCACCTTCTTCCCACTACTCTTTAGAAGAAATATCTACCATCCACTTGTCAAAAAGTGTGTCATCTAGCCAGTTAAACTATAGGATATCATTTTTCTTCTTAATCACATATTCAACCTCTTTATCAATGTTAACAAAATCTTATTTTAAAGAATAAAAAAATAACTAGACCTTCACCATTTCTTCTGTTGTGGTTGCCCACCATGTATGTCATCTTTTGTTTATGAATTTATTCATTCTTAAACAAAATAAGTCATCTTATTCCTTGGCCTACTCATCTTTTCTTATCAATTTATTCTTTCTATCTAGAGTATGTGGGAATAAGTCAAATTTTACACTTTTGTACTTATCCAAGTAACTGAAAATTCTCCTTTGTAACTCAACTCTTCTGTCATCAAAATCTGGGAGGTCATTGATAACATCAAAAGTTTTTTCAATGAAGTCATGAGAAAATTCTATAATAGAATAACATAACAATATAACCCTTTTTCTCCTCTTATTCCACTTATTAATAATGGGTTTCAAAATTTCCTTGCTTGCTTTTATGTCCTCCCATATGTTTATTACCTTTTTCAACTAATCATAGAATAATGGCCATTCAATTTTATCAACTAAAGCTTCATATTGCACATTTAACTCTACATGTAGTGCCCATAATTTTCTCTTTTCTTCTTTAAAACCTTTAGCTGTATAGTATTGTGGCCTTTGTGGAGTATCTAGCATTTCAACAAGAGGAGTGGATTTAAAAGGCTCCACTGGTGGGTGAGGGTATGTAATTCTTGTCTTGGAAGACCATCCCATTACTTTATTTTCTAGTTCAATCCTTTTCTAAACTTCTTTATTATAGGCCTCCAAAACTCTCTCATATTTGGCTTGCAATTCTAGCCTTTCTTGCTCATATCATTCTATAGTGGCCAAAGCTAAATGAGACATTCCAAAATTAAAATGTGTATACTCCACATGGGTAATACCTACCACTCTCTTTACAATGATATCCCCCATCAATCCAATGTCATCTGGTTGTGATGAAAGAGTCACAGATCCTTTCCTCAATGAGCAAATAACTAAGGCAGCTTAGTCTTCATTGAAGGTGGTGCCTTTTATTTATTTCTTATCCTGATCATGTAAATTTAATTTATTTGAAATAGAGTTAAAAACTAGAGCATAAGCTATATCCCAATTATATTTGATCCTTTTACCATTTGTCTCCCCTCTTTGGCAGATATATTTTGGAATTCTTGCATCATTTCATCTTTCACTTGATTCTGCATGGTTGCTTCCTCTGTTTCTAAGTGCTTAGTCCTGAACTTATTGCACCTTTCCTCATATTTTCCCATATTTTCTCTCCATGCAAATTGGTAGAAGGCTCTTGTTCTAACAAAACTATGATAAAAAAAAAAAAATCATGGTTGGCTTGTTCTATGATAGGGTCCAATTCCCTTCCTTTATAATCTACCACTGTCAAATTGAGGCTTGGCATAGGAGGTTCTTGAGGGTTTTCGTCATTTAGCTCTGTGTGTGTTATAAAATCTCACCCTTAGGACCCCAACTGTTCAACTTGCTCCCCAGTGAACTACTCTTGTCAAATCTACAAAGGGGTTTGGGTAGGTGAATACTCCTCAATGTGAGGACTCTATTCTTTCATTATTCTTTGCCTCTTAGGAGAGGGCTCATTAGGTCTTTCTTTCAAGAAAACACTAATGGATTCTATTATTTGTTTTCCTTTGTCTATAGTGGTCTTCTTATTATGCATAACATTATAACCTAACCTTTTTTGGGAAATCAATTGTCTTGTTCCCATATTGGGAGTGAATTCCAATCTCTTCATAGCCTCTCTAGCCTTATCTAGATATGTATTAATAAAGATTTTCTTTCTCATTCATGGTTTCCATTGTTTTAGGAAAACCAATCATGAGTTTATTGATTCTATTTGCCTCTATTTTGGAATTACCAAGAGGCTTATAATTCTTCTCAAAACAATGAATAAATTCCAAAACACTTGAGAAAACCCACCATTTTTCCTTCTTAGTCTCTTACTCTTGCATGGAGAACACATTTCTAATTACATCCTTAGGGTAATATGGTTCATGCTCTATGGAACCAAATTTAACCCCTTTTCTAAAAAGTTGGTTATAAAAGCCCTCTATATCACAAAAAGGGGCATGAGAAACTAAAATCTTATGCTGACCTAAAATTTTGTATAAAAATAACTAGCCTCCTTTTGTAATAACAAAATGATGGGCTACAATACAAGTGGAGAAAATTGAGCCTTTGTTTCTTTTTACCAGGTAGGTTTCTCCTAGTCCTCCCAATTGCCACAGCTATTAGAAATGGTTTAGAAGAACTAAGAGGGGGGTGAATCAGTTATTCAAGGTCTAAATTTCCTATTCAAACTTTTTCACTAAGTGTAGTGAGCCCATTGAACCATTCATTCTTCCAAGCTTTAACTTTCCTATTCAACAAGTTATTGCAAATCAACATACAAGCATAACACATAGAAGAATCAACACATAAGACAATGATTTATGTAGAAACCCAATTTGGGAAAAACCACCAGTAACATGCTACTCAATTCTCACTCTTCTGAAGTGATGCCCTGTGAAAAGCTTTCCCTGTTAAAGGCTTACAACACACTGTTAAATGTGACCTTATTAGAGGATTTAACCACCCTATTAGAAGTCGGCCTAGTTAGAGGACTTTAGAACATTCACTTGGAATGCCACCCTATTAAAAGATTTACAAGTGGCTATTAAACCAAGCTATGTCCATAAGATTTCCATATCTAATATAATTGCTAGAGAGTATTAGAAATTCTTTGACCTAATCACATTGCCAGCCCTTCAGTCTTCTACAACTCCAATAGCTTGCCCTCCTTTCAAGCTTAGTCTCCTTGACTCTCCTTGCTCACTATACCAGTGCAATCATTTTTTGTTGACCACTTATAGAAGCAAAGTCTCTATGCTCTTCCTTCTCCTTGATACCCTTCTAATCACTTTGCAATTTTTGGCACTTCAGTAGTAGCATTTTCTTGTTGGTATAAGACTCCTTAAATAGGAGTCTTAGATTTCCTTTTCCTGCTCAATTCTTCCTTACTTTGATTTCAATTTGTATGGATTAGGTAGGATCTATTGTACCTAACCCATATTATGTTTCCTCTAGAAACTTCTTGAATAATCTTTTTGAATTCACCCAAAAATGGCTTACATAGAATTCTATGCCACCAGCTCATCATCCTTATCCTCTAACTGGTTCAAAAAATTCAATGCAACAACTTTGTGAGTTGAGATTTGGTGAATCTTTGACATTTCCAATAATACAATAGCTCGACACTATTGAAATACTGGTGCTTGGCACATATTATGTTACTCAGCACCAATTGTGTTTTTACTGATGCAAGATGCTTGAAGTTCACTCAACACCAACTAATATTTTTTGATGCTCAACACTTGATACTTTGCTCAGAACTTGAACTTCACTTGGAAGCTGAAGATCACTTGGCACACACTAGATTTTCCTTTTTCTTGGCTCCAACTAAAAAATTTCTCAGCTTCAACTAGCTTTCTCATCACCCACTAATGAATTTAGTTTAAGCTTTGTAGTCAACCTTGTTACAACTTATTCCTCCAATGTTTCTAAGTGTGGCCAACCTCTGTATCTTTGAATATGTTACCAATACATCATCTCACCATTGTCTTAACTGATCCTTCTACTTCATTACAACATCATAACTCAACCTTTCCCTTAGGTGCTCTTGTTACATCTTGTTGATCAAATCCTCTTCATCAATCAGCTAAGTGATAGTACTTGGATCTTATAAGCAATTGTCATTCCTACAAATAGTAGGTTTGATATCAATGACAAAAAAATGATTGTAAACATTCTTTTAACAACAATCTTCCTCTTTAAATCAATCTTCTTCACCAATGATCTTCTCAATCAGATTTCCAATAATTTCCCTTTTTGGCATTGATGGAAAACCAAACTGATCAACCATCAAACTAAACTATTCAACCAAATTCTTATCTAGGTTACAATAGTAAGTCAAATTCCAAAAAGTAAATTGTGTCACCATTATTTTTCACATCTCCCTCGTCTGATCTACTATCCTAATACAATCTCCCTCTTAGTTATTGTATCCTTTCTTTTCTTCTCTCCCTTTGTATGCATTTCTTATCTTCTACTATTCTTTCTCTATTCTGATCAGCTTCTTCATCTTTTACTTGCACTGTTGATCATTTCTATCTACTTGTTCCTCTATCTTCATTCTTAATCTTCAATAGTTGTTGATCAGTTTCTTGACATTTCTTCCTCTTTGACAACAATGCCAAAGACATTATTTCAGTATCTTTCCATGGAAATGTAGCATTTGTAGCCTCTTTTAATTTCTCCCTCTGTAACCTTTCTTGTGACTAATTTGGAACTTCATCACTTTAATTACTTCAGGCATGAATCCTAAAGTAAGTATCCTCTACATCAATGTGTAAAATCTTCAACAATCAGCTCATTTGATGCAGGGTGGTCTTGCTTATTCTTAAGTAGCCTTGGTTAGGGGTATCACCCCTAAATTACCTCTAAGATACTCAAAAGAATCTTTATGTAGTGCTTTTGTGAAGATGTCAACAATTTGTTCCTTTGAGCTAACATATTCCATCTTCACTTGTTTGTCTTTCACCAATTCTCTTACATAGTGATACTTGATTGCAATATACCTAGTTTTAGCATGCATCAGAGGGTTCTTTGATATGTTGATAACACTCGTATTATCACAATACAATATCAAAAGCTCATTTACTTCTTCTTTCATACCTTACAACAAATGTTTGATCCATACAATATTGGTGCAATTTATAGTAGTTGCAACATATTCAACTTTAGTTGTGGACTTTGAGGTACAAATTTTCTTTTTACTGGTCCAGATAATCAATCTTTTACCCAAGAAAAGTGCTCCTCAATTGGTGTTTTTTCTATCATCAATATTGCCTTCCAAATATACACAAGTGTAGGTTCTTAGCTCAAACTTTTCACTTTTCTCATAATACAAACCAAAGTCATCAGTTCCTTTTAGGTACCTTAGTATTCTCTTCACTGCCATCAAGTGATTTTCTCTTGGATCTACAAAAAATCATGCCACTATTCCAACAACTAATGCAATGTCTGGTCTACTATGTACAACATATTGCAACTTTCCAATCATTGATCTATACAATTTCTAATTCACTTCAATTGATTCATCATCCTTGGATAGCTTATGTCTTGTTGCCATTGGTGTGCTAACTAGTTTTGACTCTTCTGATCCAAATGTATTGAGTATCTTCTTGATGTATTTTGATTGGATCACAAATATGCCATGCTTCAATTGATGTACTTGTAATCCAAAAAACTTGATTTCTCCAAAAATTGACATCTCATTTACTCATGCTTCATTTGGTCAACAAAATCTTTGCATAGAGCATCTTTTCCTCCAAATATTATATCATCAACAAAGATTTCTGATATCAAAATATCTTTTCCTCTTTTTAGTTTTGATATACAAGTTGTTGTTGTCATCTATTCTCTCAAATCCTATCTTCACAAAATATTTGTGCAGTCTCTCATACCATGCTCTAGGTGCTTGCTTCAAACCATAAAGTTCTTTGTGTAATTTTTAGACCATGTCTTTGTTCTTATCATCAACAAATCCCTCTAGTTGTTCAATGTAGACTTCCTCTTCTAGTATACCATTCATAAAAGCATAATTCACATCCATTTGATAGGCTTTGAAACCTTTGTAAGTAGCATATGCAAGTAATATTCTTACTCCTTCCATCCTTGTAACAGGGGCAAATGTTTCTCCATAATCCATTCTGTCTTCTTGTGCATAGCCTTTGCAAACTAATCTAGCTTTGTTTCTTGTTATCTCACCATTCTCATCAAGTTTGTTCCTAAACATCCATTTGGTACCAATTACATTCTTGTTAGTTGGTCTAGGAACTAAGGTCCATGTTTTGTTCTTCTCAATCTAGTCTATCTCTTCTTCCATAGCTTTATACTAGTCATCATCTCATAGTGCATCTTTCATTGTTTTGGGCTCAACCTTGCTCAACAAACATGATTCATTTCTTATTCTATTCCTTGTCATTGGTCTTGCATCTTTGTCACTAATGATTTGATCTTCAAGGTGATGTCTTGTTACGTACTTAGCTAACCTTGGTTCTGGCCTTCTTTCCATGTTTGATCCTTTAGCTTCAGAGTCATTTTGTCCTTCTTCATCTAGTATTTCATCATCTCTTTCATGTATACTATTTTTAGAATTAGAATGTGCATTTTCTACATTTTGTAGCTTAGCTTTTGAATGCTGCTTGACATTCACTAGGTGTGACTTGACTGATACTAATTTTTTTTGCTAATTCCCAACTTGATTTGTAGCTTTGTTGTTAACATTCATTCCTTCATAGAATTAGATAAAGTATCTATAACTATTTTATTGCTTAGTTCCATCAACCTAAACTTCTGCATGCTCATCAAAATTTACATTTGCACTCTCCACAATCTTGTTAATGATAGTATTCAAACACTTATATGCCTTAATTCTAGTGGAGTATCCAAGGAACATGCCTTCATCCCTCTTTGCATCAAAAATTCCATTTCTAGTATCTTTAAGAATATAGCATTTACAACCAAAGACTTTGAAATGTTTTACATTAGGTGAGTGACCATACCATTGTTCAAAAGGTGTTGCATTTGTACCTTTCTTGACTTGGACTCTATTCAGGGTGTGAACAATAGTACTTATAGCTTCTCTCTAGTACTTTAGAGTAACATTTTTCTCCATCATCAATATTCTTACATAGTCTATCACTAACCTATTCCTTCTTTCAAAAATATCATTCTAAGGTAGAGTTCTTGGTGTTGATGTTTGCCTTTTGATACCTTTTTCATTGCAGAACATTTCAAATTCTTTAGATGTATACTCACCTCCTCTATCTAATCTTAGGCATTTTAGACTCTTCCCTATTTCCTTCTCAACTCTAGCCAAATACTACTTGAACATTTGAAATGCATCAGATTTTTTCTTTAAAAACATAGTAGTCATCATCTTGGAGTAGTCATACACAAATAGCATTATGTATTTGTCTCCTAGGTAGCTTTGCACTTCTATTGGACCACATAAGTTTGTATGGACTAATTGTAGTACTTCTTTGGAAGTGTATTTTTTTCTTTTGATGCTCGACTTAGTCATTTTCCCTAGTTGACATTGCTTGCACATTGTGCTTTTAGGTTTGTTTAGTTTAGGCAAACCTCTAACCTTCTTTTTTTTGCTAATGCTAATTAGATTGTCAAAGTTAACATTACATAGTCTTTTATGCCATAACCACACATCATCAAGTCTAACAACAAGACAAGATGCATCTTCCATATCTAGGTAAAATAAGTTACTCCTAGTTTTTTCAACTTTTCCTATCAGATTTCTGTCAGTTTCATAGATCTTGGTAGTTTTGTTTCCAAACTCTACTTTGGAACCTACATTTCCTAACTATGATACATGCAACAAATTATAGTTCAATCCTTCAACATAATATGCATTATCACATGAAATTTTCTCTATGACTTTAATTGAGCCTTTTACTTTGATTTGACATGGGTCATCTTTACCAAATCTAACACTATTTCCATCATATTAACTTACTTTTATCTCCTATCATGTGATGTGAGTATCCACTATATATGATCCACTTGTCATTCTTGTTCACACAGGTAACTAGTGTTGTTACTTCATCTTCATCTTTATCTGATTCATCCTTCATGGGAACATAGATTGCTTCATCATCATTCCCATCAAAATCTTCTTCAACAATGTAGCATCTTTTTTCTTTTTCCTTATAATCTTTGCTATCATCTTCTCTTTTTTTCATGTACTTGTTTCCTTCTTTGTAGTTCTTATTCTATGTGCAAATTGCAGCAATATGACCTACTTCATTGCAATTAAAACATATGATAGGGAACTTACCTTTGAATTTATCTTTGCCTCTATGGAATCTTCTAGCTAGTAGTGCTTCTAACTATTCCACATCTTCCTTATCTATGTTGCTATCACTGGATGCATATTTTCCTTTTCTTCTCTTCTTGTTTTATGTCTCCTCCTTAGTGTCTTTTATTGTCATCTTGGCCTTGAAATAAAATTCAAGGTTCGTGGGTCTATAGTTGTCAAAGTTGGACAATTCAAATGCAATAAGTCTTCCCACTATACCTTCAAAGGTTAGTGTGTTTCGTTCTACACACCTTAGCTCTTGGATGGCTGAAACTCTAATAGCATAGATAGGGAGTAGAGTTCTTAAGTATTTTCTATTGACAATTTCTCCTTCCAATTGAACACCTAGACTTCTTATTGCACTTACCACTTCTTTCATTCTAGCAGCATATTGAACAACATTTTCACCTTCCTCCATTTTCATGTCATCAAACTCTCCTCTAAGGCTTTCTCTCTTTTCTCTCTAAAAATTCTAATCTCTTCCATAGATGTCAATTAGGTCTTTCCACAATTTGAATGCATGGTCACAATCTTTGATGTCATCATATTCTACATAATTGAGTGCAGAGGCAATCTCCAACATTGCCTAATTTTGCTCTTTCCTTTTGCTCAAATCATCTGTAGTAAGAGGTCCAGTTGGATTTTCATGTTCTATTCTAATTAAGGTTTCTTCATAGTCACCTATTGATCCAAGGTGCAATTTTATCAAACTCTACCATGCAACAAAGTAATGAGCTTAAGAACTTCTCTCTTGGACATCTTGATCTTCCTACTTCAAGTACCTTGAAAGTAAATCAATAGATGGATTTGATACCAATTGTTAGAAATGCTTTAGAATAACTAAGAGGGGGGGTGATTCAATTATTCATGGTCCAAATGTCTTATTCAAACTTTTTCACTAAGTTCAATGAGCCCATTTAACCATTCATTCTTCCAAGCTTTAACTTTCCCATTCAACAAGTTACTGTAAATCAACATGCAAGCATAACAAATAAAAGAATCTACACATAAGACAATGATTTATGTGGAAATCCAATTTGAGAAAAATCAGTAGTAATATGCTACTCAATTCTCACTCTTCTAAAGTGATGCCCTATGAAAGGCTTTCCCTATTAGATGCTTACAACACATTGTTAAATGTGACCTTGTTAGAGGATTTAACCACCCTGTTAGAAGTGGGTTTGGTTAGAGGACTTTAGAACATTCACTTGGAATACCACCTTGTTAAAGGATTTAAAAATGGTGATTAAACTAACCTAAGTTCATAGGACTTCCATATCTAATACAATTGCTAGAGAGTATTAGAAAGTATTTGACCTAATTACAGAATACAACTCAACTTGCAAATCTTAGACCACTCTTCAACTCTTCACATTTCCTGGCCTTTAGTCTTCTATAGCTTTGACAACTTGCCCTCCTTTCAAGATTAGTCTCCATAGGTGTAGTTGGTACTATTTGAGTGCACTTGGTAGTCTGAGAACCTAGTTTGGGCTTCTAGACAACATTTTAAGGCTTCAATAGTGCCCTTAGGTACCTGAATAGACCCCTTGTCTTAGTATGCCCTAATTTGAATTCTTCATCTCCTAACCTTCATTTTCTTCACTTAAGACATCATTACCTACATTCTAACCTTCATTTTGCATCTTCTAATCTATCACAACATCAACCCAAACATCCTAGCTTTTTGGCATATCAACTTGGTAACCACACCACTCAAAATCAGCAAACATTCAACCTAGCTTCCGAACTGTGCCCAGGAAGTACCAACTATGACCAAAATAGCCCCAACTTCACCATAGGTGGATTTCATACTATTGGAGTGCACTTGGTTCTTTCAAGGTATAGTTGGGCACTTATATGACCATTTTGGGCCTCCAAACTGCATTTCAAGACCCTAAAACTACATTTAGGAGCCTTTGTAGGTCCTCATTTTTCACATGACCCAAAAACACATCTTGCACCCAAAATATAATTTTTCATCTTATGAAATGTCCATATTGCATATCTAATCAGAATAACCACCATTTTGAGCCCCTAAATGTCATTTTGAACCCCAAAACCTTTGAATTCAGTCAAAAATCTAAACAAAGTACGAGTGCTAGAATATCTCCTAGTGTTGATGGATGATGGATCTTGACTAGTCCTTTTGTCTTTTATTATCATTTTATTTGGTCAAATTCTGTCTATGTTTTTATAGATTTGACCTTTTCATCTTTTCATCTTTTATCACTTTTTGGTCAAGATCCAAAGTCCATTATCACAAGGTTAGACTCCTAGACAAAATACTTTCTCAAGATTTCACTTAAGTTCAAAACCTTCCATGTACCTGTATCATTAGCATAATCATATTCCTAGTTTCCCTAAGCATCATTTTGACTTATCCTAGTTGTATATCCCCCTCATCTTGCATTGTTCAAAACCTTAGCATCATTTCCACTATCAAACCCTATCAACTTGTCTATCAACCAAATTGCCTTCTTGATCACTTATCCTCATTTTGCATATCCCAAATGTCACTATAAACCCTAGAACACCATCTCTTGCATATTTCACCTTTCATAGATCAACCCCTAACATCATTTCCAAGTCCAAAATCCAACCCTAACCTTCATTTTTCATACTATAGGGTCATTTTCATCTCCTTTAGTCAACCTCCAAAACATCACTTTACATTTGCATTTGCATAGTTTTCCTAGAAAATTTCACTTTTCATATCAAAACCCTACTTCATTTTCCATTTTCCTAGGTTTTAAACACCTAAAAATCCAAAAAATACTCACATCTTGCATACCCACATCCTAATTATCAAATTTTGACCCATTTGACCAACTGCACACTTTAGGTGCATAGTTGGTAGTTTCAGATTGCACTTGGTAGTTTTAGGGCACACTCAGTAATTAGGGACTTCATTCTATGTTCTATAACCTTAATCTACACTTCCATAGGCTTCATTGCATCCCTAAACCTCGAAAAACACTCAAATCATTCACATTTTGTAGTTTAGGCACCCTAACACCTCTATTTACCCATTGCATACCTCCTAGTTACCAACTACTTACCTTTAGGGCCCCAAGTGTACCAAGGGAACACTTGGTATGATCTAAGTGTAGTTGGTAGTTTAGGTGTGCACTTGGGAGGTAGAAAGTCCATTTAGGTTTTCCTCCACTTCATTTGCATCCTAAGTTATCATGCGAGCACTTACTATGACACAATCAGCTTAGAGACCTGAAGAACTCTATCAACCATTGTTTTCTAAGGTGGCAACACAACCAAAACATCATCCAAGATAGAAGAAGAGCAAGAAAACCCAATAAACCTTTGATGAAGACCAAATCGAGGCATCACAACCATTACTTGTGGACCCCTTAAACATCTATCTACAAGATCATCTTAACCAAGAGATGATCCAACATACCCTAAGCAATGCACCTACCATGAGGTTTCCTTTAAACACTTCCCCTATGAATGGGATGGTTCAATGGAGTCCTAAATTTGAACCTATATTTGTGCCAATACAACCCAAAGGTGGAAGTGTACCAACCACACCTGAGGATAAACAAACAAACTCCTTTGAATTTAGCAAACCTAGGACAAGTACCTTCAACTATGATATGTCAAACCCACAAAAAGGTATTGTGCACCTAGGTGATGAACCTAATGCTAACTATGGCATCACTAATGAAAAAATGGCTAGGGCATGTGAAGACAAAAAAATTTGTAGGAATTTCAAACTTTTGGTAGCCCAAGAAATTGTCAAATTTAATCCACACTTGGAGGGACCTAAGTCCAAACATCAAACCAACAAAACAATTGAAAACATACAACCCATGATGAATTTGGACTTAGATAAGGGAAAAAAACCTTTGGATTTTTTAAAGACAATAATGGTGCCTACTATAGAACAAGATTTAGTGTGCAAAGAACATTAACAATAAGAGAAACATTCACAAACTAAAACTAAATTCACATATATGCTTAGACAAAGAAAGCAAACAAAAAAAAATGCAAACCTCAAAAGAGAAAACACTCCATGCTTCCTTGATTTTGTAGATGTGTCCTTTGATGTGGATTTATGTTCAATTGCTTGCCCAATTACTTCAACGGTGGAGAAGGGTAATGGAAAATTGGTAGCCTTGTGAGTTCTCAATTTGGCATTATAAGGTTAAGATTGATGATTTTGGCTCTCAAAATAGCATGGTAACTTTAGCTCAAGGATTGTGATGAAATGGCTTGGGAGGGGATTCAATTTATAGGCCAAGGGGTAGATGGATGGATGGCTTAGATGCAAGGATGGAGAGATGGTTAAGGAGGGCTAAGATGCACTCAAAGGGGAGCACATGGATTGTGCTTGTTTAGCACCAATGGGAAGGTGACCCTTGTCACAAGGAGGATGAGTGTGAGAGGATAGGATAAGGGGTTGGTTAAAGGCATGATGAGGGAGATTGATTATGGAAGAGGGATGTAAGAGTCATGAGTGGGATTGTAAGAGTCTTTTATGGTTTGTAAGAGCACTCATGGCTTGGTGGTTGGGATATTTTGGAGAGGGGACTTTGATTTGGTTTAGGAAAGTCTTAAACTTGTTTAGAGAATGTGACAACATTAGGGGGTGGATTAGGCTTGGGTTTAGGATTAGATTAAGGATGTTAGAGATGTGCAAGTGGATGGCATTAATGAGGGTGAGTGAGTTAGTGGCTAAGCTAGGTTAGTATGGGTGGATGGGGTGGATTAGGCTAAATGGAGGATTAGGGATAGGTTAGGGGTTTTTAGATTTTGAGGATTTTATTTATCAAATAGATTTATTTAATAAATGAGGATTTTTGGAATTAGATAGGAAAAAAGGATTTAATTGATAAATGATAGGTTATTTGATTTATCAATTAGGACTATAGATGATTAATTAAATTAATTAGCTAGGGGATGACAAAGGATTAATTAAATAAGAATTTAATTAATGATGCCTTTAGAGATAACTAAATAGGATTACTAAAGCGGTGTAATCAAATTTAGGTGCCTATATTTTGCCCCTCTTTGACATAGTGTTGAGACAACACTATTTCAAAGAAGTTCGAGTGAAGATGACATGAGGAAGATGTTTTAGCAACAAGGTTGCCCCAGTCTCAAATAAGAAGAGGAGAGACTAGACTTAGATGATGCCCCCTCAAGAAGGTGGTGGAGAGAGAAATGCGGCTCGATGACTTCTTGAAAAGTACAAGAAATTGAGATGAGCAGAGACGCAGATTGGCAAAGAGGAGGGGCTAAATTAACTCAAACTCTCACCATAGGAGAATGATAAAGGAGAATCAAAGGCACAATAGTAAAGCAAGCTTAAGAATTTCCAAAATTGGGGGGGAGGATGGATGAGCAGAGCACTATAAAAGGAATCCATGGTAGGGAGATGGATGATGGAATGATAAAGCTGATGCAACAGGATTTCAATGAGTCAGATTGGAAAAAGATGGGTTTCAAAGATCCCTAGGACTAGGATTGTGGATCTCAAAAGATGAGGCTTGGTGTATTGATTTGATTGGTGGATCCCTAAAGCTAAGCGTGAGGAGTGATTCAAAGAGATACTGATGCATAAGCTGGGCGAGGAGTGACAAATGCTGGAGATGGATGGGGGATAATGGAGATGAAGGGAATCCATTGAAGCTTTTTTGAGCGAGGGAGATACTTCAAAGAGAAGTACCACCATGTAGTTGAGCACTAGATTCACTATAGGACTATTGTTTAATTGCCAAGGTTACCAAGAACATCAAGGCCTTTTCACCAATTGTACAGAGGACTGACGAACTGACTCAAAACAAACATGCAAGGATTTCCCTAGTATCACACATGAATCCCAGAGGAAGCAGCGTGGAAATGACACTGGGTAACCCACAAGAAGAAAAGAAAACAAGAAAAAGACATGATCAAGACCTAACGCTCAAATTGCCCCATTTGCAGTATACCATGATATGGAAGATCGTGGCAACTTTGAGGAAGGAACAAAAAGATTTCTTGGAAAAGATATTTCAAGACCCAAAAGGGAAGATTCCAAATCAAAAGAAAGTGAAAATCCAAAAGAGAGCCTTTTGCCAATGAGATGGGTAGAACGAGGTACTAACGGACCAAGATCAAACATGAGGAAAGCTATATCCTACAAGGATGTATCAGAGAGCACCTATGTTGATGGATCTGGATGAGTGATGTGTCTGGCAAGCTAAACTAAGAAGGATAACACTTTGGTGATAGGAGATCTAGCTAAAGGATGCATTGGAATAGCTAAACAAGATGTACGATGTGTGCAAGATGCTGACCAAGGATGAACTGACACGAATGCTGGATAGATACAATGGTTCTAAGCTAAAGAGGATGTACAAGCTACCAGACCAAGATATGTTACAAATGTACAAGGTTGTTCATGTTTGGGTTTTGTGAGATGGAAATGTTTGTGAAGGGTGGGATATCTATAATAGTTGATAGGCAGATAGGTAGATGGTTTGCGAAAAGCTTAAGGAAAATGGGGTTCTTTGTGTGCATGTGATAGGACACAAACTAGGATACAAGATTATTTACAAGTTGGAATATGGTACAAGCTTTGGACAAGATTTGGATATACAAGATATGATACAAGATTTACAAGGTATAATACAAGCTTTGGTAAAAGATTTACAAACTAAGGTACAAGATTTACAAGTGGTACAAGAGGTATTTACAAGCTTCATGAGATTTTGGATATTTGGTTGGAACACCAAGGGAACAAGCAGGTGTTTTATGGGATGGTGGGTGGATGGATGAGGGATAGGATAGTGATAGATAATGGATTAGTTTTAGTACACAAGGTGCCTAAATTACCAGGTTTTCACCAAGGTACCTATCCAAGGTGCTTGAATTGCTAAGTTTTCACCATTAGATGCTTTTTTCTCTTTACTATTTTTTTTTGTTTTTGTATTTTTCAAAAGCTGGGTATACCAAGGATCTTCAAGCATAGAACTTCTTGAGATGAATGATGTTAGTAGAAGCATTCAAGATTTCCCCTTCTGGTGTAGACAGCTGATAGGCTTCAGAGCCAAAGGAGGCAATGACAACATAAGAACCAAGCTAGGTAGGTTCAAACTTGCCTTTCTTTTCTCGATCTGCTTGGACTTTCATGTTTTCTTTGAGGACCATGTCACCTAGCTGAAAGTGTCATGGAAGCACCCTCTTGTTGAAATTCCTTTTGAGATGAGTTTGATAGACTATGAGATGATCATAAGCTTGTTGTTGCTTCTCATCTAAGAGATCTAGCTGGGTGAACTGAGCTACTCTGTATTCCTCATCTGATATTTGCCCTCGCAAAGATATGTGCAATGAGGGAAGTTCAACCTCTATGGGTAGTACCACTTCAGCACCATAGACTAAGGAGTATGGAGTTGTTCCTTTGGATGTACAAAAGGAAGTTTGATAGGGATATAGAGCTGGATTTATTTGTAGGTGCCAATTGTGGTCGGAATCATTGACAACTTTCTTTAGGATTTTGAGGAGGGTTTTGTTAGTTGCCTCTACCTGGCCATTACCTTGTGAGAAATATGGGCTAGAAAAGTGGTGATGGATGCGGAGGGAAGTGCATAATTCTTCCATGTTGAGATTTTCAAAGTTACCTCTATGGTCAATGAAGATGGTGGATGGGATGCATAAGTGGTAAACAATGTGGTACACGATGAACTTGGAGACTTGAATTCCTATAGCTGAGACTAGGGGGACTGCTTCCACCTTTTTAGTGAAATAGTTTGTAGTTGTTATTATCCATTTATGTCCATCAGATGAGAGAGGTGTGATGGTTCCAACTAGATCAAGGCCCCAACAAGTGAAAGGCCAAGGTGGTGCAATAGGCTATAGATCTTGTGCTAGAGCGTGCAAAAGATTTGTGTGCTGCTGACATGGGAGACACTTCCTGACAAAGTCATAGGAGTCTTCTTCAATGGTAGGCCAATAGTAACTTTCTCTAAGGATTTTTTGTGCTAGGACAATAACACTCGTGAGGGTACCACAAATTCCATAGTGTACTTCTTTTAATGCCATCACGGCCTCATTTTAATCTAAACATCGAGAGAGAGTATTGTGATAACCCCGACGATATAGGGTATTGGCTATGATAACATAGTGGGATGATTTTCAAATGAGGTTTTGGTGTTGGGTACGTGTGAGGTGAGGGGATATGATACCATCATTAAAGTAAGTGTGAATCTCATGGTACCAAGGGGATTGGGGACCAATCGAGATACAAACACAGTTTGAATCCTCGTTCACATAGGAAGGTATGAGGAGCTACTCAACTAAAAACTCATACTATGTAGTTGCTTGGGGAATTTCCAAGAGTGAGTTGATAGTAGCCATAGCATCTACTACTTTGTTCTTCATTTGAGGCACTTGTGTAAACTAAAGCTTTGTAAAATGCTGGGCTAGCTGATCAACTAGCTCTTTGTAGGGTAATAGCTTTTCATCTTTGGTTTGATATTCATTTAGGACTTGCTTGATGATGAGCTGAGAATTGCCAAAGATTTGTAACTCAGTGATGTTCCATTCTGCAGCTATCTTTAATCCTGCTATGAGAGATTCATATTTTGCTATATTGTTGGTGCTAGGGAATTGTAGCTTGAAGGCTTTTGGAATGTAATCTCCCTAAGGTGTAACCAACAATATTCTTGCCCCTAATCCATGAGATGTGTATGAGCCATCAAAATAAAGTTTCCATAGGGGCTATTCTTCAATTAGATAGATATGCTCATCTAAAAATTCTATGATCAAAGGATATGCATCTATTAGAGGTGCATCAGCTAGGTGATCTGCTATAGCTTGCCCTTTGATTGCCTTTCTGTCCACATACTAGATGTCAAATTTGCTAAGGAGCATAACCCATTTGGACAAATGACCTATAAGTGCTGTTCTAGAGAGCATATACTTGAGAGGGTCAATCTTGGAGACTAGTTGGATGGTATGACTTATCTTGTAGTGGCAAAGCTTTTGAGTTGAGAAAACAACTGCCAAACAAGCTTTTTCCATAGGAGTATAATTGAGTTCATAACCAACTAGGGTTCTACTGATATAGTAGATGGCTCTTTCTCTGCCATAGTCATCAAGCTGTGCTAGAAGTGCCCCTAGAGTAGTAGGTGTTGCTGATATGTACAAAATTAGGGGACAACTAGGAACTGGTGGAACCAAGATAGGGGGATTGGTGAGATACTTCTTGAGCTGATCAAAGTTGTGTTGACATAAAGGATCCCACTTGAAGTTTTCATCTTTCTTTAGTAAATGTGAAAATGGCATACACTTATCTGCAAGCTGAGAGATGAAGTGTTGAATGGATTGAAACTTTCCTTGAAGAGAGCAAAGCTATCACAGTGTTTGGGGAGGAGGCATGGCTAAGATAGCCTTGACCTTCTTGGGGTCAATCTCTATACCTCATTTAGAAACTATAAAGCCTAGAAGCTTGCCAGATGTGACCCAAAAGACACACTTCTTGGGATTCAGCATGAGATGATATTTGGCTAACCTATCAAAGACTTTTTCTAGGTCAACAAGATGATCCATGAAGGTATGAGATTTGACCAAGATATCATCCACATAATCCTCCAAAATGCTATGAATAAGATCATGGAAAATGGCTGTCATTGCTCTTTGATAGGTAGCCCTAGCATTCTTTAGGCCAAAAGGCATCATGTTGTAGCAAAAGGTTCCCCAAGGGGTATTGAATGCTGTCTTATGCTGATCTTATTCTGCAATCTTGATTTGATTATACCTAGAAAACCCATCCATGAGGGACAAAATTTTATCTCCATCTATAAGATCTACAACCATATCTATGTTGGGTAAGGGAAAATCATCCTTTGGACAACCTTTGTTAAGATCTTTGAAATCAGTGCAGATTCTGATGTCACTGAAAGGCTTAGGGACAGGGACCATGTTGGAGATCCACTCTGAGTAGTCGATAGGTCGGAGAACCTTAGCAGCTAACATTCTTTCTAATTCAGCTTTGACCAGTAATGCCACCTTGGGGTGCATTTTTCTAAGCTTTTGTCTGACGGGCTTGATCTTTGGATCAACTGCAAGATGATGAACTACAAGCTTTGGATCAAGTCCTAGCATGTCCTGATATGACCATGCAAATTAGCCAATATTCTCTCTTAAGACCTCAAAGAGGTGGTTAGCTTCGTCTTGTGATAGGGATGCAGCAATGTGAACAAGTCTGGGGATCCCTGAAGAACTGATGTTGACTTCTTTAGTATCCTCAATTAGAATAGAAGACACCTCTGGTCAATTATCTTGAGGAGGCAATGCTAAATTCTCATGTTCTACTTGTGACTCTAGATTTTCTTACTGAGGGGCTTTCTTCACTGCCATAGCTAGTCTCGGATTCACCTTAGTTCCAGTTTTGGGTGTATCAGAACTAGGTTGGGGATTTTCTCCAAAATATCCCTTGGGATCTAGCTTATAGATACAGGCAAAATTTGGCTTTGTTTTCTTATGAGGAATTTTAGCTACCATGAATCTTAGAAGTGCTTCCTCTGATGTGAACTCATCAATGTTTATGACGCTTGGTTGGTCCCAATCTATGAGTTGTGGATGGGTGAGTGGTAGGTCAATGAGGTGGATGGATAGTTCTTGGAGGATAGAGTCTTCGAGGGAGATTTGGTCCAGGATATCGTCATAGGCTCTCTTTTCAACTTCCTCAGGGATGTCTTCGATTTCGACAAGGTTGCAGTGAATGTTTGAAAAAGCGTGACCATCCATATTGGTGCCCCTAGTTGTGGGTATGCCAAAGCCAAGACTTGACTTTGATTCCCACTTGTGTGCATCGATGGGGTACTACATGCCTCTTTCTTCTGGTCCTAGACCACCACCTTGATAGTTCCATTTTTCAATGATGAGCTTATGTTCTTGGGGATACTTCTAGCTGAAGTGATCAAGGTGTGCTTGATTTCTTAGAGGTGCATCCTTATGTAACCAATTGCTAATATCTAGAGTGAGCTCCTCATGAAGAGGGATTTTTAAGGATACAAAGGTTGTTGGGACAAACTATTTGTATCGAGCAGGTGAAATCTCCTTAGCTTTGTGATATGTCGGTCATCCATGGGCATGTGGATCAAGTGGGAGTGCCCCGATAGCAAATGCATCTGATAGACTATACTCTCCACAGCCTTTGTTATTGATCTTCACGGTAGATAGGGTGGAGGTGAGGATGGTTTCTGGGTCATTACAAGTATGGAATGAATTGGCGATGGTTGTGCCAATATCAATTCCAGGGCAATGATTTTTATATGAAGCTTCAACTGCATTGTAGTAAACAAAGGGTTCTGGATTGGCATGGATGGTCACCTCAATGCCCTAATGCAAAAATTTGATGCACTGATGGTAAGTGGATGGAATGGCTTTCATGGCATGAATCCATGGGCAATTGAGGAGGATGTTAAATGGTAGGTTTAGATCAATAACATGGCAAACTGTCTCTTGGATGACTAGCCCAACCTTGATTGGCAGCAACATAGTTCCTTGTGTGGTTCTTTCCAAGTTGTCATAAGCTTCGATGGTGATAACCTCACTAATCATATCTGCCTCAGTATACCCAGCTTGTTTTATGAATTTTAGGGTGCAAATATTCAAGGCTGATCCATTATCTATCATTACTATTTTTATGGAAAAATTGGATACCATGATGGCTATGCAAAGCAGGAAGGTGTGATCTGGCTCGACCAAGGGTATGTCGGTGGGTTTGAAAGATAGGGCACATGAGGATGAAAGGTGTCCAACAAGATTACAAAAATCAGTAGTGTTGATATATAAAGGGACACAAGATTCTATGAGAGCACTGTCAAGGATGTCTTTGTACATAAGACTATTGCGGAGAAGGTCTAAAATGGAGATTTGGGCTGGCATGTTCCCAAGGTGCTCCAAGATATTGTACCGGCTTTTTGATGGAGCTGACGGGGCTAGTGAAACTGGTGGGCCTGTGATGTTAAATTGCACTCTTTGAGTGGTGATAGCACACTCATTGTTTGGTCCTTGAATATTGATGACATTGACAGAAGGCTCTTTCTCAGATATACAACCTATAACGCTACCATAGTCCATATAGGATGACTTGTGGTCATTGTTCTTCCCATGTTGTTGGTTTGGTTGGTGATTGTTGGTGTTGTTGGTTTGGATAGGTGCTTTTCCAGGATTTTGGTTGTTGTGAGGAGGAAAAGCATTTTGGTAGATTTGTAAGCCTGCATTGGGTGAGGTTTGGGTACCAACAATGATTTCTTTCTGATCAATGAGGTCCTGCACATAATCTTTCAATTTCATGCATCTGAGGGTGGTGTGGCCTTTTACCCTATGAAATTTGCAGTACTCATTTTCTTTGTACCATGCAACTTTGGATTGGCTTGGGTCAATTTTTTGGGTAGGAGGAAATTTGATGAGGTTTTCCTTAGCCAATTTCTCAAAAATGACATCCAATGGCTCACCAAGGGGTGTATAGTTTCTAGGTGTGGGTTGGAATCTGGGTTTTTGCCCTGCAGCTACATTGATGGCATTCGCTTGATTGTTAGACCCTTGAAAGTTGGGTCTTGGATTGTGGTTTTGATAGCTTGGGTTATTCTGTTGTTGGTAGTTGATAGCTTGTTGATTGTTTGGTTGATATGGTGGGTAAGACTAATTTTGGGAAGGACCAACAATATTCACATGTCTGGTGTTAGTAACCCCATCTGTTGCAACATGCTTTTTTTTGTTCCAATACCTAGACTTGTCATTGGAATGTGATTGATTTTGGTTGGTTTCCTTGTAAATCTTGACCACACCATCTTTAATGAGTCCTTGCTCAAGGATCATTCCTTTCTCTTTGATATCTTTATAGGTCTGCAAACAGTTCATGGTCATGTGGTGAGCCAAGCTGGGATGGGAATTATCAATAAACATTTTCACCACATGGCGCTCTGGCAAGGTGCATGATATGCAGGTGATAAGTGTTTTCCATCTTTGTAGGTATTCGGCAAGGCTTTCTCCACCTTTTTGCTTAGTGTGGACAAGGTCAACTATTGATAACTCTATTTTAATAAGATGGGCATATTGGGCTACAAATGCCTCAGACAGTTCAACAAAATTTTTAATTGTGCCATATGGGATTCTATAAAACCATTCAAGAGCTGGCTCGACCAAGATTTTGGGAAAGAGGCGCAAGAGGAAGACATCACTGTATGCCACTTCTTGGTAGTGCATGTAAAATTCTTTGATGTGGGTGACTGGGTCTCCTTTTCCTCTAAATTTGTCAAATTTAGGTGTCTCAAAATGCTTGGAGAATGGAGTCATAGTAATGGCTCTATCAAATGGATAAGGACACACAATCTCAAACTTAAATGTCTTTGGATCATTCCCTTCTTGGATGGCTTTCAGAGCTTTCTTCATTTGTTCCCATTCTAAATTGATAGGTGATGGCTGGGGTGCCCCCAATTTAGGAGTGCCTTGAGGTAGGTATGTGCTAGATAGGGCCACTGAATATGGATGGTTGTGAGGGATTTTTTGATAGGGATTGTACATTGTTTGGGTAGCTGCATGGTGGATGATGGGTTGCTGAGGTTGAGGTGGCACATATTGCTGCATGAGCTGCGAGGCTTGCTGTTGATATGCGATTTGAGGTTGGGATTGAGGAACATAAGCTGGTTGTGGGATAAATGGATTGCTTTGTGGAGGTAAGGTATAGGATGGTTGTGAGGCTTGGGGAAAGGGGGGCTTGTGGGGTTTGACCAAGGTATGTGGGTTGCGCCCCATTTGGGATGGTATCTGCAAATAATTGGTGGTTGGCTGGGGTGGTGGATTTCCTCCTAGAAGTGGCATTGAAATGTAATTGGTAATAGGAGGTAATGGATTAGTTGGTGGTGGGGGTGGCGGGAATTGAAAGCTTGGGAATGGAATTGATGGGGTTCGATAGCTTGGTGGCTAGATTTGAAAGTTTGGCAGAGTGGTGGCAAGAGCTTGGGTCACTTGAGAGCTTGGAAAAACATTGGTGGTAGCTTGTGGGGTTTGATAGCTTTGTGGAGTGACGGTAGTAGCTTGTGGATTTGTGGTTGATGGCACTGAGCTCCAAGGACCTTATGGAAATGATGGAATTGTGCTTTGGGCTGTGGTGAACAAGTTGGGGGTGATGAAAGGTTGATTCCTTGGCCCCATAGGTGGCATTCCTATTGTATATTGCTAAGGTTGGCCAAAGATGCTAGTGCTAATTTGGGATATGGGTGGATTTGGAAGGCTGGGTTGGAGAGCAGCAGTAGCAATAGTGAAGGGTGTGAATGGTGAGGTGTTTTGGGCAAAGATAGTTTGGAGTGGAGAGGTATGAACCAAGGATGGAGTGGTGGTGGCTGGGTTGGCTTGCAGAACGGAGATTTCAACTTGAGTGGAGGATGGTATGTTTGGGTCTGTTGGATCATATGGATTGGCTTGAGGCTCTTCTTTTGGCACATATTGAGGATAATTTGAATCTTAAGAGCCTATGGGTGGTGGCAGCTACCTGAATGTTTTTTGATCTAGACTTTGCAACCACTCATGTTTAAGATGCAAATGTTCAATTCCAACTTGAAATGCACCAACAAAAGTAAAATTGATCGAAGAATACAAGCAAGAAGAAGAGTTAGGGTCAACAAAAGCAAACTCGCGCGCCCGAAGGCCCTCCACGTCAAGTTCTAATTGATTTTCTTTAAGGCATTCAAGATTGAGTGTGAGTTTATTTTAAGCTCAAAAAAAGATGTGTGAAACTCAATTTCAAGCACGTGCTCGGAGGCCCTCCATGTCAAAATTTGTTCAAATTTTAATGCCCAAATGAAGTGTTAGCAAGACTAATGTGCATTCAAGGAATTTTCTAAGTTAGAAAAACTAATAAAAACACAAGTAAGTGAAGTTTGATCTTTGTGTAGCACTTAACACCCTCTTAGGTGGACCCATCCCCATAGATGGCACTGAGATTGCAACCAATGGCTAAATTGATGGGTGATTAAAGAGGGTGAATCCAACTACAAACTCACTTAGAGCATCTTTATTTAGTTTTTATAATTTAGGAAGTTTCTAGAATGTAGATTCTTTTTATGCCCAAAAATTGAAGTGTGAGATATTGTATTGATTCATTGATCCCTTGCATTCAAGATTGAGTTTATTTGTTTTAAGCATACATTCCAAGAAAGGTTGATTGTAATCAATGACATTCAAGATTATGTTTGAGCAATATTCATTTAAAGGAAAAATATTTAAACATTCAAGTTCATTTTAGTAACATGCATTCAAAGACAAGTGTTGAAACATTCAAGTTCATTTTTCAAGCACACTAAAACCATGTAAAGAGAACCTACAAAAAACATGATTAGTGGTTTCATATGTGCTCCAACCTGCAATAGCTACAAAAAGTTAATTTGATTAGTAACCCAAAAATTTCAAAATTTGAAGCTTAACTATGAGAAAAATAAAATCAACTTTTTTTGTTCTTTTTCTTAGGCGTAAAAATGCTTAAAATAACCTTTACTCTATGGAACCACCAAAAGTTAAAATTCAACAAAGACAGGTGAAGATGACAGTTCATTAGGTGTAGACACTGATTTGCAAAAATCTTGATCTGTGGAGATGACAAAGAAAGAGGCATAGACAACAATTCAAGTTGGTGGCGACGAAGATGACAGTTCAGGTTGGCGACAACAAAGACAACAATTTAAGTTGGCGGCAATGGAGACGACAGAGTATCTGGCGAAGATGATAGTTTGTAGGCATAGACACCAATTTGCAGAGATGATAGTTGAGGTTGCAAAGATGACAGAATAGCTTGCAGAGATGATAGTTTGTAGGCACAAATGCCAATCTGCAGAGACGACACTGTGCGAAAAGAACTGAAACGTGCAGATTTTTCCAAAAAAATTTTTAAAAAATTTTGAGCTTTTTAGAGGGTATGTCTTCTTCCTAAGTGCAACTTTCAACCTAAAAAAACAAGGAAAACACCCTACAACCTACTCAAATAAAAATAAGCATTAGAGGGTTAGTTTATAAAAGCAACATGTAGATTGAAATGGATAAATAAATGACCCATAGTGGGGTCCCACCGAACGTGCCAAAATGTAGAACAAGATTTAGTGTGCAAAGAACATTAACAATAAGAGAAACATTCACAAACTAAAACTAAATTCACATATATTCTTAGAAAAAGAAAGCAAACAAAAAAAAATGAAAACTTCAAAAGAGAAAACACTCCATGCTTCCTTGATTTTGTAGATGTGTCATTTGATGTGGATGTATGCTCAATTGCTTGCCCAATTGCTTCAATCGTGGAGAAGGGTAATGGAAAATTGGTAGCCTTGTGAGCTCTCAATTTGGCATTATAAGGTTAAGATTGATGACTTTGGCTCTCAAAATAGCATGGTAACTTTAGCTCAAGGATTGTGATGAAATGGCTTGGGAGGGGATTCAATTTATAGGCCAAGGGGTAGATGGATGGATGGCTTAGATGCAAGGATGGAGAGATGGTTAAGGAGGGCTAAGATGCACTCAAAGGGGAGCACATGGATTGTGCTTGTTTAGCACCAATGGGAAGGTGACACTTGTCACAAGGAGGATGAGTATGAGAGGATAGGATAAGGGGTTGGTTAAAGGCATGATGAGGGAGATTGATTATGGAAGATGGATGTAAGAGTCATGAGTGGGCTTGTAAGAGTCTTTTATGGTTTGTAAGAGCACTCGTGACTTGGTGGTTGGGATATTTTGGAGAGGGGACTTTTATTTGGTTTAGGAAAGTCTTAAACTTGTTTAGAGAATGTGACAACATTAGGGGGTGGATTAGGCTTGGGTTTAGGATTAGATTAAGGATGTTAGAGATGTGCAAGTGGATGGCATTAATGAGGGTGAGTGAGTTAGTGGCTAAGCTAGGTTAGTATGGGTGGATGGGGTGGATTAGGCTAAATGGAGAATTAGGGATAGGTTAGGGGTTTTTAGATTTTGAGGATTTTATTTATCAAATAGATTTATTTAATAAATGAGGATTTTTTGAATTAGATAGGAGAAAAGGATTTAATTGATAAATGATAGGTTATTTGATTTATCAATTAGGACTATACATGATTAATTAAATTAATCAGCTAGGGGATGACAAAGGATTAATTAAATAAGAATTTAAATAATGATGCCTTTAGAGATAACTAAATAAGATTACTAAAGTAGTGTAATCAAATTTAGGTGTCTACACCTACAAGGTCCCATCAAGAATCAACCATCAAAATCCTCCAAAGTACATTTGAACACATCAACATTAATCCCTTGTTTTATGAACCACAACCATTGAAGGGAAACAAGATTCTTCCCAAGTATCCCAAAAGGACATTAAGACTTGATCTCAATCACATGGTGCAACAAAAATATAGGCCTAAAGGGACTTGTGCTCTAGGGATACCAAAAATGCCTCCTTTGAAGGAAAATCCACAAAGTGCACCTTTCCTCCTAACTCTACCAAGTGTTATAGCATCAAATGTTATGGAACCTCCCATGAGTACACCATGTGAAACATCAAGTGCAACAATCCCTATTGACACACAAAGGAAAATTCTTATCGATATTACACCTATTCCCAAAAGGAATGTACCTCATTGTCAAATCAACATGATGTCCCAAGGAGGAACATCTAACACACAAAGGTGCCAAAGAAACAATACCAACATGGTGATCAATTCCCAAGGACATAACCAACTACCCTGACAAAATCAACCTACAATAGTCCAAGGACTTAAAATTTTTAACACACATTCAACATATCAACAACAACATCAGCCACAATAGCAACAACCTCAAGTGATGCAAACATCCAACATCCCTAATACGTGAACCCACTTGACTTACATGCATTGTATTAACAAAAAATCCAACAAAAAGCCATGTTTGCTAAAAAACAAGAGCAACTCAAAAAATAGTTGGAATACCAAAGATGCCTTGAGAAACAAATTGTATACCAGAAACATTTGTTACAACAACAACATGTGACACAACAACCTCAACAGATGTGTCTACAACAAAAGTCACATACATGGTTTCACATACAACCAATAGAGGTATCCCAACAAAAACCACAACACATGTTACATCAATCATAGTCGATACCACATCAAGTGCCACATCAAATACCACAACAAGTACCCCAACATGTGTCACAACAGAGACCCTTTTTTCTTTGTGGTGCTAACATATCCCCACCACCTAGTGACACATCACCAAACTCATCAGACATAGAAATGTTAGAACCAAGTAGACATAGCTCTCACCAGAACAAATGGTCAACTCATACTCATAAAAGACTTGAAGGGAAAGTTATCATGTAAAAACCTAATGAAGAACTATTAGTACAATTCAAACAACTTTCCAAACAAGTTAAGGTATTGGGAGTCTAAAAGAAATAGGCTTTATATATATAAAGGGACCTACTTCCTAATCCATTTGAAAAAATTCTATATATGCCTCCATTCCCAAAATACTTTGAGGCTCCAAGGTTTGAAAAATATTGAGGAAAAGGTAACATCATTGATCACATCTGTGAATTATGTGCCTCTTGTACCAAACTCAGTGATGAGCCCACTTACCTCATGAGATTGTTCCCACGTTCTCTAGGTGGGCACACACTCGAATGGTACTCCAAACTTCCTGGTACTATCAAATCTTGGTTAGAACTAGCAGAAAAGTTCATCTCCCACTTTTCCTTTAACATTACAAATGAGGTGATGCTTTCTAATTTATGCCCAACTAAAGAAAAGATGGGAGAACCATTCATCACATTCTTACTTCATTGGAGAAACTTAGTCAGTCAATGCTCACTAGACACTCTTGAAGAACAACAAGTTATCTTGTGCATTGAAAACTTTGTCCCAGACTTAATGTATGAACTCAAAATAAAAAAATTCAAGCACCATTTCTAAATTGATGAAAAAGGGGCTAGTATTGAAGATGCTCTTATCTGTAAGGGAATCCTCAAGACAAACAAGGAAAACAAAAACATCAACTTGTCTAATGACAAGGCAAAAAATTTCTCCAAGAAAAAGAATGTGGCCAATGATGGCATTGTGGATGCACAAATGATTAGCACAACACAATCTCAATTTACTTTGAAATATTCAAACCCTAAAAATTCAAAAACTCTCAATCAAACACCAACTCCACAATAGAAGACTGAGAATTCCATGCATGATAAACCTTAAAGACATCCTAGAACCAAGGATAGAAAATTCAAACCATTGGGGATACTTCTTGAGACTGCACTACAATAGTTACTCGGTAATAACTTCCTACAGTTACCACCAATCAAGGATGAACCATTAACTAAAGAAGATTGGTGGGATGACAAAAAATTATGTGATTACCACCACACCAAAGGACATAAGACCTCATCATGTTTCCAACTAAAGCATGAAATACAAGACCTCATTAATGATGGTGTAATCATAGTTGATCCATCATTGCTAGCATCCAACTCTGATCAGACTATTTTCAAAGATCCTTTGTGTAATCATGAAAAAGAGAAGGCCTCCAGTTCAAACTCCAACTCATAAGATAATGTGAATTACACACATATCATATATGACTACACTATCAACTATTTTAATGAGCTTGATTCTTGCATATCCACATTCACTTTAGAAGCTGAAGACCCTCACTACACTATCACTACATGTTGTACCAAGATCACCCTACCTAGAGCTCCTTATAGACCTACTACCTCTACTAGACCTGGACCCCTAAGTAGGCCTAATGCTCCTACTTCATTTGATTATAGCCTTATTGAATAGCTTAGAAATACCCTTACACAAATTTCCATATTGGACCTATTGCATGCATCTCCCCAACACTAGAAGATTCTTAGATCAAGCCCTTAAAGAGTTAGTAGTCCCAAATAACATGGATGTTTCCTAGGTCTAGGCCATGGTTGGGAACCTATCCTCCTCACAGCATACCACCATTTCCTCTCAAGATATTCCAAAGGTTAGACCCAACCAAAATGATTCCCTTCATCTCAAAGTCTTCATCCATAATGCCAAAGTGAAATGTGTCTTAATAGATGGAGGAGCAGGACTGAACATCTGTACTCTTAAGGTTGTCAAAGGTTTGGGTTATTCTAAGGAAGATGTGGATCCCTCTCATAGAATCACAATAAAAGCTTATGATGATGGTGAATGCTTCTCTAAGGGCATTATCATATTGCCCATAAGAATTGGTCCAGCTACTAAAGATACATTATTCCATGTCCTAGATATAGAAATGAATTGTAACATGATACTAGGAAGTCCTTGGCTTCATGCTATGAAAGCAGTGCCCTCTACATATCATCAATGTTTAAAATTTTCCTATAGCAATGTGGAGGTTACCATACTTGGTGATCTAGACCCTTTCTAGTTTTGTGCTAATCTAAGAGATGCTACTGCATACCAAGTCCCAACAAACAATGAAGCACAACCTACATATTCCTCTAAATACATGGATGTAGATATACTCCTTAGTAAGGCCAAGGAAAAGATGAAGATTGAAGATAATGGGTGTGGAGAGTACTTGATGTCTCAAGTATCCCATATTAGGGAGTCACCACTTTCTCCCCAATATTATCGTGAATCACAACTATTGCAAGCACAACATTATGAGATTAGTACACAAAATATCACTTTTACTAATGAGAATACTTTCATTTCTATGGAGAAAGCACAAGCAGAACAAAAACCAACTTTGATATCTCCTAGCAAGTATGGAATTGGGTTAACTATCATGTAGAAAAAGGCTATGATGGATGTAGTGGTCTTGGATCTCAAGAAAAAGGTATAATTGAAGCCATCACTACAAAAGGATGACCTCCTAGTTTGGGGCTTGGATTTAAACTATTACAAATAGGTTCTCCTAGTACTACAATACCTACATGTAAGACTATGGATGTTTTGAATGATGAAAAGGCATATGAGGATATCCCACCTAAAATCAACAATCCTCTAGCTTTTGAGTATAACCCCAATGATACAATGGAATCTAATGCCCATATCCATACCTTTAACCAAATCCCATTCAGCATTGATGATGACATCCCCTCAAGTTATCCTGAACTATTGGATTGGGACCAATATGGACCACCAATTTTTGATTGATTCAACAATGATGACACTCTTATAATAGACTTTGAAATATATGGAGGCATTATGAACAACAATCATATAGAAGCAATTTCTTCTAAAGTGAACACATTGGCATATTGTTGGGAGTCAACTACATCTTCTAGTTACAAAACTGAAAGCAAAGGAAAAAATAATGAGCATAGGTCTCTTGGTGAAAACTAAAAGGTGCCATTAGACTGTAAAAAATCAAAAGATAACTAGCTCCCAAGGATACAAAATGAAAAAGAAAATGCCATGAATATTAGTGTTCTAGTGTTCAACATGCCACAAAGTCTTTTGTAGCTCTCTTGACCAGCATTCATGTGGGAAGTCATTGGTCTCAATCCTCCCAATCCTTCCTTATATCCAATTGTGTATCCCCAAATCTAACTACCTAACCTATCCAACACCCAAAATAAAATCTCTATCCATTAAGCCTTTGAGCCCATCATCATCAATGCCATCCCATACAAAGAATCTTTTGACCCAATTATCCTCGGATGCCTTGATTCATGAGAGATAGACACTATCTTACATATGGTACATGATGGTATATCTTGAGGCCTTTCCAGTGGTTTCATTTTAGCTACAAACTTAGAATAAATCCTATGTAATTACAGTCAATCATGGATCTAGAGATTATCGAATAGTAGCACCAATAAAATATTTTTTCTTAGCATTTGTGAGAAATGTTCAAGATTTCATCCAAAAGTCTTGAAAAAATATCAAAAAATTTGAAAAACGTCCTTAAAAAATATCAAAAAAGAAGAAGCAAAAAGTCATGAAAAAGGAAAAGAAAAAAGTGACAAAAAGTCATGAAAAAATAGATGCCTTCATGAAAACCTGGCAAATAGGCATCTTCGCATGAAAATTTGAGTCAAGAGAAAAATTTTGTCCAAAAGTGAAAACCTGGTAAATAGGCAATATGGGCAAGTACCATGGTGAAAACATGGAAAATAGGTTCCATGTGTAATCAGTTGTTGCTTCTCCATCTATCAGGATTCCATCTGGTTTTTCCCCTGTTGTCATTCCCTAATCATATCCTTCATATTGCAAGACATCCCTAGCCCCTTATTAGGGATCATGAACTAGTTAATGTACATTTTTATCTTACCTAAGCATCACCAATCTATACATACTCTATCATTGGCCTTTGTACATAGTTTGTGTCATGTTTGGGGGCATATTACCTACATGGTGCACGAGTTTGAACTTGAACTAGGGGCATATCCCTACACACTTTTTACCCATTGGACTTATCAAATAGAAAATTGGAGCTAACACTTGTATATTCTTATACAATCCTAAAAAAATCCTAAAAATTCAAATACGATCCTAAAAAAATCATAAAAATCATAAAATGTTCTGAAAATTCTTTAAAAATTCAAATACGATTATGAAAAAATCCATAAAAATCCTAAAAATTCATTAAAATCTTAAAATGTCCTAAATTAAATCCTAAAAATTGTAAAATGTCCTAAAGAAACAAGTCACACAAAAACATCATATATCCCAAAAACCCTAAAATCACAAAACCCATTAAAAAATTGTAATAAACCTTGTACATAGTCATCTGTTTTGTGTGAACACTTGCACTTTGGAAACTGAAACTCAAAGCACTGCACTTCAAAGACAATAACACCTATCTGATAAATGTGAACCAATAATCAATCTAACATGTAACTATGAACCTATCAGCTAAATCCACAATCACAACCATCACATGATCAACCTACCAAACATTATCGGTAGACTTAAAACACTAAAAAATAATTAATAATGGACAAGAATAGTTGTTGGCTCAAACTATTTAGTGAGTGATTTAATTTAATTTAATTTTTTTTGTTGATCATGTTCCTATGCCACTCAATGATATAATTCGATATATGGGAGTGGCCAGGATGGTTCATGGTCATCTTTTATTTTCTATCTATTATAATGTACCTTTGAGAGTCTAGGGCATGTACATATGCCCCACAAAGGACAAGGTTATTTTTTGTGTGCATTGTGCTTGTTTATACAAAAGTTTTTCATTAGCACTCTGGCCCTTTTTGCCATGATACATTGCATTTTATTTTCCATATCAAAATAAAGCTCTATTTTACATTTAATGCACTTTCTAAAAGAAAAAGTCTTCACCTAAATCTAATTTGATCTCATCTCATCTCCTTAGTCTTCTATCATTCATCTCTTGATCCACCACCATGATCATGTATTTTGATACACCAAATCATCTTCATCTTACATTCTTGCATTCCTACATCATCCTACACTGTGAATCAACCTTCTATGGCTTTCCATCTAGTCTAACCTCAGTCTAACATTTATTAAACCATATTTGATCAAATCATATCATGTTTTATGATTTCACTCATTTTATGACATCTTTCCATCATTTTGGGCATGCACACAAAGTTTTGGGTGATTTCGAGTCCAATCAAGTTAATTTTGGTTGTCATAGCTATCTAGGTTGCAGTTTGCACTTTTAGAGCATAGTTGATCTTCCCAAGTGCACCTAGGGTGCACTTGGTACTGTCATAGCACACTTGGACTTACTAAGTGTGCACTAGGTGCACTTGGGTGCATTTTAGGTGCACTTGGGGCAGTAAGATGCCTAGAATTACTCCTAGAGCCCCTATGTTGCACTCTGGAGGCCATAAATTTTCTATTTCAACTCTAATTTGCATTATGTCAGTTGTGTTGGACTTGTATCTTTGTTGTGAAGAAAATGAGATATCATTTTCATTATTTTTTCACTATATTTAATGGTGAGCCAAGAAATTACTCTTGGGCTCCTGATTGACCCCCGTTAGGTTGATTTTGGCCCCCAGAGCCTTCTAGGGCACATTATGCACTTTCTAAGTACACTTGGGCTTACCAAGTGCACACTGGGCACATTTGGGTGAATTTTGGGCTCACTTGGAGCAATTGGATGCCCATAATTGCTCTTGGAGCCCCTATGTTGCACTCCAGAGACCATAACTTTGAATTTTAACTCTGATTTTCAATCCTTCAATTATGTTGGATTTGTATCTTCATTGGGAAAAAAATGAACTATAATTTTAATCATTTTTTTATATCTTGAGTGATAACCCATGCAATTACTCTCCTGCTCCTGATTGACCCCATTCTGCACTTTGGACCTCATAACTTTCACATTTTAGCTATGATTTGTGATTTATCAATTGCTATAGTTTTGTCTTCTTGTTGTCAAAAAATTGATTTATCATATGCTTATCTTAGTCAATTTCTTGAGGGGGCACCCATATATATCATCTCTACTGGGGCATGTTGTGGCTTTCTCATCAGCTATTCTTTGACACAACACTCTAAATCACATTGTATCAAAGAGGGGAAAAATGTAGATGCTCAAAAATGGTTCACATCTATGGTTTCATCACACTTTCATACTAATTCATCCCATTTTATCAATCCACTAATTCTAATCTTTTGGCCAACTTGATCATATCTCAACAATGTCTTTCATCATTTGTATCCTCTTTTGCATCAATTTCATATCATTTCAAAATCATTTCATATCAACTCAAGACCATTTCATATCAACTCAAAATCACCCATAATTATTCTAAATCATCATGAAACATATCAAACCTCAAAAATCAATCATCATCTATCCAATCCTAGGTATTGTTGTGGTTTGCAGTGCCTTGGAAACCTATCAATCTATCAAATCTTATCAATCAAACCTTAGTACTTTCATGGCTCTCAGTGCTAGGTCAAACTACTATTCACATCATTCAATATTTAACATCGTTGAGTCTTTCAATTTCAAATCATGGCATTATCAACCATTTTAATAATATTGACCGTGTCCATTAATATTATTATCATCGACCTATTAATCAACCTTGATTATGTAGCATTAACAATGCTAGTTAAATGTTACATATCTTTAATTTATGTCATGTGTCCTTGGCATGTTATCAATTTCAATCAATCAATGAATTTGACCATGGATTTGGTCTATCCATCATCATTCTATTCAGTCTATATCATCGTCACATTTTCATCAAAGGATACTATCACACTTATCAAATCAAACTGGCCAATCATCGACTAATTTTCTCTATAGGATTAAATAGCTCATAATTTAATCCTATGCCATTTCACTAATTATTCTTCTTAACTAAAATTCTCAATTAATTTATATTTTATTGATTAGTTGTTCCATCATCTGCAAACCATAGAAATTATTAATTTCCTAAGTCACATTCTCCACCATTAATTCCATTTTTTACTAGTTTCTATTTTGTGGAATAAAGGATTTTTAATTCAAATATTCCATAAAATATTGACATCATCATGACACATGAGTGTGACACCTTGTAGGTTCTCCATTGACATTTGGCCAAGATATGTCATAATCCAATATTCTTATTCTCTTATGCATTACCATATTTGGCTTCATTCATCATAGATTTTGGCTTTAAGTGGGCTTGAGGTGTCATATGACACATCATAAATTCTCAACCATATTTAGTCTTGTTTGAATTCTAATCATCATAGAATCCTACACTTGGCATCTTGTGTCATATGTGTCATTGATTCTCAAAGGAATATCATGCCAAGTTGCATATCCAAGGTTGAAAATTCCAATGCTCTCATCCTCCATGTTGATTATAAAATGAGCATTCTTTCTCTCATTTCTAGTCGCTAGTTTTTTCAAAAAATTTCACCCCATCTCTCACACTAAAATCACAACTTCAAGTATTCTCATAGAATCATCATTATCATGGACTTTTGCTTCAGTATTGTGTGCACTATAGGCAATTTGGAGCTACATCACATGGAGAAGAAAGAAGGACATGGGAGCTACAAATGGAAGAGGGAGCTTTAAATTTTCTTTCTTGTCTTGATTCATTTGGTTTTTGTGGTAGACTAGAGGGTGTTAATATATGATTATTGGATTTGTGATTTGCTCATAGTATGTTAGATATTAGCCCATTTTCTAGGTCCTACAAGCACCAACTAAGATTTTTTGATACTTGGCACCTGATACTTTGCTCAGCACTTGAACTTCACTTAGCACTTGAAGATCACTTGGCACACACTAGATTATACTTTTTCTTGGCTCCAACTAAAAATTTGCTTAGCTTCAACTAGCTTGCTCAGTACCCACTAATGAACTTAGTTTAAGCTTTGCAATCAATCTTGTTATGACTTATTCCTCCAATGTTTCTAAGTGTGGCCAACCTTTGTATGTTTGAATATGTTACCAATACATCATCTCACCATTGTCTTAATTGATCCTTGTATTTCATTACAACATCATAACTCAACCTTTCCCTTAGGTGCTCTTGTTACATTTTGTTGATCAAATCCTCTTCATCAATCAACTAAGTGATAGTACTTGGATCTTATAAGCAACTATCATTCCTACAAATAGCAGGTTTGACATCAATGACAAAACAATGATTGAAAACATTCTTTAACAAGAATCTCCCTCCTTCAATCAATCTTCTTCATCAATGATTTTTTCAATTAGATTTCCAACAAGAACACCTCAACTATTTCTATTTTTAGTGGCACTTGGTAAGGAAAAACATGAGGAGTCCTTTGAAAACCATAAATACTAATAATAGTAGAGACAGAGTATGGTATAATGTCTCCCCAGTTATGTGATACTTTTGAACTAGATGGGTTGTTTGTGGGTCTCATAAAATTTACTAGTGCCTTAGGAACTCTGGGATTGTCACTTAATAAGAGGCACCATAACCTTGAGGAAAAATACCTATCAAACCTAGAAAAACTAGCATTCTCTACATTCCAAGTCATGTCTACACTCCATAACTAAACTAATAGAGCCTATCCCTCATGTTCTCTATTCAAATCCATTCCTTTACCAAAAATATGTTGCCCCTTTGAACAAAAAACATGTGCATCAGTAAATAATGACCAAAAGTATTTTCAATCTTATCTTTGGCAATTCCAATTAGGATTGTATAGATTTCTTTTGCTAAGTAGGAGGTGAAATAAAAAATAACATCTACATGAAAAGAAGAAATCTAAGCTATCAAATACATGAAACTTATAGGCATAATATTTTGTTCATCTTCACCAAAAACCCTACATAGAGTCACATATATTTTTGTAGCTTAGGAAGTGAAGTATTACTTTTTAAAAGGTTCCCTATTGGATGTTGTAATCATTAGCAAGTTCCCAATTGTTCCTATATGTGCCCTTAGTGCACCCTGTCTAATTGTATCCCTTTTAGACAAATATTCTTGTTCTAGACCTTGTAAGTCAATGGGTGTATGATTATATGATATTGACTCTAGACCAAATACTTCCCTAATTTCCTCAGGGCTTACTATGATCAAACATTCACCATCTTTTCTTGTTACTACTTTGATTGCTAGGTCATAGCTTTTGGCAATAGTCATTAATAAATTAACATCCATGAAGACACTATGGACCACTACCTTTCCCAAGTCAAAGTTCCAAATATTTGCACGAGGGGAAAATAATTTCCTTTCTGAGAACCATTTTTTAAAGAGGGAAAGTTTTGTTAAAGAATTTTTAGTATCCCTAACCCAATTTCCCTTATCAAACAATCCATCAGCAACCTTGAGTCTAGGGTTTAGGGAGATTAATTTTTTCATCTTGACATTCTTGTTCATGGATTCAAGCAATAATTTGAGAAGATCATCATGAACATTTCTGGCCAAATAATCATCTTGACCCAAAAAAACTTTCTTTGGAGGAATGGTGAACAACTTTGCAAAAAACTAGAAAACTCTAATGTAAATAGTGAGAACAAGGACTTACTTGATTCTCTGCTACCCTTTTCTATAATTCTGCAATACTTTGCGAACAAGTGGAAATTCTTTCATGTCCTAATCACCCTAAGCACATGTTTTTAATAGCTTTGAATTATTTTGGAAGCCTAAATATTTTTTCACATATGAAAAATATAGCAAGATTTCTACAATATATTTTGTTACTCGTTTGCATGAGGAGCCTTCATTCTTCATAAATAAATTGTAAGGAAAATAGGTTGGCACCACATTCAAATTTTAAAAATATGCTGTTGATCTCAAAAAATTTGATAATCCAAGAACAAAGCTAGGGATGACTTGTTTTCCACTTGCCAAGTTGGGAGTCAATCCAGTAAGCTTTCTTCACATAATCTTTTCTTTTACTATTAGTGGCTTAGACTGGACCCACTAGCCCTTGCAGACACATGTTGCCAAGTCGCTACATCACCATGCATAAAAAGTGAGTAGTTTGTCTATGTGACATAATTAAAATCATGAATTCCACTTCAATCTAATGATATGCATTTCATTACTGTTTTAATATGATTGTGGTGGGTCCCTTCTTTTCTTCCTTTGGTCACTATGTGACTACCCTTAAAAAATGAGCAACTTGTAATAGCGATGCAACACCCACCATTGATGTGAACATGAACTAATAGTGAGGAATCTACATTTATTTTACTTCAATTATGGTGGGTCCATGTGTTCTTTCCCTTAGTTTCCATGTCACATTAAATAAATAGTGTGCAACTTTATACGGCGACTTGACGACAATCATTGAATAAATTTAATCCAATGGTCATGATTCTTCATCTTCTCTTTGTTTTAAGTATGGTTCCATGTCATGTGTAACTTGGAAATATTCTAAAAAGCTAGAAAATCATATAATATTTTAATCCTTTTTGTAACACCATAAAACTGAGCATCATTATGTTTTGTCTTTTCCAATAAGGTGCTATGTCACTATCAACAGAAAACAAGGATTTTCTAGTTGCAACATAGAAACCTCATGTATTTATTACAAACCCTGACATGTAAAACACACACATTCTTAAATGATGCCAATGTATCAAGGTAATTATGCGGCTTATTATTGATGAGGGAAATATTTGGGACCTGCCTTTTGGAATTGTTGTCACATTCCCTTTTTCTATCAAGGCACTATGTCACTACTAGTAGGATTCCTTCATTTTATGATCATGACATAGTGACCTCCTTAAGGCTTTTGCAGTTCTAGTACTGAGAAAAATCTCCACTTTTCCACCATTATTACTACAATCAATGCTTTTGACAAAGAATTAAAGTCACACAACCACTTTAACAATAGGGAACATTTTGGCACCTATCTATTTCATAATCTCCCACCTTTTTAATTTTTAGTAAGGTGCCACATTGCTACTGACAGGGCTCTTGTATTGTTTGGTCATGACATAATGACTTACCAGAAAATACTAAAACCTAGTGACACAAATTGTAACATATTCCAGCTGGTCCCTTCTCTGGTACTAATAGTTCTAACATCAACCATACTACCAAAAAGTTTGGAACAATTAAAAACCCAATGCCCAATCTCTACTTTATGAAACCATCCTTCTATTTTGTGGTGGTCGCTATGTCGCATAGGCTAAGATCCTCACATTTTATTTATGCAACATAATGACCACCATAGATCTTGCAAAGATTTGATGGTGTAAATAATTTTGGGAATAAGAAGCAGAAAAGTGAAAACTTAAATAGATCCTGGAAAAATATTCCAATTTCAAAACAATACCTTGCCCAATAAACATTTAGAAAGCACGAGACCTAACATGTTTATTTGCGACACAAAATTTATTTTAGTATGTTTTCACATAGGGTTAAAATTTTGCAAAATCAGAAAACCAAACCCTAATAAATAGGATATAGAACTTATTTGATTTTTTTACACCTAATTTTAAGGAAAATTTTACTTAGTGAAAAATCCGACTAGCACCTTCTTTGGGTAATTCCCAACCTTATTGAGGTCCATTGGGATGTGTTGCATCATATATTTTCTAGTGTAGGCTTTTGTATTTCTCTCAAACTTCCTATGAAGTTCTTCTAAGTCCAATGGTTTGCCCATTGCACCATCTAACCCAAAAGATTCAATGAAAGAAGCATGATCCAATGTGCATAGAATGGTGTTATATTATGGTGACTAATCAGGAAAGTACAGTACATACTTCATAAATTCCTTGAAAAAAAATTGGGCCTTATTTTATTGGGATTTTGGGCTGACATTTAATTATTATTTATAACCCTAAAGCAATAAAAATAGTTGTATAAAAGAGCGTAGGGTTAGGGATTGTTATTTAGTGGTGATGAAAAAATTGGTTCTTGTAGTAGTATTAAGCTCTAAGGGATTATGAATTGTAATCAAGTTGTAATCACTAGATCGTAATAAAATCAAACTTTTGTTTGGTGGATGTAGCCTAGGGATTGGGTGAACCACGTTAAATCTTGGTGTCTTGTGTTCTTTTCTATGTGATCTATTATTTTCTAATATTGGTTATATATTCATGTAATGGTTATTTCTATTTGTGGTTTAATCCTAAGAAGTGGTATCAAATAGAGGTTTTTTTTTTCAATTATTCTCTATAGGAAAGTCTCATGGTTGAGTGGGAGCAATGGAAGATGAGGGTAAGCTGAGGGTTGACAAGTTTAATGGATAGAACTTTTAGTTATCGCATGGTTGAGTGGGAGCAATGGTAGATGAGGGTAAGCTGAGGGTTGATAGGTTTAATGGGTAGAACTTTCAGTTATGGAAGATGCAAATGGAAGACTATCTTTATCAGAAGGATTTATGGAAGCCAGTGGAAGGCAAAACCAAGAATCAGGGATCTATGTCAAATGATGATTGGGATCTTTTAGAAAAAAAGGCACCTGAGAGAATTCAATTATGCCTGGCACCATTAGTGAAATTTAATATCACAAAAGCAAAGACAATAGAAGAGTTGATGCAAACCCTAATGAAATTGTATGAAAAGCCCTACACTTCAAACAAGGTATTTCTCATGAAGCATTTATTTAATATGAAAATGGAAGAAGGTGGATCTATTATAGATCATTTAAATGAATTTAATACTATTACTAGTTAGTTATCACCTGTGGGTATCAATTTTGATGAAGAAATTGGGGCTCTCTTGATGTTGTTTTCTTTGCTTGAAAGTTGCAATGGCTTGGTAATGGTAGTAAGTAATTATATTGTTGGATCTGGTACCCTAAAATATGATGATGTGATTGGTATTATTTTGAGTGAGGAAAATCATAGGAAATCCTCAAGTGGATCTACATCAAGAAGTTATTTAAATTCACAAATCAGAGGTAGAACAATTGAGAGAGAAGGTAATTCTAGAAATCATGGAAAGCCAAGAGGAAAGTCAAAGGGAAGGAGGTCTCAATCGAGAGGACTGAATGATTTCTAGTACTGTGGGAAACTAGGGAATAAAAAGAAATATTGTTGCAATCAAAAGAAAAATGAAGGAGATAAACAAGATGGAGACAAGGACATGAATGTGGTAAGTAAAAAATATGAAGAGGAAACCTTGCTTCTATCTTTAGAAAATGTTGATGATTCGTGGGTTTTAGATTCTGGTGCTTCATCTTATGCTACATCTCATAAAGGTTATTTCATTGATTATGTCCAAGGGGATTTTGGAATTATTTATTTGGGGGATAATGAACCCTATTAGATTGTTAGAAAGGGAAAAGTTAAGATTAAGTTGCAGAATGAGAATCATTGGCTCCTACATGAGGTAAGACATGTTCCAAGGAAATGTAGAAATTTAACTTCAGTAGGGCAATTCGGTGATGAGGGTTGTGTAGTTACTTTAATGATAAAAACTTGAAGGTTTCAAAAGGTTTCCTTGTAGTAGCAAAAGGTGTGAAATTAGGCACCTTATATCTTTGTATAGGTCATATTGTTCCTTCTACTTTAATTGTTTCAAAGAAAAATGAATGTTTAGGAATAGTTGTTGCAGTTGAGTAGGGAGAACAAATAGCTACTATAAATTCTGATATAGCACTATGGCACAATAGACTTGGGCATATGAGTGAGAAAGGTATGAAAGTACTTCATTCAAAGAATTTTTTACTAGGTTTGAAATGTGTTAATATGGATTTCTATGAAAGTTGTGTGTATGAAAACCAAAAGAGAGTGAGTTTTGTGAAGATTGGGAAGGAAAACAAAAAGGAGAAATTAGAGCTTGTGCATACTAATGTATGGGAATTGGCTTCGGTATCTTCCCTTGGTGGTTCTCATTATTATGTTACATTCATTGATGATGCAACTAGAAGAGTATGGGTTTATTTCCTTAGATAGAAATCTGATATATTTCAAACTTTTAAGAAATGAAAATGCTTGGTTGAAAATGAGATTGGTAAGAAATTAAAATTTCTTAGATCTGATAATGATGGAGAGTATTATAGCCATGAATTTGAATATTATTTCTCCACTAATGGTATTCATAGAAAAAAAACTATTTGAAGGACTCCACAAGAAAATGGAGTGGTTGAATTGATGAATAGGACTATAATAGAGTGTGCAAGGAGCATGAGGTTGCATGCTGGGTTTCCCTTACACATGTGGGTAGAGGCTATCAATACTACTATATAGTTGATTAATAGAGGTCCCTCTACTCCTTTGGGTTGTGGTATTCTAGAGGAAGCATGGAATAGTAAGAAGGTGAGTTATTTTTTTCTCAAAGCCTTCGGTTGTGAAGCATTTGCTCACATAGATTTTGAAAATAGAACCAAGCTAGAAGCTAAGTCAAAGAAATGTGCATTTAATGAATGTGGCATTAATGAATTTGGTTATAAGTTTTGGGGTTTTGAAAATAATAAAATTGTAAGAAGTAAGGATGTCATATTTAATGAGCAAGTGTTGTACAAAGATATATTGCAACAACATGAAAAGAAAGAAGATGATTATGTATTGATAGATGATACTCCAAAAGATGATGTTCTAGCCATTCCTCATGATATGCAACAATCACAACAAAAAATACCACACACACTAGTGAATGTTAGATGGTCAAAAAGGCAAATTAGACCTCAAGAAAGATTTTCTCCCTCATTGTATTCAATTTTACTTACTAATGTTGGTGAACCTAAATGTTATGATGAAGTTGTGCAGGTGGATAATGAGACTTAGTGGGAGTCTGCAATGAAAGATGAAATGGACTCTTTGCTAAAGAATAAGACATGAGATTATTCAAGTTGTCTTCAAGTAAAAGAGCTTTGTAGAATAAGTGGGTTTATAGGTTAAAAGAAGAGAATGGAGGTAAGAAAATATTTAAAGCCAAGTTAGTTGTAAAAGTATTTGTACAAAAAAAAGGGCATTGATTTTGATGAGATATTTTCTCCTATTGTTAAAATGACTTCTATCTGTATTGTTTTAAGTATTGTGGCTATTGAAGATTTGCATTTAGAGCATCTTGATATTAAAATAGCCTTCCCTCATGGTGATTTGGATGAAGAGATATATATGGCTAGGCCACAGGGATTTGAGGTTAGAGGTAAGGAGAACTTAGTTTGCAAATTGAGGAAAAATTTATATGGCTTGAAACAAGCACCTCGACAGTGGTATCTTAAATTTGATAGTTTTATACATAAGCATGGACAATAGGTTCCATTTAGATCATTGTGTTTATTTTAAGAGGTTGGATGATAATAGTTATATTATTTTATGTTTATATGTTAATGATATTCTTGTAGTTGGGTCTAACATGGATCATATTAAGGGGTTGAAATGCCAATTAGCACATGCATCTACTATGAAGGATTTGGGGGCAGAAAAAAATCCTTCATATGAAGATTTTTAGAGATAGGAAGAAAAAAAATTGATGCTATCTCAAGCTGATTATGTTGAGAAGGTGTTGTAATGTTTCTCCAAGGAGAATGCTAAAGTTGTCAGCACACCTTTACCTGGTCATTTGAAGTTGACTAAGGAGATCTATCCCAAGACATAAGTAGAGGAGGATAAAATGTCCAAGGTACTCTATACTTTAGTTTTAGGAAGCTTGATGTAAGCTATGGTATGTACAAGGCCAAATATTGCACATGCAGTGGGATTCATTAGCAGGTATATGAGTCATCCAAGAATTGAGCATTGGAATGCAGTCAAATATATTCTTAGATATTTGAGAGGAACATCTAATAAGTGTTTACACTTTGAGGGATCTACTACTAATTTAGAGGGCTATGTTGACTCAAATTTTGTAGGGAGATACTCATCACATAACCATTGGAGATCTCATTGCTTCATTTCTCAAAAGGACCCAATTCAGATTTGGAGCATCTATAGCAAAAAATTTCTCCAAGGAAAATGCTAAAGCTAATAGCACACCTTTACCTATTCATTTAAAGTTGACTAAGGAGATGTGTCCCAAGACACAAACAAAGGAGGATAAGATGTCCAAGGTACCCTATGCTTTAGTTGTAGGAAGCTTGATGTATGTTATGTTATGTACAAGGCTAGATATTGCACATGCAGTGGAAGTCATTGGTAGGTATATGAGTATTCCAAGAATTAAGCATTGGAATGTGGTCAAATGGATTCTCAAATATTTGAAAGGAACATCCAATAAGTTTTTACACTTTGAGGGATCTATTACTAATTTAGAGGGCTATGTTGACTTAGATCTGGCAGGGAGGTACTTGTCACATAGCCATTGGAGACCTCGTTGCTTCATCTCTCGAAGGGACTCGATTCAGATCCAGAGTATCTCCCTAGGCCAAAGTCGACTGTGAGGCAAACTTTATTTGCAAATCAGCACCTGGAAGCCCCAATTTGCAACATGGGTATGATTTGAAGGGTTTTGGTGATTGTGCACACTTTTTGATCACCAGGAATCCTACCCTACAAAGATGTGCATCATCCTTTTACCTTTCCACATAGTGAACAAGATTCCCCTAAAAATAGATATTCTAACAACACAATGTAACTCTGACCCTCATGTCCATTCTATACATGATCAATCTTTATAAGTTGGCATAATTGTGGCTCCTTATGAACAATGGTTGTTGGAGATATCTTTATCAGTTGAGGAGATAGATGGTTCATTGGAATAGGTTCAATAGACATCCTTGCTAGATATACATTCATTCTTTTCAACATAGTTGGAAGAGGTGACCATCAACATCAACATAGGGATACTTGAGTAGGTTTCAGGGCTACCATACATCTTCAAGATTGTACCTTTGCCTTTGTTTCTTCTAAAGGGTAGGAAAATCATTTTGAATTCTTGGACCAACTTCTTCCTTGTAGTGGGTTTCATTGATAGACATTCTTAATTTGGGGGGGGGACTACCTTGTCTCTCTTCCTCTTCTTTCTTATGGGGGGTACTTTTTCCTCTTATGAGGTTTTGTCTCTCTCCTTCTTCACTTATGTATATATTGGATGTATGTCATAATGGGGGGTCTTGATTACTCCATCCATCCATGCATCCCTTTTCATATCTCTTTTTGGGGGAGGGTTTTTCCCATGAGATTTTTCCTCTTTCTCCACTTTATGAGAGATTTCATTTTCATTATGTACATGAGTACCTAATATGGCCTAGTAGCCAGGACCCATCTTGCATTTTATTCAATTTCTCATGAGCTTAAGGGCATTCCCCTAAGTTGCACTATTTACACTTACTTAAGTTTACTTAGGTTAATGCATTATTTTATTATTTTGTGAGATGCTTAGGAGTTTGCACAACTTTTTGGGTTTTCATGTTGACAACATAGAAGTACACAACTCTATTTCAACACATGGTGTCTACAACACTAGAGTTTGCATCATTCATTGAGTTATCATGTTGACAACATAGTTATTCACACTCCATTTTTAGCACATGTTGTCTAGAACATTGATTTGCATGTTACATCCTTCTAGGCTTACCATCACATCATCACACTTACTTTTGTGCTTAATGGAGGATAACCCATATCTTGTGGACATGTGCCTAGTTTTATGACTTATCATGTAGCTGATTCTAAGGCATTCTAGGTGTATCTTAGAGGCCTTTATGTATAGGCACTCCTAGTCTACTCTCAATGCATATTAAATGAATATATCATTATTTTGATCATACTCTCTCTTTCTAGTCTATAATTTTGCTTGTGTTTGAGTTATTAGTTCTTGGGTGAATTTTTCCCTAAGGAAAATTCTTACAATATTGATACCAAGTGGAGTACTATAGATTATGTCTTTACTATTGGTGGGACAATCATGAGCTAGGTTTCTAGGTTATCCACTACAAAGGTAGAGTATGTAGCTACTAGAGAGGTAGCCAAGGAGATGATATGGATTCAGTTCTTCTTGGAAGAATTGGGATGCCCTTAGAAGGATGATTATTTGTATTAAGATAGTTAGAGTGCCATTCATCTTGCAAAGAATTCAGCTCTACATTCCAAGACCAAACACATATAGTTGTGGTACCATTTCATTCGATCAGTTTTGGAGGACAGATAGTTAAAATTGGACAAGATACATATAGATGAGAATCTAGTAGATATGTTTAAAAAGATAGTAACAAGGGAGAAGATGAACTCATCTTCAACTTTGGTTGGTCTTCCAAATTGAACATGAATAAAAGAATAGCAAAGTCTAGGGTGGTTTGATCCAGTGGGAGCCACATGGAGTAGTGGCATAGCTATAGAATGAGTTTCCAAGGGGGAGATTATTGTTTAGTGTGGATCCTAATCAGTCCCCAAGTGGGAGATGGTTAGATTCTGGTGATTGATTAGGAAAGTACTATATATACTTCATAGTTTTATAAGGATTTTAGGTTGACATGTAATTATTAATTATAACCCTAAAGTGGTAAAAATACTTGTTTAAAAGATCTTAGGGTTAGGGATTGTTATATAATGATGATGCAAAAATTAGTTCTTGTAGCAGTATTGAGCTATAAGGGATTATAGATTGTAATCAGGTTGTAATCACTAGATAGTAATAATATCAGACTTGCTATTTAGTGGATGTAGTCCAAGGATTGGGTGAACCACATTAAATCTTGGTGTCTTGTGTTCTTTTCTATGTGATCTATTATTTTCTAATATTGGCTATATTTGCATGTAATTTTTATTATTTTCTATGGTTTAATCCTAAGAAGAAGTCCCATCATTCCTATGAAAAGGCTTAATGACTGGGTTGTAAAATATGATTATGGCACATATTCTTCTTCCATGGATTACAAACAAGAATCTTATTGAATCTATTGTTGTATAAATATTTGAACATTTCAAAACCATCATCACCAGGGAAAGTAGCATCCATATAGAATGCATACAGATCTCTGAGATCATGATCATTTATAGAGATAGTGTTTGATGAGTCTGAGAATAACTTTATCCATTCACTTGTAAATTTATTTTGTTTCCTTTTCCTATTTTTTCCTCATTTGGAAGTTGAAGTCTCAGTAACTTCCATATCTACAACATGAATCTCTTATACTTCTTTATTTGATATCTTGAATGTGAATAAAAATCAAGAAACTTTCTAAATGTCACTAAAAATTCTAGAATCTTCATGCTGAAAACTTTGCAAATGCTCAAAACATTCTTTTCTCTATAAATGGTAATCTGCCATTGGCTATAGATCATTTTATGCTATGTGTACTTCATCAACCATCTCCATGCATTTATTTCAACATGCATGGGCCTTAAACTCAATTTTTCTATCACCTTAATAGAGTGTTGACATAACTATCCAACTTTGTATTCCTTGTACTTTACTCAAACTTCATTGGTCAAGAAACTCTATCACTTTTTCTAGCTTGGAAAAGGGAAAAATTTTCTTTCATGTCTTATTTTAGGGCTTGTGATCTTATGACTCATGTTATAATTCAAACCCTTTGTATCATATTTAGCAAATAATTTGTCATTTCCAATCTTATGATCACTTCCTCATCACATGATTGAGGGTAACTTTCAAGTTTTCTACAATATTATGATCAAAAGTTTGTCATAAGATCAGAACATTAACTAAAATGTCTTCTCCATAGCTACGATCTTGCACTCAGTAGTTTAGAAACCCTTTAATAGCATCATTCCAATATACATAGACTTTTGTGATCTTATGAGCACAACTTTATATAGCATTAGACCTTGTCTTTTCTTGTCTTATAATCTCTTGATCATTTTCCATAAACCACTTTGTAACTTTGGAAGCTTTCTCTTAACTATTGACTTTAGCTCCTAATCATATGTTGACTATGGCTTTTCTTCACTATAGCTTTAGAAACCCTAACATTTACTTTTATTTGAGCTTTATAATCATATTCTTAGCATTGTATCATAGCTCCAAAGGCCTTTATGGCCTGCCCTTGGGATCTTACAATCCATTACCCCTTGTATCCTTGGTGGATTCAATTGACATGTGTTCATTTTTCTTATGCCTATGCACTAGGCCCCACTTCATAAGATCATAACCATTCACACCCTTAGTTCTTTATGTCCTACGATCTTAGGATTCACTTCCTTTTTGTATGGTCAAGGATTACCTTTTGATTCTTTATGCTTATACACTCTTTAGCTTATCATAACATCATATTACTTTTTATTTATCACAAGACATTTACAATGATATGATATTGGGACAATCATAAGATCAAAAACCTAAAAACACACACCTGCAATGCTACTCTTATATTGAATATTGTAGGAGACCCAAAATTTACCTTTGCAATCCTTTGCTAGCTTTCATTTTGTAACATTAGGAGAGGGAAATCTTAGGCTTTCGACTAGATGTTTAAAACCTCAATCATAAGATCATAACCATTGATGGAAAATTTGAAAATCACATGTGATCTCTTGCTTGGGTACAAAAACTAGGGTAAAGGTCAAAATTGATCATTTATTTAAGAAACTTCTCAATGATAGGGTAAAGACATAATCTTTAGGACATTAGAATATTGTACTTGGGTAAAATATAATCAGGTTAGGGCTTTTACTAGAAAACTAACAACAAATGCATAATAAACCCTAATTGCAAAACAATTTCCAAGACATTTTCACCATAGATTTTTCAAGACTTTGGTATAGTGAAAGAAAAGGCTATCAAGTATCTTGTTGTGGTTTCTAATTATATTTCTCATATGGTTAATATTTAATAAGGTTGATAATTTTGATGATATTTGGATAACTGTTTCAACCCCCCCACTCTCAATTATACTGGTGGACTATGTGTGTGTGTGTGTGTGTATATATATATATATATATATATATATATATATATATATATATATATATATATATATATATATATATATATATATATATATATATATATATATATATATATATATATATATATATATATATATATATATATGTTAGAGTAATTAGATATTACCTAATTAACTCTAGTTTCTTAAGCTAAACTTTAGGCATCTAATAATTAATTTCTTTTATTAATTATTATGATGCAACCTAGGTTAGACCTTTTTAGGGTTTCAATCTCCTTTATAAGGATGATCTCTCATTGTAAACATTAACTTGAGATAATTCACTTTTTGATAATAGTAATCTCTTTTTTGATCATCAAGAATGTCTCATCTATGGATCTGGCAATTCTTGCCTCCATAGCTTTTTTTTATTGTCTTCTGTAATAGGTGTTTTCATGTAGGTGATTCTTGGGAGCTATGGGGTTGATCGTTCATCAACTTCAACATGGTATCAGAGCTCCAGCTTTGAACATGCCCCTGGTCTATTTGTGAGAGATTTGGCATCGAATTTGACATTGGTTTTCAAATTTGAGCTTTTAGCATTTTTTTATTGGATCTAAGGGGGTCACTAATTTTTGAGGCACTTTGAGCAAAAAAAAACATCACCATTGAGCTCAAAGCACTCAAAAACCCCCATTTCCATATAAAATATGTTTTGTTTGGACACTGTTCAAATTTGAGGCAAAATTATTTTTACACCCAAGCCATTTTGCCCCAAGCACACAAACTGAGGTGAGGTATTTTTTAATCTTTTTTGGTTTTTTTTTTTTTTTTGCAAAAATACACTAGGAAGTGTTTAGAGGGGTTTGATCCTGGTGTTGGCAATTTTTTTTTTGGTTTGTGCTCTCTTACTACATTGTGTTGAAGGTTCTTTCTGGTGATTTTAATGGGAAGGGCTGGTGCAAATTATTTGTTGGACTAGTGTGGAAAGAGTCAAAGCCACATAGCTCAATTCTCTGTAACCCACTGCCCTGTCATTAATTTTGGCCCTATCTTAGCTCAACTGTGGCCCTTCTCCAACGCTCATGTCTACTACACCCTTGGCTATTTTTCTCTCTATGGCTTTCACGATCATGGCCAGCTCTACCTGCACTTCATGCTACTTCCATCCTTGCTATCTAGTACCGCCCAAGCAGACCTCTATCTCTACAACCCTTTTTTTTGGGGTGGAGTGTTGATGAGTGATATTATTGGTGAGTTTTTTTTATTTGAAGGAGGACTGCTTTCCATATTCATAGGCCCCGTGGCCCTTCCTCTCCCCTTCAACAACTTTATTGGTGGATTTTGACACATTTGATCTTGTGGATTCTTTAGTGGAGGCTTATTTGGTGGATTTGAAGGACTACATGCACTCTCCTTACTCAAGATCATGCCCTTTGTTTGGGTAATAGCCTTTTTTTGGCTCCACCTTTTTTGGTGAAATCTTGTGAGTCGATGTGGAATTTGGGCCACGAGTTAGTGAATGGGGGATGGAGGGTTACGTTTCTAACTTTACTAGATTGTAGACTCCACTCCAAGTCTGACAGTCATGATACGTGCTTCCTTCCTGTAAGTGATGGTGGTTTCGACTCTCAAACATGATTTCTTGGAAGGCACTAGTTTGGTAGATCTATATTTTTTGATTGGGATTTCTATACGCTTTCACTTTGATTATTTTGGCATTTTGATGGGGATTGCTAGCATATTAAGTTTAGGAGTCTGCATTTTTTGATTAGGCATTTGTGGGTTCTCAATTTAGAAAACCAGACAAGAATTTTGGCAAGCAAAATTTTAGCATTGAAACTGGCATTATGTTTTCATACAGGAGGAGCATGCCATGATTTTCGGGCCTTTGTCTATGACTAGAGGCTCAATGTTCAGTTTATGGGGTAGCATCTTCAATAGGTGTTATTGTTTATTAGCATGGAGGAGTTGTTTTTTGGCCCTCCATTAGCTTTGCCCATGTGGAATTTGCTGCAGTTGATAGCATCTTCATTGGCAATTTTTTGAGTTTTGAAGGCTTTTTATTTTCTTTCACCTCCTTACGTGTACAACCTCTACACATAATTAGGAGATGTAATTTTCAAGTTGAGCTGGATATTGTTTTTTGGCACCCTTTTTGCTATGGAAGTGCCTTGTTCATTGGCATTTTTGTTTGGGAGACCTCAGTTTTTGCCATGCATGCACTGGAATTTTTCTATCAAGCCTGCACATAGCTTTGGGAGAACCCCATAGTTTCATTGGATTCTTTGGCCGCACTTGGTGTTAGAGGCATTTTTTATTGCCTTTCCTACTCTTGGACGGTGATTTATGATGGAAGGAATGCTTTATGACATTAGTGCTTCCACTTCTCATGCTACTCCATCAGCGCTTTTGGCCTTTCATTGACTTCATGTGTTGTGCATAGGTGGCTTTTTTTGGAGGTGGAGATCACATGATTACTAGAGATGTTTAATGGTGTTTTGGAAATCTTCATCTACCTACCCCTATGTGCAGTTAGCCGAGTCCTTCGTGTCGTCATTCTTATATTTATGGCATGATTTTTTAAGTGATTTTGATTGAGATCTCCAACAGAATTTTTTTTGATGGATAAACATGTCATTTTGGAATAGATTTTGATCATTTTTTTGAGATGCCTTGTATGGTATTTTTTCCTTGGCTATTTTAGAGACTCTCTATGGTTTCTCATCTTGAAATAGGTGGTTTCAAATGTTCTTCCTCATCCTATGACCACATGATCTCAATTTTTTGGCATGGTCTTTTCTAGTAGTGATTATGGTTTTTTTTTCACACATGTTTATTAATTGGCCATCAAATATTTTTCTCTAGCATTGACTCTTTGATCTGGAAACATTTTTTTTCACACATTGTCTTGTTTTCGATGGTTAGATATTTTTTCTGATAGGGGCCATTTTATGTCTTTTTTTGCCTCGATGGTCATTTGCCTGTTAGATTTGGGCTCGTCACTTGTTGACATCAGCACCACATCAGTACTACATCACCACTTTCTATCACCTCCTTGGCCTCTGTTTGGATCGATCTTCACTTTTTTTCTCATATCTCGGGCATACGGACTCCATTTTTTGCAAACGAGATATTGTCAAAAAACTGGTTCCAAGTTCATCATAGTGGTATAGTTAGTTTTCAATTTTGATACTATTTTAATGATTTTTTTTGTTGTCAAAGTTAGGAGTTCCTTTTTGAACTCCTAGAGACATATCTTGAACATTCAATCCCTGATTTGGGAATTCTTTATATCATTGGAAATATCTTTCCAACCTCTTTCTACTGATGCTAGTTATTTTTCTAGATTATGCTCCAAGAATATTCTATTTAGTCTTCTGCATTTTTGTATTTTGGTAGATATCTTGGTTGTTTTAGGTCTGGGGATCAATTTCTTTGCTTCAGATGATTCGTCATGACTTATACTATCTATTGTATTTTTCTTATGTCTCTTATGATTTATTTAAAAATCATTTATATGCATTTTTGCAAACGCACTGTGATAAAGTGCCATATTGAATTTGTGTTTTTGTTTCAATTCTTTGCCTTGTTTTTCCTTCTGATTTGAGCAGTGTCATCTAAGGACACTCATGCAGATTATTATTGTATTCTTGGGATTCATTATGTCTTGCACCCTATTGTACATGCACTACTCATGATAAAGTGCCATGGGGGGGTTGATGTTTGTCTTTGTTTGCCATCTTCCTTTGTCTAACTAGTGTCCCTTCTATGAGATTAGCCTGATGACATGTTTGAGATTGATCACCTCAGTATACACATATGTACTATTTTGTGCATCTTGATTGTGGTTCCTTGACTTACAGTTCTTTTGGCCCACTTTTCCAATTTCCTATCACCTCACCCTTGTCTGCATTAGGGGGGGTTCTTTTGTTGCTTCTCATTCTTCCTTGGTTTGATTGATCAGCTCTTCAAGATTTAGTGTTTCATACCATCTATATCTTCAAGTTCAAATGTTTTCATTTTTTGTGCCTCTTGATTTGATGCAGATTACAGTCTTCTCTACCTGGTCAGGTTCTATTTCAGTGAAGGTTTTTCAAATCAGCAATTATGTTTGACAGAGCTTTGCAACTTCTACATGCTCCAGTGGTGTTCTTCATGATCTTTTGTTCCTATCTTCTAGAAAATTCCCTAGTTTGAAAACTTTTTCTATCCTTCACTAGTTTCTTTTCAGCATTATTTCCATTTCCTTTTGGAGTAGGGTTTTTCCCATGTGGTTTTCTTTATTTCTCCTTTTTTAAAAAGATTTGGTTGTGCTTGGGTACCTCATTAGGCCTTGTTTGCCAGGACCCATTTCTACTTTTAGTAGTAGTTTCTAAGTTTTTAGCTACTCCCTAAGTTTATCTTAAGGGGGGGTGTTAGAGTAATTAGATATTATCTAATTAACTCTAGTTGCTAAAGCTAAACTTTAGGCATCTAATAATTAATTTCTTTTATTAATTATTATGATGCAACCTAGGTTAGACCTTTTTAGGGTTTTGATCTCCTTTATAAGGATAATCTCTCATTGTAAACATTAACTTGAGATAATTTACTTTTTGATAATAGTAATCTCTTTTTTGCTCATCAAGAATGTCTCATTTATGGATCTGGCAATTCTTGCCTCCATAGCTTTTTGCTACTCTCTTCTATAATAGGTGTTTGCATGCAAGTGATTCTTGGGAGCTTTGGAGTTGATCGTTCATCAACTTCAACAATATATATATATATATATGTATGTATGTATGTATGTATGTATGTATGTATGTATGGATGTGTATATATATATATGTATGTATGTATATATATATATGTATGTATGTATGTATATATATATATGTATGTATGTATATATATATATATATGTATGTATGTATATATATATATATGTATGTATATATATATATATGTATGTATATATATATATATTCTAACAAACTTGTTACTTTCTAACCATTTTAAATAGTATTTTAAAATCCTTTAATCAAGGTTGACCTAATAGTCATATGTAAATCCTTTAACTTGGTGATGTTCTAAGGGAACATTCTAAATTCCTCTAACAAGACCACTCCTAATAAGATGATCAAATCTTTTAACAAGTTGATATTTAACAATGTGTTTTGTAATCTTTAACAAGACCGAATCCTAACAAATCTCACTTTAGAAGAGTGAAAATTAGTGACATGTTGCTGGTGGTTTTTCAAAAATTGGATTCCCACATTAAATCCTAGTCTCAAACTAGTGTGGATGTTATTTGAGGTTTTTCACTAATTAAATTTTATATTTGCAAGTCTTTTATATTTAAGATAGTGGACAACTAGTTGATGTTACTAGAAGTTGACTGTAGAGATTGATCTATGGAATGATAAGATCTAAAGTTGTTTAAGTGATTTTTTGTTCAATTAGTACATCTAGACCTTGGATAACTAATTTAACCCCTATCCCCCTTCTCAATTATTATAAATATTCTAACACTTGTCTCCTCCATAGATGGTCTATAGTTTATCCCACATTTATCTAGCATTCTTGTAGGTTTTAATGTCATCAAACTTGTTTTAGCTTAGTTGTGTTCTTGTTTCTCTTTCAACTATTGACTTGTCAGAGGAAAAACTATTATCACCACATATGTGTTTTCCACAATATGTATTTCACCATCACCAATTTCTACTAGATGTAGCCTCATAAAAAAAAATTCCATTGAATGAAATTCTGTTTGTTCAATCTGGGCACCTCCTTTCTATATATCTTGATCTTTAGCTTTTAAGTACCTTCAAACTTTTATGTACAAGCCCCACATCTCTAATACCTATTATTAGAATGTTTTAGAGTAACTGGCAGGGGGTGAATTAGTTATCCAAGGTCCAAATGTACCAATTGAACAAATACACACTTAAACTACTTCACATTCATTAGCCCAATATCTATAGTCAACTTTCAATAACATTAACTAGAAATACACTATCCTAAATATAACAGACTTGTAGAATGCAAAAATTAATAGTAAATAATCACAAATAATATCCACACAAGTTTGACACTAGGATTTAACATGGAAACCCAATTTGGAAAAAATCACTAGAAACATGTCACCAATCTTTTCACTCTTTTGAAGTGAGCTCTATTAGGAGCTAACCATTTTACAGGTTACTAAGAAAATTATTAAATGTGAACTTGTTAAAGGGTTTAATCATCTTATTAGGAGAGGCCTTGTTAGAGAAATTTAGAACACGTTCCATTGGAATACCATGTTGATTAAAATATTTACATATGACTATTAGGTCAACCTTGAATAAAGGATTTCAAAACTAATACGATGGTTAGAAAGTAACACTAGGTTTTGATCTATCAAGTATAACTAACTTTTTTAAATATAGATTTGAGCTTAGCTCAAATGCTAATTCGTTAACTAGCCTTCATTGTCATCTCAATCTTTGATCTGCTTGGCAACCCTCCAAGAAATCACTCTTCACCTCTTTTGAACTCTTCTCAACCTTCTACTCAAGTTCATCAATCAATAATATCAACAACTACTCCAACCTTATTTAGGTTAGCCTATGTACCTCCTTAAATAGGTAATTCTTTTTTTTTCTTAAATACCACTGTAGATATTAGGGTTAGGTCAAATTCATCGAATCCTTCATACATTTTATCTTCTCTTTGTTTTTCTAGAAACTTCTCTAAAATTCTCCTTGGATCCTTAGATAGAAACACAGAAACATTGTTTCCTTTGATTTAAACACTCCTTATCTTCAATGCTCTTTACATATCCTAAGAAATTAAGTCTTTCAAGTAGAAATTATGATTTCTCATAAGCTATTTGTTGGTGTTTTTAAACATCACAGTTTCAAATTACCTAGATGAGAAAAAGATACATCTAGGGGTATCTACTTCCCAACTTCAACATACCAATTCAGACATGGGGCCAACTATAAGGCTTTACCCTTCTTCTACTTCAAGATCTACAAAAACTATGTGGGTGGACATATAGATTCTTTATATGGTACTAGTTGTCAAAAGCATACACTAAATCTAAACAAAGTAGATAAGAAACTTAATCTTCTAACACTTATGAAAAGATCTCAAACATGGAATAGCTAATAACATGCCCAAAGAAATTGCTAAGCTAAGTGAGGGTATCATTTTTAGTTCTTCAACATTAAAGGGAAAAAAATTTAATTAATCATGTTGATTATAGAAAAACCCCAACTATGCAGTAGTAAGAACAAGTTGATCCTATAGATGATTAGTGCTTTATCTATTGGAAATTTTCACAAATTAAGCACATACATCTATGATATCAGTGAGACATTTCATGCACCTAGATATCAGATCTATCTTATCACTTTGTAAATCAAACATTGGTGTTCATAAAGACCCCATTGTTATGAAGTATCCTTCTTAAATAACTAGCAACCTTGTCAAACACATCAAGCATTTACTTGGCCCTTTGTTTCAATAAAAAATATATTAGGCATACAACCTTAAGGGGATGCAAATGGGTCTTAGTGCTTTGTCCTTAAACCACATAAGATTTTAGATTATAGAGATAGGAGATGAGAATTAGAATGAAGCTAAAGAGATTATTGCTCATTTGCATTCATTTCCCTGAAACTATACATTCAGATGCATGAAATTAAAACATAGAAATGCCTAATAGGTTAGAACTATCTATATTATCTTAACTACTATAGTCCATAAAAGAGAGAATATGTTGAAGAATGTGGTATCACGGTGATGAAAAAACATCAAGATTGGAACCCTGGTTTCACAAATATGAGAAAACTCAAGATTGGAACACACATGGTATTACAATAGTGAGTAACTTTCTCCAAAATTGGAACCAACTACTGGTTTTATAGTAAAAAAAAATCGCCCTTACAAATAAAGAAGAAAACAAAGATATAAACAAGGAAAGAAATCTCAAATTTGCTCTACAACTGCCATGTGTCCACTTGGAAAACTTCCCCAAGAAGTTAAAAATATCTCTCTAATCTCTCCCAACAACTAGCAAATCAAATCCTCACTCATTTTGCCTCCAATGTTGAAAATATAAATGATATGGCTGGAAAAAAAAATTACCAAATTTTCCACCAAATATACATCAAATTGTTAATTAGAAGCCAAATACTTCAACTAAGATCAAAATATCACAAGCTAAAACAATCAAACATTCCAAACATCACCAAATTGATATTTGAAATTGAAACATCTATCAAAAACCATGGATTCATAGGAATCCCTGTATAGCATGCACTAATGAGTGACTATGCAAAAAATAACTCCAGAATTAGAAAATTCATCTTTTGCTAATTCCAATGATGTATTGGAGTCCATATTTTGGGCAAAAAATGTCCCCTCAGTAGCCATTCAAAGTTCTAGGCTCCAACTTCATCTTTGCACATCAAAATGCAAAATATTTGAATTTTTTTAAAACACTATAGTATAAACTATAGGTTTTACAATTATAACTTTGATTTTTAAATATGAATTCTCGTTTCATTTTTTTAATTAAATATTAAAATAATTAATATTTCATTTCTCCTAAATCTACCTAAATGCTAGATGTGTACCACATGGCACCATACCATTGGTCTAACCTTGACACCTCATCACCTCATGTCCTTGCCTAATTCACTCATGCCACTATGTCACCACCAAATCTTCCACCACATTACTATCTAGTCATCATGTCTGTCATTGCCACCTTAGTTGGTCTCCATGTAGCAATATTTATTGGTCAAGCACATTTATTTGGTGATATAGTGACCATCACCCAATCATCCATGTGTTTTCATCCTATTTGTTAGATTTCCACATTATTACTAATGTCAACATCTTATTTGGCACATTTGTTCAAAAAAATGTATTCCTCTAGTCAACCATAGGTGGGGCCCTTGTGCATGAGCCTTGCCTCATAAAAGGCATTGTCCTTTAAGACAACAAACAATGTATGTAAATGAGTATTTAAAAATTAAGAATGTTTATTCCCCAAACAATGTTGGATATTTGATTTCCATGCTTACTTCAAAAGATTAAAAATTTCAAATGAAGATGAAAGGAGACATTTCTTGCAGCTTGTTCACTCGAAATTGGATATAGCATCATGTTCTCTGTAAGTGATTTGTTATGACATAATGCTACATCTATATTCATTTCACTAGGCAACATGATATATAAAGCCATTTCAAATGAATCAGGAAAATAGTTATCTATGCCTTCCCAAATGTACATTGGTCTAAAATCCCTTCCAGTCAAAAGGAAATCAAATGGTGAATAAAACACCTGGTGCTTCAGCTAAAAAAGAACACACCACCCTCACATGGTGACATCTTCATTCTACCTCATTACAAATGATGCCAAACTTTAGCCATTAACTTGGACAAAAGAGAGGGAGGATAGGTGTGAAATCAAAGAGGTTCCACCATAGTTGGCAACTCCTTATTAGCCTCCTTTAATTCATAAAGCTTTTATCAACAATGAATATTCTTCCAAACACGGTGCTTCTCATTCAAAGTACTACTAGTACTCCCACACCAGTGCATGCCATGCATGTTTCTCTGCAACAATTCTTGTGAACTATTGGTGATAAATTGGCTACCTTCATGGGGTCCCTACGTTGCCATATTTTAAGTCATTCCTTTTCCAAAATATGTAGTATAACCTACAATTTTATAAAGCGAGTATAAAGTACACCCATAAATGAGTTATGTTCCTACATAAGGTCTTCAATAGCACCACTATCATCACCAAATGTGTAGTCCTTCTCAAAAGCCCCCTAGCTTCCTATTGGTAGAGACAAATGAATTCATATCTAGCCCCATAGATGGGGTGGAATAATTACTAGGCAAAACATGTGCATTGGTAGTATTTTCTCTCTATCACTTTTCCTAGCTAGTAGCTATAACACATGCATACCCAAGTTCAACTACTCTTTTGGAAAATTCAACTCATGTTGTTTGTTGTACTCCTTGGGTTAGGCTACCACTATCTATCAAGACATATTTAATTTGGTGTGCTATCATGCAAATTCATCCACAATTCCATGGTATTCTTGCATAGAATGCAGTGTTACTCTTTGCCATGCTACAGTTGCCTTCACACTTAAAATATTTGTTGTTGAAAAATGAATATTGACTCCAATTGTTGGAGATGCCTTAATTGTTGCTTGAATAACATGACCAAAGGTATCCATTAGCATTTCCATATTTTCTAGGGATATACTAAGGTGTTTTTCATTCTCACTTTCAAGCAATTGAATTAGTAATGGAAGCAGGATTGTGCAAATATCAAGAGTGAAGACATCACTTCTTTCAATCAGTATACTAATTACATCAATAAGGACAAAATTATCCCTCATCTTCCTCAATGCCCCTATATAAAACCTCAATGCACCCCATCTAAGCTTTCATTTCTCTTCACTCACGTCTTTTCCTATGTTAAGAGCTAGTGCAAATGATTTGGGAAAAATATGCATCTTCACATTCCTTTAGCAAGGTTGCCAAATGCTCTAAAAATGTAGGGTGATATGCTCTCTGAAGTATATTCCATTCTTCTTTTAAGAAACCTTTTAGAATAAATTCTCAAAATTTGATTGCATATCTCTGGGGGAAAATTAATTCACCCTTTTTAGAATTAATGTTTTCTTTAATATAATGCATTTTGGTACTAATCTAAGAAGAGTTCCTAATTATGGGATTTTCTTCAAACCTACTTTACTTGCAATATCCTCAGAACTGTCAAGCTATTGTATTCAGTTGGATCCCAAAGTGAATCTAGCTATAAAAAAAAATTGAACATAAACACATAATCCTTCAAATTGATCCACTAAGTTCCTGATACTAACTAGAAACAATTTGACCACTAAACCATCCATTAAAAACTCATTTTAACTCTTTATTTCTAGTTGCCAGCTTTGTGCCAAGAGGTCCTTTAACTAGCTTTAAAAATTGACCCAAACACATGACTGAACCTTGGGATCTAACACACTAATTATTTGTTCTACATTCTTGCACTATGTCAAATGTTGTCTCATGAAATTCTTAGTCAAAATATATTGACTATAAAATTTTTCCTCCCAGAACTACCTACAAGAAAACATGTCAAAAAACCATAAAATGCATTTAGATTTGGCTTTGAAAATGGGTAAATAGATACCTGGGGGCATGGCAGCTAGGTAATTGGTTCATTGTCATGAGGAGAATATAAATATGGGATTTGGGATCATGATAAATAAATGGGTGTGGTGAGTTGTCACAGTGGGCTATTTAGATTTGCATGGCTAGAAACACTGGCAAGAAAGCATTTTTTGCAAACATAATGGACCTGAGAAAGTGTGCAGATAGATTTGTCAAGACTTGCAAACTGGTAAACTTAAAGATTTTTTAGAGTGTAATGATAGAATCCATTTAATCTTACCTATCATATATTTAGAGTTATGACATCATGAACAGGGGTACTGACCAATCTACACTTGATGACACCAGTAAAACTTTACAAATTGCATATGGAATCACATTCAAAAATAGATCAAACAAATTCTTCATAAGCTAAAAATTGAAACATAATATTTATTTGACCTCTAGAATGCAATTCAAAAGGAATTTTTTCATTTTGGTCAATTGGGTCAAAGTTAAAGCAAGCCAAACAAGGCCTTCCAAAATTTAGAATAACTTGCATCAGCATGACAACAATAAATGACCAACATTTAGGGATTCAAAACCTAGTCAAAACATATTGAAATGACTCAAAATATGAATCATAGGTTCTCTAATATGGAAACTAAACACACCTAAAGCAGCGAGTCTTGAAACATTGCTGGGTGCAAGATATTTAGATGCAAACTAGGCCTCTTATCACTGTTTGACACACAAAAATGCAGATTTAGACATTGCTCAAAATTAAACTCCACCAGATGTCTCAAAATGACAATTTATCTTCATGTGATGAGTAGACATACTTAATGCAAGGTGTTAGAAACATTAAATTCCTCTTAGGCATCAAAAGGACAATGAGGTACACATGCATCAAAAAGCTCTTATAGGGATTATCTTTTCAATGGTACTCAAACTTAGGGCTTCAATTTTGAGCCCCGACACTATCAAAATGTTTTCACTTGGCCAACACTATTTTCTAACACTTGATCATCACTAGTTTACTCGATCACTACTAGCTTTCTTTCTCAGCACATATACACATAACTTTTCTTAATACTTGTTGTCATGTGGAGCCTAATCAGACTTAGAGTTTTATTTGATGTAGATTCTCCTTAGATTATTTATACTGGGATTTGTGGGAAGTGCCTCTTGAGGGGTCCTGGGGAAATGCCCCAAGTGCACATATTGTAAAAGTGTTGGCTATTATTTTTCTATTGGACGACTTATTCTAGTCCTAATTTTGTAAGTGAAAAAAGCTTGAATAAAATGAATTAGGGTTATGGATTTCATAACATATGGTGATTTTATCCTCTTGTATCAGTATTCAACTATAAGGGATTTTTGATTATAGTAACTAGATAATAATAATAATGGACTTGTTGTTGGTGGGTGTAGCTCAAGGATTGGGTGAACCATGTTAAATCTTGTTGTCCTGTGTTCTCTTCTATGTGACCTATTATTTTATAATGTGACCTATTATTTTATAATATTGTTTATATTTTCATGTAACTATTATTTATTTCTATGGTCAATCATAACAAGTGGTATTTGAGCCTAGGTTTTGTTGTTGTTTTTTAGCTAGACTATTATCATTTTTTTAGCAATCCTCTATAGGAATCTCATGATTGAGTGGGAGTTGTTGACATTATAGTCGTGTTTTTTATTAGTGACACAAAATTATTTAGATTGTAAGTGTCTACCAAGCATATTGTATAGTTAACAAAGTTAACCAAGCATTTTATTTGCTACCAAGTTCAATGAATCATATTTAGTTTGCACCAAGTAGTTTCTACCATGATGGTGATCAATAGTGTAAACCGAGCTTCATAAGGTTTATCAAGTTCTATAGTGCTTACTAATTTTGTAGTTACAATGAAATGAATTTAGTGTTGACTAAGCCACTCAATGTTAACCAAGTGATTAAATTTATACTAAGATCATAGTGATAGCATTTACTGAGCTATGCAGTGTGAATCAAGTGATTCAGTTTATATGTCAAGTTTTATAGTATTCACCAAGTCAGTAGTGTAGACTAAGTTTAGACTACATGGAAGTGATCAATATGAACTAAGCTTCTATGTCTATCAAATGCATGATGATGCCAAAAATTGACTATAGATGTTGAGTATTAGAACCTCACTAAGCTAGTCTTCAAAACCCAAGTTCCTACTATTGGGATGACTTTGTGTATGTTGTGTAAACTTGTATTGTAGTCAACTTTTTTAATTAATAAACTATATTGGTATATATTTAATGTATTATATCACATCCAATATATATAATGGAAGTGATTTAACTAGAAAAGAAGAGCAGAAGTATGAAATACAAAGGCTACAATAGTAAAGATTTATCTATCACAGTAAGGTGATCATTATGCTCAAAGGAATCTCACTCAATAAACCAAGTTGTAGATCAAAGATCAGCCACTATTTCATCCTAACAAGTGGATTAGTTAAAACCTTTCACAAGGTAGACTTAACAATCTTTTGTAAATCTCTTTACTGAGTGCATACTTCATTGTATGTTTGTAAATTCTTTTGCAAGGTGGACCTAATAGTCCATATTGCTCCTAACAGGGCATATCATTAGAAGTGATCATTATAAGCCTTAATAGGCCAACTTTATACTATAGCACTAAAGCTTGTGGGTTATCATCCCCACCCCAGTTCTACTTTCTATTTGGAAGGTTTCTAGGTCACCATATTGCATGTCAAAATGTTATGAATGTTTTGACATTTCTAGTTATTCATGCATGCAATTAGATCAGAATATACATGAAGGATTAATTTGTAAATAAAGATTAAGTTTCATTAGTTACTGATTCATCACTCCCCTCTTAGTAACTTAGCCTATCATATATATTTCCAATAGGAGTCTCATTATTGAGTGGGAGTGATGGAATTCAAGGGTAAGCTAAAGGTTTATATGTTTAATGTGTCAAAATTTTAGTTATGAAAAATGAAAATGGAGGAATATCTTTATCAGAAAGATTTATGGAAGCCATTGAAAGGAAAAACCAAGAAACGTGGAACTATGATAGACTAGTGTAGACACCTAAATCTGATTATGTCAACAGGTAATCTTATTTAGTCATCTCCTAGGATATTATTGATTAAACATTTATTTTTTAATTAATTAATCACCATCCCCAAGTTAATTAATTTACTTGATTATAGTCCAATTGATAAAATCAAATGATAACCCAAAATTAACTTATCAATTAAAACCCCATTCCTCTATTAAATTAAATAAATCTTCAAATATATTTAATCTAATCCCACATCCACCTCTTTAGTAAATAAACCATTAAATAAATTATCCAAACCCCTAAAAACATCCATAAACTCTACTTTTACCCCTAATCCAACCCATTCACCCATACTAACCTCACTTAGCCACTTAACTCACCCATCCCATCAAAAGTAAGCCACTTGCCCCCAACCCCCTTTCTAAACTAAGTCTAATCCCCATCCTAAACATGTGCACAACTTTAAGAAGGGTTAAGACTTGCTAACCCATGCCAAAATCAAAAAGTCTCTTATCCCCTCCCATCCCTATCCAAGAGAATTAATGAATCTTACATGCCATTAAATGCCTCTTACATCCCTCTTCCACACTCTTCCTCCCTCATTACTCCCTTTGACCAACCATTATTCCATCCCCTCACACTCATCCTCCTTTTGACAAGTGTCACTCCCATATTGGTTCCAAAAAAGCACAATCCATGTGCTCCTCTTTCAAAGCATCCTATCCCTCCCTCACCACTCTTCCATCCTTGCATCCTAACCCTCCATCTCTCTACCCCTTGGCCTATAAATAAAGCCCTTCCCTCTCACAATCCATCATCCAATTTTATGCAAACTTATAATTCCCCACTAACCACTACATCATAACTATTCTACACCATCACAATGGTAAACTCCATCCACACCTCCATTTTTGAAACCCTCACCTATCTATATGCTTGAGCACACCGTGAGCATACATTCTTCTATCCATCAGGGACATACCTATGTTATCATAGGTTACACCCAAGGAGCTTACCATTCTTGGTTTTCCTTCCTTCTTGGTGACAACTTTGGTCCTATCATAAGTGTTAACTTCTTTAGTATTGTGAATGCTTTCATTAATAGTTAGTATTCAATATTACACTACTAGATTAGATGATACAATGAGGACTGAGTGATTTTAGATAAAAAGGAACTTGGAAGAATTTGATTATGCTTGGCACCACCTGTGAAATTTAACATTTCAAAAGAGAAGATGATGAAAGAGATTATGAAAGACCTAGAAAAACTAAATGAAAAGCCCTCCACTTCAAACAAGGTATTTTTCATAAAACATTTATTTAATATGAAGATGATAGAAGGTAGATTTTTTGCAGATAATTTAAATATGTTTAATATGGCTACTATTTAGTTATCTTCTATGAATGTCAACTTTGATGAAAAAATTAGAGCTCTCTTGATTTTGTGTTCTTTTCCTAAAAGTTGGAATGGCTTGATAATGGCTGTGAATAATTTTGTATTTGGATCTAATAGCCTAAAATCTAATGATGTAATTGGTATTATTTTGAGTGAGGAAACTCATAGGAAAACCTTAGGTGGATCTACATCAGGAATTTCTTTGAATGCACAAACAAGAGGTAGAACAACTAAGAGAGGAAATAATTATGGAAATAATGGAAAATCAAGAGGAAAACCAAAGGGGAAGAAGTCGCAGTCCAGAGGACCAAGAGATTATTAGTACTGTGGGAAGCTAGGGATAAGAAGAAAGATTTTTGGAGTCAAAAGAACAATGAAGGAGACAAACAAGATGGAAACAAGGAGGAAATTATAGTAAGTAACAAATCCAAAGAGGATGTTATGCTTCTTTCTTTAGAAAGTGTTTATGATTCTTGGGTTTTAGATTGTGGGGCTTCATTTCATGCTACACCCATAGAGGTTATTTTATTGATTATGTCCAAGGGGATATTGGGTGTGTTTATTTGGGGGATACTAAACTCTATCATATTGTTAGAAAGGGAAAAGTTAAAATTAAGTTGTGGAATGGGAATCATTGGCTACTACATGAGGTAAGACATATTCCAAGTATGACTAGGAATTTAATTTTAGTAGGGCAACTTGGTTATGAGGGTTGCATAGTTAATTTTAAGGACAAAAATTGAAAGGTTTCAAAAGTTTCCCTTGTCATATAATAGGGCGTGAAAGTAGGTACTTTATATCTTTGTACAGGTCATATTGTTTATTCTACTTTAATTGTTTCAAAGAAAACTAAATGTTTAGAAAGAGTTGTTACAATTTAACAGGGAGAAAAAATAGTTGCTTTAGATTTTGATATAGTGATATGGAACATAAGACTTGGGCACATGAGTGAGAAAGGTATGAAATTAATTTATTCAAAGAATTTTTTATAAGATTTGAAATGTGTCATTATGGATTTTTGTGAAAGTTGTGTCTGTGGAAAAAAAAGAGATTGAATTTTGTGAAAAGTGCAAAGGAAAAGAAAAATGAAAAATTAGAGCTCGTACATATAGATGTATGGGGAATAGCTTAGGAATCTTCCCTTATTGGCTCTCACTATTATGTTATATTCATTGATGATACAAATAGAAAAGTATGGGTCTATATCATTAGACAAAAATATGATGTATTCCAAAAATTTAAGAAACAAAAATGCTTGGTTGAAAATGAGACTAGTAAGAGATTAAAATGTCTTAGATCTAATAATGGTGGTGAGTATTGAAGTCATGAATTTGAATATTATTTCTCCACTAATGGTATTCATAGATAGAATATCATTTTAAGGACTCCACAAGAAAAATGAGTGGCTGAATGCATGAACTAGACAATAATGGAGCATGCAAGGAGCATGAGGTTGCATGTTGGGTTGCTCTTAAACATGTGGGAAGAGGCTATCAATAGTGTTGTATATTTAGTTAATAGAGGTCACTCTACTCCTTTGGGACATGTTATTCTAGAGGAAGCATGGACTAGTAAGAAGGTCAGTTATTTTTTTCTCAAAACCTTTGGTTGTGAAGAATTTGCACATATTGATTCTGAAAATAGAACCAAGTTGGAAGCTAAGTCAAAGAAATTTTTATATTTTGGATATGACATTGATTCATTTAGTTATAGGCTTTGGAATTTTGAAAATCATAAAATTTTAAGAAGCAAGGATGTCATATTCAATGAGAAAGTGTTGTAGAAAGATTTATTCTCGAAGTATGAGAAGAAAGAACATGATTATGTAGTGCTAGATCATAGTCCAAAAGATGGTGTTCCAATAGTTTCTCCATGCTCTACAACAACTAAAATAATAAAGACCACTCATCCTTGTGAAAGTTAGATGGTAAACAAGGCTAAGGAGATCTCTAGAAAGATTTTCTCCTTCTTTGTACTCTATCTCACTAATTGATGATGGTGAAACTAAATGTTATGATGAATTTGTGTAGGTGGATACAAATATTCAGTGGGAGTCTGCGATGAAAGAAGAAATGGACTCTTTGTTGACAAATAAGACCTGGAATCTACGTAAGTTTCCTATAGGTAAAATGGATTTATAGAATAAATTGGTTTATAGGTTGAAAAAAGAGGATGAAGGAAAGAAATATTTTAAATTAGGTTAGTGGTAAAAAGATTTACTCAAAAAAAGGGCATTGATTTTGATGAGATATTCTCTCTTGTTGTTAAAATGACTACTATTCATACTATTTGAAGTATTGTGCCTATTAAATTTTTTTATTTGGAGTATCTTGATGTTAAAACAACCTTTCTTCATGGTGATTTAGATGAAGAAATATATATGGTACATCCATAAGGATTTGAGGTCACAGGTAAGGAGAACTTAGTGTGTAGATTGAAGAAAAGTTTATATGGCTTGAAGAAAGCACCTCAACAATGGTATCTTAAATTTGATAATTTTATGCATGAGTATGGATATTGACATAGAAAAAAGGGGGGAAATAACTAGGGCCAAATGCTCACCTAGCCACCTAAACCACCCTACAAGAGTTAACACAACATAAGCAAATGCAAGGAACAACAACGAAAGGAGGAAGAAATGAGAAATACTTTTATTGATTCATCAAAATATCTTCATACATGCCTAGCTATAGGGCCTTTTGGATTATGGCCAATTACAAATATATTCACATTCAATGATCCAACTACAAATTCACACTTTCAGTTCTGCTCTCTAATTCTCTTCTCCCCAAAAACTTCCCAACTCTAAGCCTAAACACTATATATATATATATATATATATATATATATATATATATATAAAATTGCCAAAATGGATTATAGATTATTCTAGAAAACTACATAAGAGGAGGACTAACCCAATAATTCCCTAGACACATCCCAAGAAAAGATCTTAACGTAAATGTTGCAATCAAAAATAAATCTGACAACTCAGCTCAAAGAAATCATGTCCAAATATTGACACTCAACATTCGTTGGGTAACTTGGCACATGAAGAGTCACTTGGCATACACTGGCAACTCAACATCAACTAGAAATTGGCAACTTAGCATCAATAGGAAACTAGCAACTTGGCAACAACTGACAGAATGAACTAAAGTACAGGGTTAAAAGGAAACCTAAGATGCTCCTGCATCAAACAACCAAGGTTGGAGAAATGATTCTCCTGAATCATGTAAGTGTCACAACCTGAGTTGAATCCAACTCAGATTGTGAAATCTATGTAGCATCTTCAACTAGTCTATTCTTCCACTTCACCAAATATTCATAGTAGTCTTTTCCTCTTGTACTTTTACCAACTCTCTAATCTAATACCTATTCAACCTTTTCAATTTTCTTCTTAGGATAATCATCAAGTATAACAACTTCATCATCTAACTCATGACACTTATACAAATCAACAATATTGAATATATGAGATATATCCATGTCATCGGGTAACACAACTTCATAAGCATTTCCATTGTCAAACTTCTTCAAGATCTTACAAGGTCTAAACTTCTTCATCTTCATGTTATTGTATGTTTCAATAGAAAATATTTCTTTCTTCAAATGAACCATTACCTCATCACTAACTTCAAAAACATGATGTCTTTTGGATTTATCAACATTCTTCTTATACTTTTGATTACTTTGTTCCAACCTCAACTTCACTTCCTTATGCAAAGACTCCATAAAATCTGCAAATTCTTCTCCTATAGTGCTTCTCTTTTCTTCACTAGCAACATCTCTCAAATCTAATATATCTCTAGCATGCATTCTAGTAACAATCTCAAAAGGTGTTTTCACTGTACTCCTATTCACAGAATTATTATATGCAAATTCAGCTTATGCCAATACCATATCTCAATTACTTGACTTATTTCCAACTAAACATCTGAGCAAATTGCCCAAGCTTCTATTCTCAAACTTTGTCTATCCATTTGTTCATGGATGGAATGTAGAATTGAACTTTAGCTTAGTACCCATCTTCTCTCCACAAAGTCTTCCAAAAATAATCAACAAACTTACTATCTCTATCTGAAATAATACTTCTTGGTAATCCATTCAATCTCACAATCTCTTTAAATAAAAGTTTAGCAACACACTTAGCTTTTGATGTCTTCTTACATGGTATAAAATGAGCCATCTTAGAAAATTTGTCCACTACAACAAATATAGAATCATACCCTTTCCCTGTCTTAGGAAATCCAAGAACAAAATCCATACTGATGTCAGTCCAAGGTTTATTAGGAACAATAATAGGTGTATGCAAACCAATATTTTGACTCACCCCTTTTTCAACTTGACAAACTCCACAACTCTTTACAAATTTTTGAACATCCTTATACATTTGTGGCCAATAATACTTCTATTTCAACAAACTCAATGTCTTATCAATTCCAAAATGTCTAGTTAATCCACCACTATGCTTTTTCTTAATCAGATTCAACCTCATAGAACTTCTAGGAATACACTGAATATATTTGAACAACATACCTTCATGAATTAAATACTCATCATACTTACTTATGTGATCTATCAGATTTGGTGCTCTGCACTCTCCCTACACCTTAGAAAAGTTAGGATCAGCATCATACAACTCTTTTATTTCATCAAAACCAAGAACTTCAACCTTCATTTGAGTCAACAAAGAATGTCTTCTACTCAATGCATTAGCAACTTTGTTAGTAACTCCACTCTTATTCTTGATCACAAATGTAAAAATCTACAAGTACTCAAACCACTTCATATGTCTTTGATTCAATTTATGTTGGCTTCCCAAGTATTTTAAAGCTTTATGATCAGTATACATCACAAACTCCTTAGGAATCAAATAATTTCTCCACTTCTTCAATGCTTGAACAATGGCATAAAATTATTGATCATACATGGAATACTTCCTTTTAGCATCATTCAACCTTTTATAAAAGAAAGAATTATTCTTACCTTCTTGACTTAATATAGCTACTATTGCATTACCACTTGCATCACATTCAACTTCAAATACTTTGTTGAAATCAGGTAAAGCCAATTCAGGTATTTTAGCAACCTTTTGTTTCAAAGTCTCAAAACTATTATCAGTTCCATATGTCCACTTGAATTCCCTTTTATCTCCTCTCATAGTCTCAATCATTGCATTAAAAATAGTATTGAAATTATTTATAAACTTTTTGTAAAAACTAGCCAAATCATGAAATGATCTTACCTCACCCACATTCTCAGGTGTAGGCCATTCCAAAATTGCTTTAACCTTCTCAGGATCCATCTTCAAACCATTAGCTAAAATCAAAAATCCTAAATACACAATCTCCTTTTGCATAAAAGAACACTTTTTAAGATTAATCAACAACTTTTCCTCTTTCAACCTTTGCAATACTCATCTAATATGTTTGAGATGTTCTTCCTTAGTCTTACTGAATATTAGAATATCATCCAAATAAATAATCACAAACTTGCCCAAGAATCTTTTCAAAACTTCATTCATCAACCTCATTAAAGTACTAAGTGCATTAGTCAAACCAAAAGGCATAACCAACCATTCATAGAAACCATCTTTTGTCTTGAAAGTAGTCTTCCATTCATCACCTTCTCTAATTCTAATCTAATGATAGCCACTCTTCAAATCAATCTTGATAAAATAATTTTCTCTAATCAAACAATCCATTATGTCATCCATCCTTAGCATGGGAAACCTATATCTCACTATGATCTTGTTAATAACTCTAGAATCAATACCCATTCTCCATTCTCCATCCTTTTTAGGTGCTAATATAGCTGGTACAACACATGGACTCAAGCTTTCTCTAATCAAATTTTTTTGCAACAACTCATGCACTTGTCTGTTAAGTTCTTCATTCTTCGTAGGTGTCAATCTATATGTTTCTTTGTTTGGAAAACTAGCTCTAGGAATTAGATCCATACAATTACTTATACTTCTTACTAGAGGTAAACCATCAGGAATATCATCAGCAATAATGTCTTTATACTCTTTTAGCAATTCAATAGTTTCTACTAGTACTCATCTATCACTATCTGTTACTCAGTCATTACTATCTTCTCCTGCTCAGTCATTACTATCAACACTTGGTCCTCTAGGAACTATGGAAAAATATACTTGATTCTTTTTCATTTCCTTTTCAAATTGTTTCCCATTAACCATGAAATTTTTTATAGTAGTACAATTAACCTCATCTAGACTTTCAATTAAAGGCAGAAATATTTATTTCTTCCCATTTACACAAAGAGTATATTGATTTGATCTTCCATCATGTACAACATATCTATCATATTGCCAAGTTCTACTCAAAAAAATATGACAACAATCCATGGGCATAATATCACACAAAAATTTATCAAAGTAATGTCCAATTTTGAACTTACACAAGGCATTTCTCACTTACCAATATCTTATGCTCATCTTTGATCCATGAAACATGATAGGGTTTGGGATGTTTCAGCCTTTGCAACTACAACTTTTTAGCCAACTCTTTTGATTCCATATTTGTAGAACTTCCACTATCAATGATCACTTTGTAGCATTTTGCAACCATCTTACATCATGTTTTGAAAAGAATTCTCCTTAAAACAGGTTCCTCATTGCTTCACTTATTACATAAGGTTCTTCTCACCATCAATTTTTCTCCAACCTCAGGTCCACTTGGTGAACCCTCATCATCTATTTGAATCACATCATTTCTATTACCTATTGGGTAGTCATTTTACATGAGGTCAATCAGAAGAATCCATTGCACAATTCCTCTCTTGAAAAGTTAATCTTTTGGGATCAACTCTAAGGTTTAATATTTCTCTTGCGACGTACCAAAATCTGCTCAATTGAAAATAAATGTGATTGTTAATGAGGAGGCCTTTTTTGGTTCTATTATGATCTTGGAATGAAGTAAATCTATTTTCTATCTCAAAATAACTCACAAAAGAACAATATTTTTTGTATTTTCTAGTTTTTCAATGAATGTAATCTAATAGTGCAACTAAAATAAATTCCTATTCTAACAAGGGGTCAGCAAAGAAAATAACAAAACTGAAAGAAAATGACATGAAATTGAAATAACTTGAAATTGAAATCCTAGATGAACATAAACTACAAAGAACACATGTTGCGAGTTAAACTTTCAAAGAAATTAGTAGGAAACTAATAGGAGCAATGCTTCCTAGAATCCATTAATGCAATCATCGATGAGAAATTTCTATAACTGAATGATGTTTCACTCTTCATAAAATTGCAAGGCCATGAAAACTACACTCATGCAAGACAAAGAGTTATCTAGGAACAATTTGTGATCTCTCCTCAAGCTTGTTACGTTAGCAGAATTCATAAATCTGTAGCAAACACCAAAACTAAAAGATTGCACAACTAGAAACAACATAATAAACCTTTGGCTCAATCATAATCTCATGAATAAAATCCACAAAATATGACACATTCAGGCAAGAATCACTACACTCCAAATGCGAGCACCAAAAGCATAATTTTATTGCATAATAATGGTGGCCTTTGTTACATTTTACAATGGGGTATTTATAAGAAATCATCTCCTCAATTTGTGTTGAGAGTGAGAGATGTCTTCATGCAATAAAATGCTTTTAAAACATTAAAAAAAACTAAATATGTAAAGACTAACAATTAATCTAGTGCTTAGAGGGACTCCATCCATATTTTATTCATTAATTAGATGCAAGAGCCCTTTACATGTCAAAAATAAGGAAAGCGTGAGAGAAAAGTAGGACAAAGCCATCAGTTGTAGTGGAAGTGCATAGAGGCACCAAAAATAGAAGTTGGTACTTCACTAGGCATGTGTCAAAGTTAAACTACCATCAGAATGTGCTCCCAATGCATGGAAGGTGCTATTTTTAAAACTGGAAGTTGACTGTCAGTGCACTTCTAAATTGTAGAGCTATGGACCTGCATACTTGTGGAGCTGTGGACTTGTATGAAAATGTGAAGCTATGGAACTATAGAGCTATGGACCTACGAACCTCCATAGGATCAAAATCTCAAAATTTTACTATGTTAAAATTGAAATTTTGGCATCTAGGTTTTGTACTTCTTCATCCCAAAGCTATGTTTGGATGTTTTTCCTTGAATTTCTCTATCATCTTAGTAATTTTGGTTGCATCTAGAAGATCTAAAGCCTCATATTTATCCTTCACCTTCTATCTATAGTTGTCCACCTCAATTCAAGTCTCTATAAATTTTGCAAGTTTGGTGTCCAACTCCAACAATGTTTCCTCTATCCTGAAGGCTTGCCTAATATCTTCATCACTAGATTCCTCCTCTAATGTCTTCTTGAAATTCTCTATTATTACCTCAACTAGCAATAGATTCTCTTATTCTTCATCTTCAAAAATATCCAAGCATGCATCACTGCACAACTTTTTTGCTTCCAAAATTTTTCCCCCAGCTTGTTCCTTGACCTGATGGATCTCCTCGTGTAATGTTTTCATTACTTTATTACCATCCATTATCTTCTCTATCCAATCATCAATCAAGTCTAGCACTTCTCTAATATATACATCAATCAAAGTGTGGTACCTTTTCCCTTTTATGGCTTGTAGAGTCTGAAAATCCTTGCTCTATGCTCGTACCTCATCCATGATACTGAAGTCCTACCTCAAAATTACTACAATCTTATTCACATTCTCTTGAATAGCATGTAGTAACTTCAAATTCCCTATGATTTTGGTAACACCTCTATCTTCAAGGCTTTCTCACCATTCCTAACAAGCTCTGAAAAATGGATTGAGCCGTACACATTCCCCTTCCCTAAGAATGGTATTTAGAGTCTCCTCGGGGCACTTAGGATTGAGAGGACCAAAAACTTTGGCTAGATATTGCTTTAGGATCTCAAATTTCCTTTGAATAATTCAAAGTTTGACCTCATCCTACTCCATGTTCTTGAGAACCTCCTTGACTCCCATAGTCATCATCTATTGGGTTGAATCCCATGTAGGCTTTCCCAACATAACATCCTTCACTTCATTGTCTTCAAGACTAATAGCTTCTACATCTATACCTTCAGGAGGGAGATCCATTTATGCAAATAAATCTTGATTTCATATGGTAGTGAAAAACACAAAAGGCATTGCATCATGTAATTGAGACTTAGGCTTGTTCAAGATCTCAGCAATATCATAGATATCATCCTCTAGAGCATGGAACTAAGGCTTACTGCTCCTCATTATTTCCTTTTGGAACCATCTTGGAATGTGTTTCTCTATGACATTAGCTCTTGATGACAAAGCAGTGTGTTCAACTACCTCCTTCCCCTTATCACTTTTTCTAGGAGTCACCTCTTGTTGTGAGGACTATCTTTTTGTAACTTTAGTCTTCATAGATCCTATAGCTTGCTCCTTAGCATCTTGGGAAGGCTATTGTGCATATTCTACCATCTATCCCTCCTTTGATGCTTTATCAGTAGCCCTCAGCTCTGATTTCTCTTGTGGTGATGGTTCCTTTCGAACTTTTTCCTCTTTTGAACTCGAAGGTGGAGGAGTTACTGAACCCTTATCTACCACTTTAATATACAGTGGAGATGGAGGAATAAGATTAGGACACTATGTATCTGGAAGCATCAACGTTCAGTCTTCCTATTGGAGTTCACCTGTAGGGGTGTTTCTAATCTTATCCCCAACCAACTTTGTACCCACGGGTATGAAATCAAAATCCATCATGGAGAAAAAATCGTCACCTCCTTCCCTTTGCTCATTCACCTAGTGCTACACTTCATCTTCTAAAGAAGAGATTTCTAATGGTTCTACTTGGATGGATGGTGGGGTGCTGGTGGTACTCTTTCTTATTTTTAACTCTGTAGCTTTTGCTAACCAAGTTCTTCTTTGTAGGGGTACCTGTTCCTCCTCCTCTTTTGATTTTGTTTCTTCCTCATCTTCTTCTTCCTCCAGAATAGTTTTAGGAATAGATGGATTAGGTACTAATCTTCTGCTAATCCTTTTCCTTTTCTTCATCTTAAGTTGCTCCTCTTATGTTTCTTTCAGATGGAAGGAAAGGGGGCTCTTCTTGTATAGGAGGAATGGAGGCTTCTAGAATTTCTTCCTCTTTTGATTGGCTTAATACAATAGGAGAAAACTAAGGTTCATCCTAGATTTGAGAGACTCCAATACCTTGGGACTCTTGTGAGCTCTACTCATGCTGTTCGGAAGACACGTGTTCTAGAACCTATTCTATCTAAATCTTTTGAGGAGAGGTTCTCTTCCTCTTTTCCTTCCTTTTAGGAGGGTGACAATATCCCACTAGGTGATCAAACTAGTAGACTATCTCTAGCCTAATAGGAGACTAGAGCATAAACATAAGAACTCTAACTTCCCTTCCTTTACCCCTTTCTAGACAAGCATGTGCAGGGAAGATTATAGTATTAAGAATTGGATCAAGTGGAAAAAGTTTCTTAATCCAATCCTTTGTTATCTTAATGACATGTCTCACTTGATAATTGATGTCATCTCCTTTCTCTCTATCAACCTCTACATTTAGAATGGGTCTTTCACTAACTTTATCTGCATTGAATAGGGGATCCAGTAATTCTTTAGAGTCTTGTAGCCTTATCTCATCAAGGATATTCAAATGGAGAGCCTTTTCTACTAAATAAAAAGTCATCCTACAATAGTCCCTAATGCAGACAACATAGTCATTTGTGGCATTCATCCAATGATCTTCAATGGCATCCTCATGATGGAAGTCCTTTCCTACTAGGCTTTCCACTTTACCAACATTGTCAAAGTATGGCCTAAGAGAGTTGTATTTTTCAAGAGGATAGTTTTCCCATTCCCACTCAAAGGTCAGAATATCATGTTATTGCTTTACTTGATACGGCCCACTGACCAATGGCCATTCCCAATAGGGTCTCCATTGCCTCTTTATCTTCTCATAGGCTGACTCAATTTTCCTAGAGATCTCTAATAGTACCAACTTGTCACTTGGCTATCTTGGAAGCTTCTTAGGATTTATAGATGCACCACCCACCTGAAGATATGTGAATGTCTTAAACTAAATGAAGTAGGCTTTGAGAGCCATGATCTATGCTTTAGCTTCATCAGATAACCTCTTCCCATAATCTCCTTAAATGATCCAAATGATCACAAAGATAAATGCATCATTCATAATCCTGTACTCCTTTCTCTCCACTAAGAGCTTTTTCTTCACCAACTGAGGATAGACTATGTATGGCTAGGCATTGGGGTCCTACATACTGCCTTTCTTGTACAAACTAGTATAGTTCGTTGCCTTTGCTACAAGTAAGTATACCATATAAGACATCATATAAAACTTCTTCTTGTCCTTCACCATCTCAGTTGATCACACAAGTTTTCACTTAGTGTGGTGGCCCAATCTAGTGGTATCCTTGCATGTTTGATGGTCTCAATGAAGTTGACCATGAATGTAGTGAGACGACTCATTGTAGGTAAGCCCATGACTCTTCTTAGGAGCATGATAGAGTATCTAATGTCATCCTTCATGTATCCTCAAGTCATATCGACTTTGTTGGTTATCCTTCCCCAAGGAGACTTCTCAATGAGGTATGAGGATTGTATAATGTCAATAGCCTCTTGTTGATGCTCCTTGTACCATCTCTCAACCACTTCATAGGAAAGTTAGATGAATAGGTCTACTTTTGGTAGGTGGAAAACCTTCTCAATGTTATTAGGTCACAAATCCAATACCACTTTCCTTGTAACACTCTTGACCACCCTCTCATCAGGAACAAAGTGTTGTGACAGGGCCATGATTAGTTCAGCTGATTGCATTGAAACGAGATGTGACACTACACTCACTAATCCAAAATGGATCAATGTAGACACCAAGGCTAACCTTTCCGTCAACTTGTTGCAAATTCTTAGGAAATCTCCTAGATCCATGTGTCTGAGGTTGGTATCTCTAATCTTAGCATAGTCATCATGGAATCTCCATTTTGAAGGTACACCTTGGAACTTGAATAGGACCGGCTTGGGTGTTGTTCTGGATTTTGACACCATCTGGTTACATTACCTGCATATTGCAAGAAAAACATTATTAGTCTCAAGATAGCATACAAGCAAAAATACACATAGGAACAAAAAAGTCCCCCTTTGGGGATTTATTTATCTCTATATTTGAATAATTTTAAATTATTTTTTATTTTTTTAAAACATTTTATAATTTCTTTTAAAAAAAATATTTTATATTTTTTTAATTTTTAAAAAAAAAATTTTAAAAATTGAGGGGATGCATGTGCATCAAGGCATGCGATACCAAGGCCCAATACGTGGCATGCTTGCATGTGGCCAATGCTTGCATGACTGGCATGTAGTGCGGCCAGCGCACGACACAACCAATGTGTAATGCAGCTAGTGCACTTGAGCACCATGAAAGGAAGAGAGAAGGGGCAGGGGGAGCTCACCTTTCTTCCTCTTGGTGACTTGGAGAAAAAATGTGGAAAAAGGAAAGTGAGGGTTTTTATAAACCCCCACCCCCCTATGTGTGTAAAATGCAAAATGCATGCCATGCCTCGACATGTGGGCATGGAGGTGAGCAGGAACTTTTTTTTTTTTTTGGAAACTTGCATTTCAATTTTTTTTTCATTTTCTAGTGTTTTTTTGACTTTTTTTAATCTTTTTTTTTTTTTTTTCAAAATTTTCAAATAATTTTAATTTTAATTTTTTTTTTTTGTTTTTTTGAATTTTGACTCTAGAATTATAACTTTTAATTAAATTTTCTTCTCTCGACTCTCGAACTGTGAGTCCAAGAATTGAAAAAAGGTAGGGGTCCCCATTTCTAGTGAGGAATGGGGCATGTGTTGTGGACACCACAAAAAATAGCCCCAAAAAAAGGAAGAAATGACCAAGGCATTTCTTCATCAACAAACATTCCTCCAATATGTGTCAAACACCAACCAAACTTTGAACATGTCGGGTGTCTTTCGGATGACTCTTCAATCAAAATCTTAGAACTTGAAACCTTCAAACTCAATTTGTGCATTGTGTATTCATTCCCTTTCACATGCTAGGATGTGGTCAATAAGAGTTTTTTGACAACTCAAAACAATCTTCCACTCCTCCTAGCTCATACATTCAGAATCTCCATGAAGGCTTTTTATCAATCAATTACTTGACCAGATGAGAGAATCAATTTGAGGGCTCTTGGCAAGATGCCACATTCTTTTAATTTCCTAGCTATTTGAATAATTTCTCCATGTCATTCAAAACATTATTTTTTATGAAGCGCTATTTTGAATAGAAGATACTTTGTTTTGAAAATGTATCTTTCACCATCCGAGCTCTTTAGAATCCTTCAGACTTAACACCGTATTTTCTTCCTTTTTTCTCTTTTCTTTTTCTTTTCTTTTTTCTTTTTTTTTGTACCTTGACTACGCTTAGACTATGTAGTTAAAACATCAATGTCATTTCTTAGATTCAATCTCTTGCAAACATCCCTTGCAGTCCTCTCTTAGAACTTTTGGGAAAACTCTCACACCAAATCAATGATCTTAGTAACCTTTTGAGGAGACCCCTCCTAGATGAAATTTTGATCATCTCTCACCATCTTTGACTTCAAATCAACAAAACCTAAAATAATCAAATCTTTAGATTTGTAAAGTGTTGAGAACTTGGTGGTCTAGGCCTCTAATTTCCAAACTAAAAATCCCCTATTTCCACAAGAAATATCTATCGCTCAGTTGGTATAAGACACACAATCATCTAAATGTTTTGACAAAGAAGTACCTCTTCTTAAAATTAGAACCAAGTAGTGGTTAGTAAAATCTTAAGAGAAAACCTCAAGTACACCTTACCCCCTAGGATTGGTGCAACTTTGAAAGGAAACACACGACTCAAAGAAAACACGCAACATGAAAGAAAACACACTTGCATAAATAAACACACTTACAGTAATGAAAATATAAGCTATATTAGGAAATAAAATCTAACTAATTTTTTTTCTTTTTTTTCTTTTAGGCTTCAAAATAATGCTTCAAAAACTACTCATTTATAGGAAAGGGAAGAAATTCCCCCTATAAGGAACTGAGCCTAAAAGTTTTTTCTCCTAGAATTTCCATAATTTGATAAGGGCCTATCCATAAGAATTGAAACATGGTATGACTGCCTAATTTTTCTTTCACCTTATCCCAGAGTAGAACAAGATCAAAAATCCTGAATGATTTGATTGTGATCCTCTTGTTGAACCATCTTTTCACAATAGCCTAATGTTTAGCCATGTGCTCCAATGCAACTGTTCATTTTTCATCCATCTATAAAAGATTCATCAATCTTATTTATACTTTGTTAGCATCTTTAGCATACCAACTCATGAATTTCAAACCAAAATTCTTAGATTAAGTGGGAACACTGGTTCTTGTCCATAAACAAGCAAATATGTAGAAGTCCCCAAGGTATTTTTGATTCTCACTCAATCCCTCCATAAGGAATTTTTTAGTTGTGTATGCCAATCCCTAGGATTCTCCTTCAATAATCATTTTATCACTGTGATCAAGTTCTTGTTTGTAGATTTGACTACCCCATTTCCTTGTGGGTAGTAATTTGGGGAGAACTTGATAATGAATTTGTTTTCAAATTCCCATTGGGTCAAGAATGCAGGTGCAAATGCAAACCCATTATCAAACACAAGGACAAATGGCATTCCAAATCTGGTAACAATGTGTTCTTCCAGAAAGTCAGTCACCACCTTAGCGGTGCAATTTCTAAATGTCTCTGCCTCCATCCATTGTGCACAATAATCTATAACTATAAGGATGAATGCATGTCCAGTTGATGATGGTGGCTTGACTAGACCTATGAAATCCAATCTCGACTTTGCAAAGGGGCACATCTCATAAACTAGTTGTAGTGGCATTGCTTGGTGCCTCTCTTTGTTAGAACTATTTTGACATATATGGCAAGAACACATAGGCTCAAAAGTATCCTTGAATATCGAGGGACAAAAATAACTCAATCTTAAAATCATGTGAGTTGTTTCTTTTGCTGAACCATGTTCTGTACCATACTTCTCATGGAAATGTTCCAAGACATCCTTGGCTTCTTCACATCCTAAGCCTTTCAGATAGATCCTTTCATAGTTCCTTTTATACAACTTGTTATCAAGTAACATGTAAGACTTGCATTTCAACTTAAGTCCCCTGCATTGTGAACTATTCATCCATTTGGGGTATTGGTCTTGTAAGAGATAATAAACAATGTCTTAGTACCACACATCTGTCACCACTCCTTGGTTAATATCAACTTGTGAGACAACCATCCTTATCTGTCTCATCATCAAACTTGAAGTCCTTTTCATCTCCATCTTGGTTATCAACTATCATTTTTGACAACCCTTGATCTTTGACTAATCTCATAGATTGAATTTTGAGATCAAATTCTTGAAGTATGGACATCCACTTTCCTCTCCTTTCACCAAGTCCATTTTGCATCAAAAGTGTCCTTACTACTGGATTAGGTACAATTGCATACACCTTACTTTTGAGTATGTAGTGATGAAACTTCTTTACTAACTTGATTAATGAAAAAGATTATTTATCAAGGTTTAAATATTTTAACTCTACATTCTTCAAAGGATAACTCATAATAGAAATTGGTTTCTCATCTTCCTTCTCTCTTTTTTGTGTCAGGATCCCTGCACAAGAGTGTTTAGAAGTGAAGGAATAAATCATGAAAGGTAACTCATAATTTGGACTCACCAAAACTTGGGCCATTGAAATAGCAACCTTGATATCTTCAAATGACTTCTTTATCTCAGGCACCCATTTTGTTTATCCCTTTTCTTGAGTTAGTCATTAAGGAGACAAACTATCTCTGCAAATCTACTAATGAATTTTCACACAATGTTTATCTTTTCAAAGAAAGACTTCAATTCCTTTTGATTGTGTGGAGGTGCTAACTTCAAAATAGCCTCAACTCTATCCATATCAAAGGAAATTCTAGCCTCAGAAATAACATGTCCCAGGAGCTTTCCTTTAGTAATGCCAAATGAACATTTCTTGGGATTGAGAGATATGTCATATTTACAACATCTATTGAATACATTCCTTAGATCAATAATATGGGTACTTCAATCTTTTGGAAAGATAGTCAAGTCATCCATGTAGATAACTATACACTTGTTAATCAATCCTTTGAAAGCTTCATCCATCGCATGTTGAAAATGTAGCTCTTGCATTAATTAGTCCAAAGGGCATCCTTCTGTAGGAAAAAGTTCCCCACTTCATTGTGAAAGTTGTCTTTATCCTATCTTATTTATCAACCATCACCTAATTATATCTTGAGTAACCATCCAAGAATGACATCATTTTTTAATTATTAACAATTTGCAAAACCCCATCTAGTGAGGGTAGAGGATAATTGTCTTTCTGGGATGCTAAATTCAAGTTGTAAAAGTCAACACAAATATGGATCTCTCCAATATTCTTCCAAATAGGAAACAAATTCTCCACCCATGTTGACTGGTAGATAGGAAATATGATCTTAGCATCTAGTAACTTCTTTACTTCTTTCATGATCAGTGGTTCAATGAGAGGATATATTGATCTTTTTCTTTGTTGGAATGGCTTTGCATCGGGCTTCAACAGGATGTCATGTGTGATAATCTTAGGATCATGGCTCTAGGAAATGAAATCCTTATACATGATGAGTAATTTGAGCATGTCGTCCCTTTCTTATGAGTTGCATGGTTTTCCTATCTATACCATTCTCGGTTCTTCATTAGTACCCAAATTGTATAAGTCACATTCTCCGATTCCCTTTTCTTGGGTTTCCCTTCTATTGAGTGTTGATTCTTCATGATCAAAGATGCATTCAAGTTCAACCATTCCTTTGGAATAGTGTTAGTGTTTAAATTTAGTATTCCATCTTCATCTTCAAGTCCATCATCTTCAGGTCTGTCATTTGGTGTATCATCAATTTCTTCTCCCTTAAAATGGTGACTACACATGATAAACTCAAGTATATGTTGATCATCTTGAAAGACTTGAAATTTTTTGATATTATCAGGGATGGATGGAATAGCGACCAATTCTACTAAAAATCTTTTCAACTTGGTTCTCTCAACTAGTTGCAATGCACTGACTAAGATGGCAAGAGAATCCGCTACCATGTTCTTTCTTCTTGGAATGGAATTGATGTTTAAGGCCTCAAAGTCATCCAATATGTCCCATATCCTTTTCTAGTAAGCAAGTAATCTTTTCTCATTGCAAGAATATATGGATTTTACTTGCCATATGATCAAATGGGAATACCCTTCAATTTTGAGAGTTGTGACTCATTTATCTAGTGCAAAGAGGAGTCCTCAGATTAATGCCTCATATTCTACAACATTTTTAGTGCATCTAAACTATAACCAATATGTGGCATAGAAAGACCTACCTTTTGGGTTGACCAATTCGATACCTACACTGGCTCCCATCTTGCACCTAGAATCATCAAAGTGGAGTGTCCAAATTGCATTTTCCTTGGTTTTTCTAACTTTATGCTTATTTATCCTTAAATTCTCTTTCACTTTAGCCTTGAATGATTTTTTCTTAGGAACCCATTGTAACTTTCCTTGCATAGGGCTTGATGAGTCCCCTTCATAACCTATAGATAGAGGAAGTGTGTGTTTTCTTATTTATCTTGAATTACCCCTATTGGTTCTTTGATTTCCTCAACTTTAGGTTCAGGATGAATGACTATTGAAGTCCATCCTTTACTTTTCATATATCATCTTCTTCTTTAGACTTTTATCATCCCTAGAGGAGGAGAAGACATACCTCCACCATCTAAAGAGGTAGCATTGTATGACACGTTTAGATCTCCACTTTCTTCTTCAATCTTTTCAATAAGGTGGGATGAGTTCCCAAAATTTTGACTTTCTGTGAGTTCATCTATTGAGGTCTCTGTATCCTTGTTTTCCAGCATGTGGGTCAATACCTTCACAACTACTTCTTGAAATGATGAACATTCATATTCAGAGTGACTAGCTTTGTGTAACTGACAAAATCCTAGAAGGAGGAGGATGTTAGGGTCAGCTTCTTCTCCTAAACATTGTAAATTAGTCACCATACTATCTATGAACTGTGTCATGGTTACACTTTTGGGCACTGGCACCTTATGTTCTCGTTTCTAATCTTGAGGTGTATTATTTGGAACCATATCCAATACCATCATTTTATATGAACCCAAATCTAATTGAAGAATTCTATCTGATTTGGGGCATTGTAATTTGTGATCATTGTTTTCAATTTGGGCTCAACATCTATCTTGATTTGATTATTCAATCCTTTTCATGGCAACTGTAATTGAGTGAAGTCTATAGAAAACCATCCTCTCAGACATTTTGTCCATTCTCTACTTAGAAGTAATCCATGCATTTATGAGATATCTACCACATGTATGTCAATGATATCATGGATCTGAGGGTCAACTATTAACTGTATTTGCACATCTTTCAATACACCAATGACTTTTACCTTTGTTTTATCCAACTATATCACCACTCGATTAGAGGGTTGAGGACTAACTCCTAGCCTTTGGGATATTGATAATGGCATTACTTTACATGAATCTCCTAAATCAATGAGGAAATTATGAAGATTCTTCCCATATATCCTTATGCTCAGCAAAAATGGGTGTACCTCAACTTTATCTTTGAACATAGTGGGCATTGCTTTCGTACAATTTACTTATTGTGGCACTGTCTTTTGAGGGACAAAATTCATATTGTGGGAAGCCTTTGTATTATCCAATGTCTTCATGAGTGCTTCTCTTTGTTGTGGACAATTTTGTATCATGTAAAACATGGACATATTGGCTTTATTTTTCTTCAAATCTTCTACTACATTGTACTTTTCAGTGGACCAAGTGGGATTCTTTAGTATTATTGGCACATTTACTTGATTTTGATATTGTTGTCCTCATTGGACTGGTCTTATTAGTGGTAGATTGTTATTTGCTCCTAGATCAGGTGGAGTTGGTTGCAAACTTGGGGGAATCCTATCCATCAAGGGATCCTTTCTATTTATGAGATTTTATGTATTTTGATTGTCATTTCGAAAGGCAAACATCTCATCATGTTGAAGGTCTGGTTCTTGGCTAGGCAAAAATGAGAATTCCTCATTTTCTTATTGTTTCACTTGTATATTCTATGTAGAATCATAAGATTCCAACATCATAGCATTGAATTGAACATGAGGAGGATTGTCATTTACTTGTGAGTTTTGATTCACATCCTAATTATCATTGTAGTATGAACCATCATTTTTAGCCAAATTTTGGCTATCATCATACTGATTGAAATTAGCATATTGAACGTTATTATTTTTGTTATCAATAGGAATATTTCCATTATTTATTTGAGTGTTCCATTTTTGGTTTTTCCTTTGGAAGGCATTGTTGCGATCAAGAGGATTGAAGTTGTTTCCTCCACCATTGTTATTTCTTACATTGTTGTTGTTATTGTTCCTATTGAGGTTCATGTTATAATTTTGACCAAAATTATTGTTGTAGGGGCCAATGCTATTTCTTTGGAAGTTGTTATTTTGTCCTTGTGACAACCTAAGATGTGTCAGCTCATTATTCATTGGTGACATGGTTTTCTTCATTTGACCAACTTTCAAAAGAAGATTGTTATCTACTTCCACATGAACCTTTTCTTTCTATTAAAAAAAAGAAATATTTGGAGGCTCATACCCTGGATATGTTATCACTTGAGTTTGTGGATTTGTTGCCTACTATAATGGAACTAGGTTTATAGGTATGAACTCGCTAGGCACCATGGGTGCTCCCATGGGGTATGTTGGTATTGTAGGGACTACTTGTGTTGGAAGCATCATTCCTCCTCCATTAGGATTGTCTTGCTTCATGAATGTGATCACTTCTACAAAGACTTTGTCCAATGTGTCAATATTCGTTGCAGGAAGTCTTCTCAAAAAGATTATAGTAAGAGGGTCCATAACATTCAAATAAATTTGAATATCAGCTTCAACTAGTATGGTGTATGGTGTTTCCAACTTGTGATAGGCCATATGAAAGAGATGGTTGAAGCATGAAACTATCTCAGCTGGGTCCCTTTTGATTGATATGAATTGTTGATGTATCATAGTTGGATTGATGAATATTTTGAATTATTCCAAGAATAATTTTTTGAATGTATCCCAATCTCCAATGCATCCAAGTGGTAAATTAATGTACCAATTGAAGATAGTTTCTCCCAAAGAGTAGGGAAATAAATGAAGAACCATATCCTCATTAACCACTTGCTTTCAATTGCAAATTTCTTTGAAAATCTTGACATGATCTTTGATAGTTTGTGTTTCACCATAGATGAATCTTGGGAAAAACTTCTAAGGATTCCTTGGGAGGTCATGGAGTGCACCTCTCAAGTTTATTGGTGAGTGCATGGCATTCACAAAAAATTCCATTGAAGGGTTTGGTGGACCTAATGATGGTTGTTGAGGAGTAGGTATTGGAGTATGTGGTGGTCCACCAAGTGGTTGGAGTGGAGGCGGAGTTGAAGAAGATAATGAAAGTTTGAATGGAAGTGGTTGAACTTGGGATGTTTCCTTGTCACTATGTGGTTTACAGAAGTGGGTAAGCTCAAGAAACTTGTGTGCACTTGTTGCAGACCTTAATGCTCATTGAAATGAGGATTTTGGATCAATATCCTCTAGCTTGCATCAAATTTTGGAGAAAAGTGCACCTCTATAGAAGTACACTTTCTCACTATTTTGAGTTTTGTGCACCTATGAAGTTGCAGACCTATGAACCTACATAGCTATGGACCTCCAGAGCTATGGAGCTACAAACCTAAATTTTTCCAAAAATTAGGAAAATTTTCTAAACTTTTGTGAAGTGCAGATTATTATAGAATTGCAAAATTTTGAAACTTAACAAATTTTTTTCCTTTTTGGGAGTCAAAAGGGGGCCCTCCTTCTAGTTCCACTTCTATTGGGTGGTATTTTTACATGAGGTCAATGAAAAGAATCCACTATTCAATTCCTCTATTGAAAAGCTAATCATTTGGGATCAACTCCAAGGTTCAGTATTTGTCTTGCGACATACCAAAATTTGCTTAGTTGAAGATAAATCTGATTGTTCATGAGGAGGCCTTTGTTGGTTCTATTATGATCTCAAAATGAAGTAAATCTATTTTTTGTCTCAAAATAACACACAAAAGAACAATATTCTTTTGTATTTTTTAGTTTTTCAATGAATGCTAAAGAGTGCAACTAAAATGAGTTCCTATTCTAACAAGGGGTTAGCAAAGAAAATAACAAAACTAAAAGCAAATGACATGAAATTGAAATAACTTGAAATTTAAATCCTAAATGGACATAAGCTATAGAGAACAACACACTACGAGGTAAACTTTTGAAGAAATCGATAGGAAAGTAATGAAAATAGGAGCAGTGCTTCCTAGAATCTACTAATGTAATCATCAATGGGAAATTTTAGTAACCAAATGATGTTTCACTCTTCATCAAATTGCAAGGCCATAGAAAGTGCACTCATGTGAGACATAGAGTTATGTAGGCACAATTTTTGATCTCTCCTCAAGCTCATTATGTTAGTGGAATTTGTAAATCTATAGAAAACACCAAAACTAAAAGATCACATAACCAGAAACAACACAATAAACCTTTGGCTCAATCACAATCTCATGAATAAAATCCACAAAATATGACACATTCAGGAAAGAATCACTACACTCCAAATGTGAGCACCAAAAGCATAATTTTATTGCATAATAACAGTTTCCTTTATTATATTTTACAATGGGGTATTTATTAAAAATCATCTCCTCAATTTGTGTTGAGAGTGAGAGATGTCTTCATGCAATAAAATGATTTTAAAACATTAAAACAAACTAAATATATATAGACTAACAATTAATCTAGTGCTTAGAGGGACTCCATCCATATTTTATTCATTAATTGGATGCATGAGCTCTTTACATGTCAAAAATAGGGAAAGCATGAGAGAGAAAGTAGGAGGAAGCCATTAGTCAAAGTGGAAGTGCATGGAGGCACCAAAAATAGATGTTGGTCCTTCACTAGGCATGTGTTAATGTTAAACTGATGTTAGAATGTGCTCCTGATGCATGGAAGGTGTTATTTTTGGAACTAGCAATTAACTATCGATGCACTTTTGAAATGAGGAGTTGTGGACCTACATACCTATGAAGCTATAGAGCTATATGAAAATGTAGAGCTATGAACCTGTGGAGCTGTGGACCTACAAACCTTGATAGGATCAAAATCTCAAAATTTTACTAAGTGTCAAAATTGAAATTCTAGCATCTGGGTTTTGTTCTTCTTCACTCCAAAGCTATGTTTGGATGTTTTCCCTTGAATTTCTCTATCATCTCAATAATTTTTGCCACATTTGGAAGATCTAAGGCCTCATATTTATCCTTCACTTTTGATCTATAGTTGTCCACCTCAATTCGAGTCTCTACAAAATCTCCAAGTTTGGTGTCCAACTCCAACAATGCTTCCTCTATCCTGAAGGCTTGCCTAATATCGTCATCACTAGATTCTTCCTCTAATTTCTTCCTAAAATTCTCTACTACTACCTCAACTAGCAATAGATTCTCTCATTCTTCATCTTCAACATCATTGTACAACTTTTTTGCTTCCAAAAATTTCCCCCAGGCTTGGTCCTTAAGTTGATGGATTTCCTCGTGTAATGTTTCCATTACTTTATTGCCATATGCTATCTTCTCTATCCAATCATCAATCAAGTTTAGCTCTTCTCCAATATATAAATTGATCAAAGATCGATACCTTTTCCCTTTTATGGCTTGTAAAGTCTACAAATCCTTGCTCCATGCTCGTACCTCATCCATGATACTAAAGTCTTGCCTAAAAATTACTATGATCTTATTCACATTCTCTTGGGTAGCATGTAGTAACTTCAAATTTCCTATGATTGTGGTAACATCTCTATCTTCAAGTCTTTCTCGCTATTCCTAACAAGCTCTCAAAAATGGATTGATCCATACACCTTCCCCTTCTCTAAGAATGGTATTTAGAGTCTCCTTGAGGTGCTCAAGATCAAGAGGACCAACAACTTTAGCTAGATATCCCTTTAGGATCTCAACTTTCCTTTGAAGAGTTTAGAGTTCAACCTCAACCTGGTACATGTACCTAAGAACCTCTTTGACTCCCATAGTCATCATGTGTTGTGTTGAGTCTTGTGTAAGCTTTCCTAGCATAATCCTCAAGACTAATAGCTTCTGCATCTATACCTTCAGGAGGGAGAGCCACTTGTGCAAATAAATCCTAGTTTCGTATGATAGTGACATACATGAAATGAATTGCATCATGTAATGGAGACTTAGTTTTTTTCAAGATCTCAATAAAATCATAGATATCATCCTCTAATGCATGAAACTGAGGCTTAGCACTCCTCATTATCTCCTTTTGGAACCATCTTAGAATGCGTTTCTCTATGACCTTAGCTCTTGATGATGAAAGGGTGTGTTCAACTACGTCCTTTACCTTATCACTTTTTCTAGGAGTCGCCTCGTATTATGAGGACTTTCCTTCTGTAACTTCAGTCTCTGTCTATCCTATAGCTTGCTCCTCAACCTCTTGGGAAGGATGTTATGCATATTCTACCATCTATCCCTCCTTTGATGCTTCATCAATAACCCTCAACTCTGGTTGCTCTTGTGGTGATGGTTCCTTTTGAACTTGTTCCTCTTCTAAACTCAAAGGTGGGGGAGTTGCTGAACCCTTATCTACCACCATAATCTATGGTGGAGATGAAGGAATAAGATTAGGACCCTATGTATCTAGCAACATCTACGTCTAGTCTTCCTATTTGAGTTCAATTGTAGAGGTGTCTCTGATATTATCCCCAACCAACTCTATACCCACAGGTATGAAATCAAAATTTGTCATGGAGAAAATATCCTCACCTCCTTCCCTTTTCTCATTCACCCAGTGCTTAACTTCATCTTTCTAATAAGAGATTTCTAATGGTTCTACTTGGGCAGATGGTGGGGTACTGGTGGCACTCTTTCTTCTTTCTCACTCTGTAGCTTTTCCTAACCAAGTTCTTCTTTTTAGGGGTACCTGTTCCTCCTCTTCTGATTCTATCTCTTCCCCATCTTCTTCTTCCTCTAGAATATTTTTAGGAATAGATGGATTAGGTACTAATATTCTACTGATCCTTTTTCCTTTTCTTCATCGTAATCTTGATCCTCTTATGTTTCTTGGAGACAGATGGAAAAGGGGGCTCTTCCTATATAGGATGAATGGAGGCTTCTAGAATTTCTCCCTCTTCTGACTGGCTTGACATAATAGGAGGCAACTAGGATTCATCTTGGATTTGAGAGGCTTCCCTTGGGACTCTTGTGAGCTCTATTTATGCTACTGGGAAGACACATGTTTTGCAACCTATTGTATCTAAATCCTTTGAGGAGAGGTTCTATTCCTCTTTCCCTTCCTTTTAGGAGGGTGATAAGATACCACTAGGTGATCAAGTTAGTAGACTATCTCTAGCCTAATAGGAGACTAGAGTGTAAAGATAGGAACTATAACTTCCCTTCATTTACCCCTTTCTAGATGAGCATGTGCATGGAAAATTACAATATCAGGAACTAGATCAATTGGAAAAGGTTTCTTGATCCAATCCTTTGTCATCTTAATGACATGTCTCACTTGATGATTGATGCCATCTCCTTCCTCTCTATCAACTTCTACATTTAGAATGGGTCTTTCACTAACTTTATCTACATTGAATAGGGGATCTAATAATTCTTTAGAGTCTTTTAGCCTTATCTAATTAGGGATATTCAAATGGAGAGCCTTTTCTATTAAATACAAAGTCATCCTACAATAGTCCCTGATGTGGACATCATAGTCAATTGAGGCATTCATCCAATGATCTTCAATGACATCCTCATGATAGAAGTCCTTTCTTTCCAAACTTTTTGCTTTACCAACATTGTTAAAGTATGGCCTAGGAGAGTTGTATTCTTCAAGAGGATAGTTCTCCCATTCCCACTAGAAGGTTAGAATATCCTATTTCCACTTCACTGGATATGGTCCAATGACCAATGGCCATTCCCAATAGGGTCTCCATTGCCTCTTTATCTTCTCATAGGTTGACTCAATTTTTCTAGAGATTTCTAATAGTACCAACTTGTCACTTGAGTATCTCAAAAGCTTCTTAGGATTGATAGATGTACCACCCACCTGAAGATACATGAATGGCTTGAGCTAAATTAAGTAGGCTCCAAGAGCTGTGATCTATGCTTTGGCTTCATTAGATAATCTCTTCCCATAGTCTCCCTCAATGAATTGAATGATCAAAAAGATGAATTCATCATTCACAATCCTGTACTCCTTGCTCTGTGCTAAGAGCTTTTTCTTCACTAATTGAGGATAGACTATGTATGGCCAAGCATTGGAGTCTTGCATACTACCTTTCTTGTACAAACTAGGATAGTTTGTTGCCTTCACTAAAAGTAGGTACACCGTATAAGAAGTCATATAAAACTTCTTCTTGTCCTCCATTGTCCTCAATTGATCACACAAATTTTTGCTTAGTGTGGTGGCCCAATCTAGTGGTATCCTTGCATGTCTGACATTCTCAATGAAGTTGACCATGAATGTAGTGAGATAACTCACTACAGGTAAGCCCATGACCCTACTTAGGAGCATGATAGAGTATTTGATGTCATCCTTCATGTATCCTTGAGTCATATCCACTTTTCTGGTTATCCTTCCCCAAGGAGGCTTCTTAATGAGGTACAAGGATTGTATAATGTCAATGGCCTCTTGTTGATGCCCCCTATACCATCTCATGACCACCTCATAGGAAAGTCAAATGAACAGGTCTACTTTTGGTAGGTGAAAAACCTTCTCAATGTTATCAAATCACAAATCCAATACCACTTCCCTTGTAATGCTCTTGACTACCCTCTCATCAGGAAGAAAGTGTTGTGACAAGGCCATGATTAGTTCAGCTAATTGCACCACCACAGGATGTGACATTACACTCACTAATTCAGAATGGATCAATGCAGACACCAAGGCTAACCTCTCCATCGGGTTGTTACAAATTTTTAGGAAATCTCTTAGATCCGTGTGTCTGAGGTTGGTATCTCTGATCTCAACATAGTTGTCGTGGAATCTTGATTTTGGAGGTACACCTTGGAACTTGAATAGGACTAGCTTGGGTGTTGTTCTAGATGTGGATGCCATCTAGTTATGTTACCTGCATATTGTGAGAAAAATGTTATTAGTCTCAAGATAGCATACAAGCAAAAACACATGTAAGGAAAAAAAACATCCCCCTTTGGGGATTTGTTTATCTCTATATTCAAATTTTTTTTATTATTTATTTATTTTATTTTTTAAACATTTTATAATTTTTTTTTATAGATTTATTATTATAATTATTATATATATATACATATTTTAAATAAATTTTTAAAAAAATTGAGGGGATGCATGCACATTGAGGCATGCGGTACCAAAGCCTAGCACATAGCACACTTCCACGTGGCTAGTGTAGCCTACATGTGGCATGGCCAATGCACAACACTAGCATGCTTGGGCACCATAAAAAGAAGAGAGAAGGGGTGGGGGGTAGCTCACCTTGTTCCCACTTGGTGACTTGAAGAAAAAATGGGAGAAAAGGAAAGGGAGAGGGTTTTTATAACCCTCCTCCCCCTCTCCCCACACAAAATGCAAAATGTGCACCATGCCTCGATGCACGTGTGTGGAGGTGAGCAGGACTTTTTTTTTTGATACTTGTATTTCAATTTTTTTCCATTATCTAATTTTTTTTTGTTTTTTTTTTGGTGTTTTTTAACTCTCTTTTTTGAAATTTTTTTTCAATTTTTTAAAATAATTTTTTTGTGTTTTTTTGAATTTTGACTCTAGAATTATAATTTTTAACCGAATTTTCTTCTCTTGACTCTCAAACTATGAGTCTAGGAGTTGAAAAAAGGTAGGGGGTCCCCATTCCTAGTGAGGAATGGGGCATGTGTTGTGGACACCACAACATTACCTTGCTCACCATCAGAGGATCTACATTCAAAAGATTCATGTCCATCTTTACCACATCTGAAACAATTACCATGAAATCCACCTCTATAATAGGAATTGTCTCATCCTCGATAAGAATTAGTGCCTCCTTAGTAAGAATTACCACTTTTCCATTTGATCTTGCCTTTGCCATCATTATTCCATTTAGATTTTCTTTTATCCTTTACAAAAAATTTAGATCTACCACCTTCACCATAAGATCTACTTCTGCCTCTCTAGAATCTACCACCTCTACCTCTCTATCTATGTTCATGCTTGTTTGCTAAGATATCCTTAGCTTTCAAGGCATATTGATATGCTTTTTCTACACTTTCCAACTTCACAAAACTTATTTCATTTTGAATTTTAGATCTCAATCCATTAATGTACCTTGCAATTTTTTCAACATCATCATCCACATGTCCAGATTTGATGTCCAATCTATAGAATTCCTTGGTATATTCTTTCACATTCATGTCCTTTTGTTTAAAATTTTGCATCTTTCTCAATAGGCTAACTTGGTAATCAATAGGGAGGAATTTGTTCTTTACCTTGTTCACCATCTTTGCCCAAGTTTTGATCTTCTTTTTTCCTCTCCTTTGTCTATCAATTTGCAAGTGCTCCCAACATAGTGATGCATCACCTTTCAACCTAGTAACTAAAATCCTCACCTTTCTATTATTAGGAGTGTTTTCACACTCAAAGAACTCCATATCAGATATCCAATCCAACATAGCATTGGTATCCAATTTTCCATCATAAGGAACAACTTCTACAATAGGCTTTGAATTTTCCCTAGACAACACTCACAATAATCTTTCCTCATCTTGATCTTCTTCAGGTTCTAGATTATGGTTTGTTGTTGCTGCTTCACCATCACTTACATCATCAAGATGTGCTCCTCTCCTATGGGCTATCTCTACAACATCTAATCTAACTGCAATTTGTCTTAACTAATCCAATATAGGATCATCACCATTTCTTCTACCACAAACCATCTTTACAAATTAGTTCCTACAAGATCATAACCCTCTACAAGTTATAGATCAAATACAAAGATCAACCACCACATAACCAAATTCAAATTAGTGTTCTACATGATCCAATCTCCACAAGGATGAACATGGCTCTAGTACCAACTGACACAAGAAAAAAGGGGAAAATAAGTAGGGCCAAAGGCTCACCCAGCTACCCAAACCACCCTACAAGAGTTAACACAATGGAAGCAAACACAAGGAACAATAACCAAAGGAGGAAGAAGCGAGAAATACTTTTATTGATTCATCAAAGCATCTTCATACATGCCTAGTTGTAAGGCCTTTTGGGTTATGACCAATTACAAATACATTCACAGTCAATGATGCAACTACAAATTTGCACTTTTAGTTCTACTCTCTAATCCTCTTCTCCCCAAAAACTTCCCAACTCTAAGCCTAAACACTCTATGTATATAATTTCCAAAATGGCTTATAGATTATTCTAGAACATTACATAAGAGGAGGGCTGACCCAACAATGGTTTGGACAAATCCCAAGAAAAGATCTTAACATAAATGTCACAATAAAAAATAAATCCCACAATTTGGCTCAAAAAAATCACATCCAAATGTTGACACTCAACATTTGCTAGGTAACTTGGCACAGGAAGAGTCTCTCAGCATACATTGACAACTTGACATCAACTGGAAATTGGAAACTCGACATCAACTAGAAATTGGCAACTTGGCATCAACTAGAAACTAGCAACTCAACATCAACTAGAAACTAGCAACCCGACATCAACTTAAAATTGGCAACTTGACATCAACTGGAAACTAGTGACTCGGCATCAACTAGAAACTAGTAACCCAACAACATCTGGTAGAATGAACTAAAGTGTAGGATTACAAGGAAACCCAAGATGCTCTTGCATCAGATATAGTAGGTTTTATTTAAATCATTATGTTTATTTTAAGAGGTTAGATGATGATAGCTACATTATTTTATATTTATACATTGATAATATGTTTGTAGCTAGGTCTAACACGGATCACATTAAGAATTTAAAAGAACAATTAGCACATTCATTTTCTATAAAGGATTTGGAGGTAGTAAAAAAAATCTTTGTTATGAAGATTTTCTCTTTGGTTGATTATATTGAGAAGGTGTTACAACATTTCTTTATGGAGAATGACAAATTTGTCAACACACCTTTACTTGCTCATTTGAAATTGACTAAGGAGATGTGTCCAAAGACAAATGTAGTGGAGGAAAAGATTTCCAAGGTACCTTATGCTTTATTTGTAGGAAGCTTAATTTATATTTTGGTATCTACTATGCCAAATATTATACATGAAGTGGAAGATGTTAGTAGGTATATGAGTCATTTAGGGATCAAGCATTGACATGCAATTAAATGTATTCTAAGATATTTGAGAGGAACATCTAGTAAGTGTTTACATTTGGGGTCTCTACTACTAATTTACAGGACTATGTTGACTTATATTTGGTAGGGGATATTGATACCAAGAAAAGTACTATAGGATATGTATTTAGTGTTGGTGGGACAACAATGAGCTATATTTCTTAGTTATAGAAGGTTAATTCTTTATCCCTATAGAGGTAGCCAAGGAGATTATATGGCTTCAGTTCTTCATGGAAGAAATGAGACACAAACAAAGGGATAATTAATTTTTATATATATCTAGAGTTTCATTCATCTTACAAATAATTCTTCTCTACATTCAAAGATAAAACACATATAGTAGTGCTACCATTTCATTCAGTTAGTTTTGGATGATGGACAATTAAAGCTAGAGAAGATATATATAAATGATAATTTAGTAGATATGTTTACCAAGGTAGTGACAAGGGAGAATATGGACTCCTCTTCAACTTTTGTTGGTCTTCTACACTAAATAGGATAAAAGAATAGAAAATACTAGGGTGGTTTTATATTCTAGTGGGAGCTACAGGTTTAGTGGCTCTATGATCAGTCTCTAAGTGGGATGTTATTATTATTGGGCTTGACCAATCCTTAAGTAGAAGATTATTGTGATGTGGACCCTAATCAGACTCAGAGATTTATTCGATGTAGTTTCTCCCTATATTATTTTTACTAGGGTTTTAGGGTAGTACCCCTTATAGGGTCCTATGAAAGTGCCCCAGATGCACTCCATATCGTACTATAGGATTGGGTTGACGGGTAGTGCTCTTGAAGCCAAAAATGACATTTTTTTATTGGACAACTTATTCTAGCCCTAATTTTGTAAGAAAACTATTTAAAATGGCTTATGGTTAGGCCTTTCATAACATATGGTGCTATTATAGCTTCGTGTGGTGGTATTGAGCTATGAGGGATTACAGATTGTAATCACTAGATAATACTAATATTTTTGGTGGATGTAGCCCATGGATTGGGTGAACTATGTTAAATATTTGTATCTTGTGTTTTCTTCTATGCGATCTATTATTTTGTAATATTGGTTATATTTTCATGTAACTATTATTTTAGTTTGTGGTTAATCCTAACAATACTAATACTCAATCAACATTCTTTCTTCTTGGCACTTGCTATGGCTCAGTCGACACTAGTGTCACTCAACATATATTTCAAATTCCTTAATCTTCTACTCTATTTCTTGGTCAAGCCTATGCATTTGGTTAGTCTTTGATCACTTCTTCAGGACTTCACCATAAATATCTTCTCTACTTGTAGCATCATTAAACAATCACTTTATCATTTAAAATTCTAACTACTTAATTGTCCATTTGTAGTTTCTACTTCATAACTTAACCTTTCCTCTAAGTTTTTTTGTTATGACTAACTTCTCAAATCCTTTTTATCAATAAAATATATATGACACTCAAATCAGATAGAAAATTATCTCACCAATAAGGTTTTACATCAATGATAACATAATAATGTTAGAAAGAATATTAATGATACTACATTAGGGGAGTCTCCTAAGAGTTGTAGATTATTGACATGTTGAATACATTACCATGTTTTTCATTGATGTCAACATAGCAATAATATGTGAAGACTAGTAGAATAGTAGGGAGACCTTAGTTGTAAGGGCAAGGTTTTTCTTTTCTAGTGATGCATGGTCTTGGAAATTTTAAGTACAGTGTCCTAATGATGTGGTTTAATGCACAACACATAAGTCAAAGATGTACAAAAGTTGTACTTAATTTACTGAGAGAAGTACATAGAGAGAGTGCTTGGAAAGTAGTTTATGATGTTTGTATTATATCTTTCATATGAGATGCAATAAGAAGATGTGTGGTCAATTAGTAACAGAGGACTGCCTGATGGTGATATCAATGGATGCACAATCCCTAGTACGCACATGTTAAGTTTTGTATAGACTGTGAACTAGCAATACTATTGTAATTGTAATTAATTAATTATCTTATTATAATTAATTAAGAAAGCCTCAAGTCTAACTCAAGAAATTATTTGTGAGATGAGCATGTATGTTTTGATCGATATATGATGTGTGAAGTGCAAAAAGGAGAAGAGTGTTTATTGAATGTGAGTAAAAGATCCAATGGATTATTGGATGTTAGTTTTGTGATATGGTTACAAGATTAGAAGGAGAAGAGGTCTAGTTAGCAAGATGAAGGAAGTACTTATCATTTATATTATTCTACAAGGAATAATACAAAGATAATTTGGATAGTGGGATTATTGGTTTTTCCCTTGAAGCTATTTGGGAAGTGGGTCCAATTATCTTCCACAACTCCTAATAGAGTTGAAATCTCCTAACATGGATAAAAAATGTCCTAATAGTGACTGATATGTACTGAATGTTGTTATGGACTCCTAACAAGGTCCATCCTCTAACAAGGAATATTTATATTAGTACATAATCTTGTGGGTACCATCCCCACTAGAGTTTCCCTATTGATCAAGGGTTTCCCTAGTTAACACATCTAGTATTTTTGTGTATGAGTATCTTGTTGTAGTTTTTGATTATATTTCTCATATGTTTAAGTTTGATTAAGGTTTATAATAGTACTAGATTTGATGGAGCCAACTATGATAGTTGGAAGGAGAAGATGAAGACTCATCTAATGTGTATGGGTCTGGGTTACCAACTCTTGACAAAGAGTGAAAAGACAATTGTCAAAGAAGAGAAGATTAAAAAATGCAATGAAGAAAAGAGAGATTTTTTCATGTGCAACATAAAAGCTAGAGAAGATTTACTATCACCTCTTTTAGAGAATAAATATAGTTAGGTAAAATCACTTGAAACATCTCATAAATTTTGGAAAGCATTATAATGTATTTTTGAAGGAGATAAATATACAAAAAGAGTAAAATTGCATAATGGATATATGCATCTCAAGATGCTAACATGATGGAAGATGAATCTGTAAGGAGTTGTGTTGGTAGGATATTAGAGATTGTTGTAGGATTCAAGTTATATGGTGTAAAAAATGAAGAAGATGAGGTTGTATTGAAGATCTTGAAAACCTTGACACCATAATTTAGCCAAGTAGCTTAGATTATTCAACTACTTATACTATGTACTATAGAGTTAACTAGGGAATTATTGCTTGGAAGATTGGAAGCAACAAAAGTAGGTCTAAGATAGTCAGGAGAATTGATAGGAGTGGATATAGCTTTTAGTTCCTTGAATATTCAGCCATGTCTATCTATATTCACAAGTACACATGGAAATTTTGCTAGTAGCAGTAGAACTAGATTTGATGAAGACAATAAAATTGAAGAAGGTATATAACTGCTTGTAAGAAAATAAAAATATAGTAAGAATATATTTAAATGTTGGACAAATAATGGGTTTGGTCATTATGCATCGAGATTTCCTAAAAGAGAGAAAAAGCATAAAGGAAAGTTTAAGTCTAGAAGAGATAGAAATTGTTTGTATGCTAATGTAGATGGGGAATTTGATGAAAGAGCTCAAAGTGAAAGTGATGATGAGCTACGGTTTTTAGCTATGAAGGAAGATGATCTTGATAGAGAAATTAGAGAAGAAAAAGCCCTAGTTTCCCAACTTGGAAATTATTATTTTTGGATAATAGATAGTGGTTGTTCATATCACATGATTGGTGATATGAATAAGTTTGTTAAATTTAGAAACTATGATGGAGATATTGTTAGAGTTGGTAATAATGCATCCTATCATATTATAGGGATTGGATGCATTACTTTATATGGAATAAATAATACTGATGATATTTATTTTGTGGATGGATTGGAGCATAATTTGTTGAGTTTTGGATAGTTGGTGGACAAAGGGTATTAATTTCAATTCATAAAAAATACTTGCGCTATCAAGATGGTAAGATGATTGGAAATAGAACTAGGTCCAAATGTAATGTATTTTAGTTGAATCCCATTGAAATAACTTGTTTGGTTTCTAAAGTGGATAAAAATTGGTTATCGCATAGGAGATTCTTTCATATAAACTTTGATATTATTGTAAAGGTTAGCAGCACATTTGTAGTTAGAGATTTTCATAAAATAATAAATTTTACTAATATGATTTAAAAAGAATGTGTTTTGGATAACCAAAAGAAGGTATCATTTCCTATTAAGAAGTTCAAAACCACTAAGAAGCTAGAGATTATTCACATAGATCTAAGTGGTCCCTCTAGAACAAGAGGATTCTATGGTGAAAGCGCATCTAAATAAAATGGGATTGTAGAAAGAAGAAATAGATCAGTAGCAGAGACATCAAGAGCAATGTTTTTTGAGAATGATGTATCCAAGGAATTTTGGAGAGAGCAATCAATAAAACAATGTGCACTATGAATAGAGTACAAATCAAAAAAGGTATGAGCAAGACACCTTATAAACTATGGTTTGGTCATTCACCATCAGTTAAGTATTTCATAATATTTGGAAGAAAGTGTTATATTAAGAGAGATGATGATGTTAACAAGTTTGATCCAAGAAGTGACGAAGGTATATTTCTTGGCTATTCATTGAAAAGAAAAGTATATAGATATTTTAATCATAGAACTAAGACAATAGTTAAGAGAACAAATGTAAATATTCATGAAAAGTTTGGAACCAAGGAAAAGATGTTAGATTATAATTCAGATGAAGAAGAAGATAATTCTAGAATTCTTAGGCATAATGCTAAAGTTTCCTTTCAGACTAAAAATGATCTATAGAATGATTTGGTAGATGTTGAGCAAACAAGAGAGAAGAGGTATGAACCTAGAGATGAGATAAGAGTTGAGATTTCAAATCCTACCCATAATATGAATTTGACAAAGAATCACCCTTTAGAGAAGATAATTGGAAGCAAAGACAAAGGTGTGATGACAAGAAATAGATTTAATGAAGAGATATGTTTTATTTCTCAAGTTGAACCTAAAAGTCTAGATGAAGCATATAAATATGATCATTTAATTTAATAAATGAAGGAAGAACTAGATCATATTGTGAAAAATGAAACATGGGAGTTAGTTCCTAGAGCTAAAGAAAAGAATGTGATAGGAACCCCATGGATATTTAGAAACAAGATACATGGGCAAGGAGAAGTTGTGAGAAACAAGGCTAAACTTGTATGGAAAGGTTACTCATAGTAAGAAGGCATGGACTATGAGGAGAAAAGACACATGTCCTTATAGCTAGAATGGAAGCAGTGAGAATGTTCTTGGCTTATATAGTGAATATAGAGTTCCAATTATATTAGATGGATGTTAAATCAACCTTCCTAAATGGAGAACTTGAAGATGAGGTATATATTGAGAAGCCTTAAGGTTTTCCTCTAATATAAGACAAATATATGGTATGAAAACTAAAGAAAGCTCTATATGGTCTGAAGAAAACAACTGGAGCCTAGTATATAAGGTTGGATAACTATTTGACAAAGCTTGGATTTGCAAACGGTACAACAGATAACAACTTAGATTTTAAAGAAATTGTGAATGGTTTACTGTAATAGTAATATTTTTTGATGACATCATATTTGGAGGAAATGATGAATAAAGTGATAATTTTGCTAAAGAAATGAAGAATGAGTTTGAAATGAGCATTATAGGAGAAATAAAATTTCTCTAGGACTACAAATTATGCAAAATAGTGATGGAATTTTGAATTCACAAGCTAAGTACTTGAAAGATTTTTTGAAGAGATTTGGATTGGAAATTTGTAAGCCTGTTGATACACCTATGATAACTAGTCACAATTTTTCTAGCAAGGATGAGACACCTATAGTTGAGTACAAGAAGTACATATTCATGATTGGAGGTTTGCAGTATCTAACTCACAACAAACTAGATATAGAAATATAGTTAGGATTGTAGCTAGATTTCAAGTTGATCTTAAGGAGTATCATTATGTAGCAGTAAAGAGGATATTCAAATATTTGAAAGCAACATTTGACTATGGAATTTGGTATGATAGATCGAGTGATTTTACTCTATATGCTTATTCTAATGCAGATTAGGTAGATAGTATGGATGATAGAAAGAGAACCAATGGTGAAGCATTCTTTATTAGAGGAAGATTGGTTTCTTGGCTAAGAAAAAAAAAGATTGTATTTCTCAGAGTATGGCTAAGATAGAGTATGTTGTAGTAGCAAATAATTGTAATCAAGTGATGTGGATGAAATAGATGCTGAAGGAAATTAGAATTGAGTTTATAGAACCTATTATCATTTTTTGTGATGACAAATGTATAGTTGACATGTCTAAAAATCTTGTATTTCATTCTAAGACTAGGCATAAATCTATTAAGTATCATGAGATGAGAGAGAAATCAACAAAAAAGAGATTAGATTAGAGTATGTGAGTACTAAAGATCATATTGTAGATATCTTTATGAAGCCTTTACCTAAAGATACACTTGAGTATTTGAGAGGTATGCTTGAGGTTATGCCCCTACCTACTTTTGAGTAGATGATGTAGTAAGTTGATCAGTCTAGTGGTACAAAGCAATATTGTTAGATTAGACTAAATGTTGATGCTTCCTATATGGGGCATTATCTATGATGGGCTGAGTTATTGAGGACTTTTGGTATTTGGTCTTGAATAGTGTCTTTGAACATTTGAACTAGTTGAAGATAAGGAATAGTAAATTGGCATAATGGGGCCTTTGTCATTGATGTAAATGGGGGTGAATATGCATGAAAAAAATCTCCTAAGCATGAATAGGGGAGATATGTAGGGATATATGTACATGAATGTGGGAGAGATAGTTATTGGGGAGATTTAGAAAGATTCATGTAAAGGAGGAATATCTCTATGAGGAAGATAAGAAACATAAGGAATTTTGATGTATGGAAAGTTTTTTACAATGAACAACTATTGTTGATCTTAAAGAAGACAAAGAATAAAGGAGTGTTCCAGAAGATTTCAGATTTGATTGATGAAGAGGATTTGAGAAGATAAGTATAATAGTAGTAACAAAAAAAAGTATTGTTTTGATATTTGTGGAACTTAGATATTTTTCATCTATTTTTCCATCAATGTCAAAGGGGGAGATTGTTGGCATGAATGTTGATGATACTACAATGGGGGAGTATCCTAAGAATTGGAGAGTATTGACATGTTGCATTCATGATTGTGCTTGTCATTAATGTCAACATAGGAGTAAGTTTGTGTAGACAAGAAGAATAGAAAAGAGAGATCTTAGTTCTACAGACAAGGTTTTTCTTGTCTAGTGATGCGTGGTCATGGAAATATTTAGTACAATATCCTAATCATGTGGCTTAATGTGTAGCACATAAGTTGAAGATGTATGGAAGTTATACTTAATTTATTGAGAGTAATTTTTGATGTTTGTATTATATCTTTCATCTAAGATGTAATAATAATATGTGTGGTCAATCAGTGATAGAGGAGAATCTAATGGTGGCATCAGAAGATGTGCAAGCCATAGTATCTCATGTGTGAATTTTTGAATAGATTGTGAGCTGACAATGCTATTGTAATTTTATAATTAATTAATTATCTTATTATAATTAATTGATAAATCCTCAAGGTCGACTCAAGGAATTATTTTCAAGATATGGTTTAAAGGAAAGTTGGTTTCCTTATTTGTAAGATGAAGTGCAAAGTGTGAAAAGGAGTAGAGTATTTACTAAATGTGACTAAATGATCCAAGGGATTATTAGATGTGAGTTTTTTGATTTGGTTACAAGATCAAAAGGAGGAGAGTCTGGTTGATAGGAAAGAGGAAGGAGGTACCATTTGTTTCTATTATTCTACAAGTAATAATACAAAGATCATTTGGATAGTGGGTTGATTAGTCTTTCCCTTGAAGTTATTTAGGTTGTGGTTCTAGCTATCTTCCACAACTCCTAATAGGGTTAGAATCTCCTAATAGGGATTGATATGTACTAAATGTTGTTATAGGCTCCTAACAAGGTCCGGCCTCTAATAAGGAATATTTATATTAATGCATCATCTTGTGGGTACCATCCCCACTAGGGTTTTCTCTCTGATCAAGAATTTTCCTAATTAACATATCTAGTGTTATTGTGTATGAGTATCTTGTTGTGGTTTCTGATTATATTACCTATATGGTTAGATTTTTTAAAGATTGATTATAGTGATAATAGTTGGATAACTGATTCACCCACCCCCCTTCCCCTTATTATATTGGTGGACTATATATTCTAACAAATAATTGTTTCGATTGTGATTTCCAATAGGCTAGTGACAAGATTATTGAAAGTGCAAATGTAATATTTGAATACTTTATAGAGAAGAATAATTTGGAAAGAAAGAATGAACTTGAAGATTATTTATTTATATCTATGATGATGCATTGGATACTTTACTCAGGTGATAACACATGCCTACCAAGCATGATATAGTAGAACCTAAGTCATAGACAGTTGTACCCAAGCATCAAATTGCTACACTTGAGCATTAGACAACAATTACCAAATCTTAGGAAGTTATACCTAAGAAAAAAGACAAAAAATAAGAAGGAATTTAAATTTCCACAAAGAAAAGAGAAAGTTGAGAATCAAAGAATTAGACTTGTATTAAAATATGTAAGAAAGAACCATTCACTTGAATAAATAATTCAAGATAGAAGTGTTGAAGTGCACAAAAGAAGCAAAATAAGAGATGGTCATGTCTAATAGCTAATTTTGAGCCTAGGTCAGTTAAATTTTCATTTAATGGTGAATCTTGGATTAATGTTATAAATGAGGAGATTGATCAAATTGAGAATCTAACAAAACATGGAAACTTGTATGATATCTTCTGAAAAGACTATGATTGGAACTAAGTGGATTTTATGATGCAAGTGCATCCTGGGTGTAAGGGAAATCTTGCATAACCCAAAAATATTTCTATTTCTAGTTTTCTAATTTTTATATTTTAAATAAGGGCTATTTCCATATAGAGATGATATTTGAGAGAGCTTTCTAATTTTAGTAAGTTGATATTATATGCTTAGATTGTTCTAATCTCATATATGGAGGTTTATCTTTGACATATCATCCTGTTGAATGATTTTTATTATCATATCATATGGATTGGTGTAGTTATTGTAGATTTTTAGTCTGAATTATGGATATCCAAACTCCAAGTCCAATGATGTAGGCCTAAATGGATTCTAAATGAGCTAGAACCTCAACTACTAAACTTTGTGCAATTAATTATTGTAGATTTCTAATTGAGGATTCCAAAATGGGGTTATGACAGGCCATCAATTAAATGATTTACTAGTTATGGTCTCCAAAAGTGGTCCCATTCAAAAATGTAATTTGTAAATTTTCTTGAGTCAATCATATGTAATACAATATAATGGAATAATATAATATGAGGTTGGTTCACCTCAAGGATTAGGGCTTAATGTCTAGAAACTTCTCGAGCAGTTAAAAGTGCTTATATAAGGAAAGCCAATAGGTTGTCTAGGGAAATTCTAGGTGATAGTCACATCTCTTGTTAGGATAAAACCACGGACATAAATAAAAACTACATGCAAATATAACCAATAATAGAAAATAATAGATCACACATAAATGAAGACAAGGCACCAAGATTTAATGTGGTTCACCCAATCCTTGGGCTATGTCCACCAAACTACAAGTCCAATATTATTACAATCTAGTGATCACAACCTTATTACAATTTGTAATCCCATATAGCTCAATACCACTGCAAGAAGAAATTTTGCATTACAACATAATGAAAAATACCTAACCCTAAACCCTTTTATACAAGTATTTTATCCATTTTAGTGTTACAACATGTCGGCCATATGTTAGCCATTATATATCAGCTACAATGTTGGCCACAACCCAAAAATTTATGAAGTATGTATAGTACTTTCCTGAAAAGTCACCATAATCTAACAATCTCCCACTTGGGGACTAATCAAGCTCCACACTAAACAACAATCTCCCACTTAGAGACTAATCCTATAGCAATACCACATAGGGCTCCCACTGGATCAAACCACCCTAGACTTTACTATTCTTTTATTCATGTTTAGTCTAAAAGACCAACCGAAGCTGAAGAGGAGTTCAGCTTCTCCCTTGTTACAACCTTTGTCAACATATCTGCTAGATTGTCATTTTTATGTATCTTCTCCAACTTTAACTATCCATCCTCCAAAACTGACTGAATGAAATGGTATCGCAACTATATGTGTTTGGTCTTAGAATGTAGAGCTGAATTCTTTGCAAGATGAATGGCACTCTGACTATCTATGAACAAATAATTATCCTTTTAAGGATGTCCCAATTCTTCCAAGAAGAACTAAAGCCATATCATCTCCTTGGTTGCCTCTATAGCAGCAACATACTCTGCCTCTGTAGTGGATAGAGCATTAATCTTTTGTAACCTAGAAACCCAGCTCATGGCTGCCCCACCAATAGTAAAGACATAACCTATAGTACTTTTCCTGGTATCAATATCCCCTACCAAGTCTGAGTCAACATAGCCTTGTAAATTAGTAGTAGAGCCCGCAAAGTGTAAACACTTATTGGATGTTCTTCTCAAATATTTGAGAATCCACTTGATAGCATTCCAATGCTCAAATCTTGGATGACTCATATACCTGCTAACGACTCCCACTGTATGTGCAATATCTAGCCTAGTGCATACCATAGCATACATCAAGCTTCCTATAGCTGAATCATAGGGTACCTTAGACATCTTATCCTCCTCTTCTTGTGTCTTAGGACACATCTCCTTAGTTAACTTCAAATGAATAGGTAAAGGTGTGCTGACAGCTTTAGCATTCTCCATAGAGAAATGTTGCAACACCTTCTCAACATAATCAACTTGAGTTAGTGTCAATGTTCTATTCTTTCTATCTCTACAAGTCTTTATACCAAGGATTTGTTTTTCTGACCCCAAATCCTTCATAGCAAATGCATGTGCTAACTGACATTTCAACCCCTTAATATGATCCATGTTAGACCTAGCTACAAGAATATCATCAACATATAAACATAAAATAATGTAGCTATCATCATCCAACCTCTTAAAATAAACACAATAATTTGAATGACACCTGTTATAGCCATGCTCATGCATAAACCTGTCAAATTTTAGATACCACTGCCAAGGTGCTTGCTTCAAGCCATATAAACTTTTCTTCAATTTGCACACTAAGTTCTCCTTACCTTTGACCTCAAATCCCCATGGTTGATCCATATATATTTCTTCATCCAAATCACCATGAAGGAAGACTATTTTAACATCCAACTACTCTTAATGCAAATCTACAGTAGCCAAATTACTTAAAATAGTATGAATAGAAGTCATTTTAACACCAAGAGAAAATATCTCATCAAAATCAATTCCTTTTTTCTGTGCAAATCCTTTTACTACTAACTTGGCCTTAAATCTTTTCTTACCTCCTTCCTCTTCTTTCAACTTGTAAACCCACTTATTCTGTAAAGATTTTTTATCTGTAGGCAAGTTGCACAAATCCCATGTCTTATTCTTCAGCAAAGATTCCATTTCATCTTTCATTATAGACTCCCACTGAATCTTAGTATCCACCTGCACAACTTCATCATAACTTTCAGGTTCACCAGCATCAGTAAGTAAAATAGAATACAAAGAGGGAGAAAATCTTTGTGGAGGTCTAATTTTCCTCGCTGACCATCTAACATTCACTAGTGTGTGTGGTATTTGTTGTTGTGTTTGTTTCACATCATGAGGAATGGCTGGAACATCAGCTTTTGGAGTATCATTTGGCACTACATAATCATCTTCTTTCTTCTCATGTTGCTGCAATAGATCTTTGTACAACACTTTTTCATTGAATATGACATCCCGACTTCTAACAATTTTATGATTTTCAAAATCCCAAAGCCTATAACTAAATTTATTAATGCCATATCCAACAAAGACACATTTCTTTGATTTAACTTCTACCTTGGTTCTATTTTCAGAGTCTATATGAGCAAAAGCTTCACAACTAAAGGTCTTGAGAAAAGAATAACTCACCTTCTTACCAGTCCATGCCTCCTTTGGAATACCATAGCCCAAAGGAGTAGAGAGGCCTCTATCAATAAAATATACTATAGTATTGATAGCCTCTGCCCACATGTGTAAGGGCAACCTAGCATGAAACCTCATGCTCCTTGCGCACTCCATTATAGCCCTATTCATGCATTCAGCCACTCCATTTTCCTGTGGAGTCCTTGGATCAATTTTTTGTCTACAAATACCATTAGTGGAGCAATAATCTTCAAATTCATGACAGCAATACTCACCACCATTATCAAATCTGAGACATTTTAATTTCTTACCAGTCTCATTTTCAACCAAGCATTTCCATTTCTTAAAAGTTTGAAATGCATCAGATTTATGTCTAAGGAAATAAACCCATACTTTTCTAGTTGCATCATTAATAAATGTAACATAATAATGAGAGCCACCAAGGGAAGATACCTGAGTTGGTCCCCATACATTTGTATGCACAAGCTCTAATTTCTCCTTTTTGTTTTCCTTCCCAGTCTTTACAAAACTCACTCTCTTTTGTTTTCCATACACAAAACTCTCATAGAAATCCATATTAACACATTTTAGGCCTAGTAAAACTTTCTTTGAATGAAGTACTTTCATACCTTTCTCACTCATGTGCCCAAGTCTATTGTTCCACAACACTGTATTAGAATCTATAGCAGCTATTTGTTCTCCCTACTCAACTACAACAATTGTTTCTGAACATTCATTTTTCTTTGAAACAATCAAAGTAGAAGGAACAATATGACCTATAGAAAGATATAAGGTGCCCACTTTCATACCTTTTGCTACTACAAGAGAACCTTTTGAAACCTTCCAATTTTTATCATTAAAAGTAACTACACAACCCTTATCACCGAGTTGCCCCATTCAAATTAAATTTCTACTCAGCCTTGGAACATGTCTTACCTCATGTAGTAGCCAATGATTCCCATTTTGCAACTTAATATTAATTTTTCCCTTTCCAATAATTTGATACGGTTCATTATCCCCCAAATAAACAAGCCCAAAATCCCCTTGGACATAATCAATGAAATAACCTCTATGAGGTGTAGCATGAAATGAAGCACCAGAATCTAAAACCCATGAATCATCAACACTTGCTAAAGAAAGAAGCAAAGCATCCTCTTCAGATTTGTTACTTACAACATTTGCCTCCTTGTTTCCATCTGATTTATCTCCTTCATTTTTCTTTCACTTCCAACAATCTTTCTTTTTGTGCCCTAGTTTCCCACAATACTAGTAGTTGTTTGGTCCTCTCGATTGAGACCTTTTCACCTTTGACTTTCCTATTAATTTCCCATGATTTTCGGAGTTACTTCCTCCAAAGTTGCTTTGTGCATTCAAGGCATTTCCTGATGTAGATCCACCTCAGGATTTCCTACAAGTTTCCTCACTCAAAACAACATTGATCACATCATCATATTTTAGGGTACTAGATTTAAGAATAGAATTACTCACAGCCATTACCAAGCCATTCCAGCTTTCAGGAAAAGAACACAAAATCAAGAGAGCCCTAATTTCTTCATCAAAATTGATACCCATAGAACATAATTGACTAGTAATAGTATTAAACTCATTTAAATGATCTGCAACATATCCACCTTCTACCATTTTCATATTAAATAAATGCTTCACGAGAAATACCTTGTTTGAAGCGGAGGGCTTTTCATACAATGTCGCTAGGGTTTTCACCAATTCTTCTATCATCTTTCATTTTGTAATATTAAATGTCATCGATGGTGCTAGGCATAATTGAATGCTTCGAAGTGCCTTTCTATCCAAAAGATCCCATTCATCATTTGACATAGCTCCCTAATTATTGGCTTTTCCTTCCAATAGCTTCCATAAATCCTTCTGATACAGATAGTGTTCCATTTGCATCTTCCATAACTAGAATTTTTGCCTATTAAACCTATCAACCCTCAGCTTACCCTCATTTTCCATTTCTCCCACTCAACTGTGAGACTCCCACTCAATTGTGAGACTCCCACTGAACTATGAAACTTTCCTGCAAAGGATAACTAAAAAATAACTAGGCTGTGATACCACTTCTTATGATAAAACCATGGACAAAAATAAAAACTACATGAAAATATAACCAATAATAGAAAATAATAGATCACACATAAATGAACACAAGGCACCAAGATTTAACGTGGTTCACCCAATCCCTGGGCTACATCCAGTAAACTGCAAGTCCAATATTATTACAATCTAGTGATTACAACCTCATTACAATCCATAATCCCTTACAGCTCAATACCACCGCAAGAAGCAATTTTGCATCACAACATAATAAAAAATACCTAACCCTAAACCCTTTTATACAAGTATTTTATCCATTTTAGGGTTACAACATGTCGGCCATATGTCGACCATAATATGTCAACTACAACATCGGCCACGACCCAAAAATTTATGAAGTATGTACAATAATTTCCTAATCAATCACCACAATCTAACATCTATGTCTTACAAACTCTTTTAACGAAGGTGCCCATGTGGGTTTCCATACTGTAGTTATGTAATTCTACATTTGTAGCAATAATAAGAAACCCATCTTTTGTACTCTCAATTGGTATTGTTCCCTATTTTTTTGTTTTCTATGGTATTAAGGGGAGTTCCCTTCATCAAGTAGTATTAGAGAAAGAGTTCCTAGGTATGTAAACAAATCTCTAACTGGGAGGCAGTTTACACTAGGATCATGGTTTGGGTTGAGCATGTGGACAAATCACCAATTGTGAAGTTCTTTGCACTAGGGTATTAGCGGAAGAGCAAAAATGCCTCCACAAGGAGAGCATGGTGGAAGAACCATATGTATTATGCCTAATGGTTTTAGAGCCATCGAAAGATAGATGCAAGAATTAAAAGAAAAAATATGTAGAGGAATAAATCTTTTTGTAAGAGATGAAAGTGAGGATGAAGAAGAAGAAGGAAATGTTGAAGAAGAGATAGTTTTGAACACAGAAGAAGAAAGGCTTTTTAGGCCATTTCCAAGATTTGAAAAAGACCTAAGTTTGAGGTTCCCACATTTTTAGGAAATCTTAACCTTGGTAATTTGATTGATTGGATAAATAAATTAGAGGAATAATTTTAGTATGAAGATATTGAAGATCCAGATAGTGTCAAATTTGCAAAGGCCAAACTGAAGGGCCATGCAAAGATCTAGTGGTAGGGGATCTAGTTGGAGAAAAATAGAAGATGAAATAAAAAAATCATGAGATGAGACTAGATTATAGCCAAATTTAATTGACAAGTCATTCCCATGGATTATGAGCTTGATCTATTGAAAAAAATTCAAGGGTTGAAGCAATAGGGAATATTTTCTCAAGAGTATATGGAAGAGTTATATCGAGTTCTCATTAGAATGAGCCATATAGAAGCTAACAAGGAGAAGGTTTCCCATTAACTTGTTGGGTTGAGGGAAAGAATGTAGGAGGAATTTAGTTTAGTATGGATGAACAATGTTGAAGAGGCATACACATTTTTCCTAAGAGTTAAGGAAAATTTTAACAAGAAATTTGATAACAAAAGTAACACAGGTTGTGGTGGACAATCTCGTAGATGACCTTATAGAGGATAAAAGATTGATGAGAATAAAAAGTATAAGGCTAGTAATAGTAGCCAAAACCATAGGATAATTAGTTCCAATAATTTTTATGATTTCAATAATAAAGATCAGAGAGAAAGAGGAAGAGGGAAAGGATTTGGAAGAGGAGGTTTCTATGGAAAACATTTTCACTATAGAGAAGAACGGTAGAGAATTTGAGTGTTCCTTGTGCTAAGAAGGGACTGATAGGAGCACTAAATGCAAGGTTAGAGTGGTGCATATCGATGAAGATGCCCAAATCATCATATTCTAAAGATTTTAAAAGAGGAGAAGTCTTGGTCAATAGAAGAGTCTTTCTAAGTGATAAGAATGAACTTGATCAAAGGAGGAGTCTATTTAGCACAAGGTGCAAATGTAAAGATAAGTATTGTGATGTGATAATTGATGGCAAAAGTACTAACAATCTAATTTCAGAAAATATGGTTAAAAAGATAAAGATGAAGATGAAGAAGTACTTATATCCATACCATATTGCTTTCAAGATGACCACAAGCTCATGGTTAATGAGCACTGTCCAGTGAAGGTCAAGATTGGAAGCTACTAGGGTGAGGTGCTTTGTGATATCATACCTATGGAAATATGTCATATGTTGTTGGTTAGACCATGGTAGTTTTATAGGCATGATGTACATGATGAGCATACAAATACCTACACTTTGATAAAGGAAGGAGTGAATCATAAGCTAAAGCCATTGGAGGAGAAAGAAGAAAATGTATGTAGTGCTACCACAGTATGTTTTGTTAATGGAAAAGAGTTTCTCAATGTGTCTTTTTGTAATTTCAAATGATGGTAAAAAAAAAATTAGAGGAGGTACCTAAAAATGTATCAAATATATTAGTAGAGTTCCTCATATTGTGTCATATAATGTACCTGATGGATTATCTACACTAAGGAAGATTAGTCACCAAATGAACTTGATTCTAGGAGTGAGTTTTCCAAACAAGGAAGTTCATAGAATGACACTAGTAGAAAGTGAGGATTTGAATAAAGAAGTTCACGAGTTGTTGTAGATGGGGTTGATACGAGAGAGACTAAGTCCATGTATTGTACAAGTAGTATTAGCACCTAAGAATATTGGAGAAATGAGAATGTGCATAGATTCACAAGCTATCAAAAAGATCAGAATCAAGTACATATTTATATTTCTATGAGTGGAAGATATTATGAACTATTATGAACTATAGATCTAAAGAGTGGGTAACATAAAATTTGCATTAGAGAAGGAGATGAGTGGAAGACTACCTTTAAGATAAGAGGAGGATCATATGAGTGGTTAGTCATGGCATTTGGGATAACCAATACACTAAGTACTTTCATGAGACTCATGAATGAGTTACTAAAGGAGTCTCTGGGTAATTTTTTTATTGTTTACCTAGATGTTATTTTTATCATTAGTAAGACATTGGAGGATCATTTTATGCACATTCATAAGGTGTTTGATAAGCTGAGGGATGAAAATTTTCTGATAAATTTAAAGAAGTGCAATTTTGTGAAAAATGAACTAGTGTACATGGGATTTGTAGTATCAACAAAAAGTCTAAAATTGGACCCTAAGAAAGTGAAGGCTATCTTTGAATGGACTACTCTAAGGAGTGCAATAGAGGTAGGATATTTTCATAGGCTATCTAGTTTTACCATATAATTTATTAGAGGTTTTTGTTAGCATGAATTTTGATGGTATTCCTTTGGTGGAGTATCCTAAGCATGGAGAGACTTTTAGCATGATCAACATGTTGCAGTCATGACTATACTTGTCATTGATGTTAATAAAATATTATTTCTGTGAAGACTAACAAAGTAGAAGATAGAGAAAAATGTTAGAAAAACTAAGTATTAAGGATGAGATCAAGTGTATTTGATGACATAATCTATATCTTGTCCTCATAAAGTCAACAAGTACATGTATAGAGAGTCAAAGGCATGTGAGAGTTATTCAAGAATTATAGCGCATGGTGCATAGATAGATTACCTAAGTTGTTTTTGAGGTTTGAATTGTATCTCCTAATAGGAATAGAATCATGATAAATTAAGTTAAAAAGTGACAATATACAACCTAATGATGATATCAACAAGTGCGCAAGGTTAGAGGTTGCATGTGTGATAAGTTGTAAAGATTGTGATCTGATAGTGTTGTGCAATTACAAAACGGTTGCAACTAGGTCCTATTATAATTAATTAGGAAAGTTTCAAGGATGACTCAAGGAATTATCTTAAGGATATGGTATAAAGGAATGCTATTTTTCTTTTGGTAAAATAAAATATGTGTGAGTTATTGTATAAGTGAAAATCTTACAAGTGATATGAAAATTTGGTAAATGTGTGTAAGTGATCCAAGGGATTAGTTGGATGTGAAGTTCAAAGATCTGGTATTGAGATCAAAAGAGGATTCTTCTAGCCAAGAGGAAAGAGGAGTTCATGACTATTTATTTCTATTATTCTACAAGGATTAATATAGAGATCAGTTGGATAGTGAGTTCAGTGGTATCTCCTCTAAATTTTTTTGGATAGTGGGTCCTTCTACCTTCTACAAGTCCTAACAAGGTTGGTACAAAATCCTAATTGGGTTGGGATATCCTAACATGGATTCAAATTCTCCTAATAGGGACTAATATATAACGAACGTATTCCATTAGCTCCTAATAGAGTCCATCCTCTTACAGGGAACTTTTATATTATTACATCATTTTTTGGGTACCATCCCCACTAGGGTTTTTCCTTTGATCTAGGGTTTCCCTAGTTAACATATCTACTATTATTGTGTATGTGTATCTTCTTGTGGTTGTTCGTTATATTGTTCACATGGTTAAGAACTAATAAGGTTGATAAATGTTTTAATGATTGGATAGCTAATTCACCCCCCTCCCCCACTCTCCCCCTCTCATTTATCTTAGTGGACTTTACTTTCAAAAAATTGATATAAAAGCATTAGCTCCTTGAAGAAAAAGATAAATAGCTTATGGAGATTAATGATGGGTCACTTTAGAAAATAAATTCCTAAATTTAATGTAGTTTTCTATGATAGCTAGAAGGAGAAGTTGAAGACTCATTTTCTATGAATGGGTCGAGGGTATTTGTTGATGATAAAGAATGGAAAGAAGATTGTGGAAGAAATAAAACTTGAGGATTGCAATAAAGATGAAAGAGATGTGTTTATGTAAAATATGCTTACCAAAGAAGCATTATTATTAGCTCTTCTTGAGAATGAATATAGTTAGGTAAAATTCTTAAAAACATCTCATAAAATCTGAAAAGCCTTAGAAGCTACATTTGAAGGTGATGTGCATGCTAAAACATTTAGATTATGGAATTGGATGTTTGTTTTAAGATGCTAAAATGATGGAAAATGAATCCATAAGAAGCTACATTGGTAGAATATTAAAAATTGTTGCAAGAATTAAGTCTTGTAGTGGATCTAAAACAAAAGAATAAATTATTTGGAAGATCTTCAAAACTTTTACTCCACCATTCAAGAAAACAATGCAAATGATTGAGTTAGTGATACCTTGCACTAAGAAGTTTACCAAGGAGACTTTACTTGGAAGATTGGAAGAAACTAAAGTGAGCTTGAAGAGATATGAAAATTTTCCTAGAGTAAAATAGTTTTTAGTGCATTAAGTGTTAACCCTTCTTTTTCAAGAAGTAAAAACACTAGTTGAGATTGTGCTAGCAATAGAAAATCCAGATCTAAAGAGGACTTGTAAGAAGAGAACCAGATGGTAAGAGAATCTTTAAATGTTGGACTTGCAATGAAGTTGGTCATTATGCTACTAAGTGTCCTAAAAGAGAGTAAAGTTATAAGAATAATTTCAGTCTAAAAGGCCTAGAGATTGTTTGTATTGAAGAAAAGATGATGGTTATGAAAAAAGATTTTAGAGTGAAAGTGATGATGAATAGAGATTTGTAGCTATAAAAGAAAAAAATCCTTAAAAAGAAGTCACAGAAGAGAAATCCCTATTTCACAAGTTGAAAATAAATTTGATTGGATTATAGATAGTGGTTGTTTACATCATATGAATGGAGACATGAATAAGTTTGTTAAGTTCAGTAGTCATGATGGAGGGATTGTCATAGTTTGTAACAATGAAACTTGTCATATCAAGGGAATAAGATCTCTTACTCTTGATGGAAAGACTAACACTAGTGATATCTCTTCTTCTTTTTATGGATTAAACCACAACCTATTGAGAGTTGGATAGTTGGTTGATAAAGGTTATGTTAGTCCTTAGTTTTAATGGCTTAGTGTCCAAAATTTTTTGTTTTGAAAGTGTTTTTTTTGAGTAGTTAGGATTAATTGTAGCCTATTTTCATCCTCTAGTGAAACCCTCATTTTGAGAACTTTTTCTATACCAATCATCTAGGGTTTTCCTAAATTTTCATGAAAATGTTTTACCCTATCAAACCTTTGTTTTTAAACCCACACTCTTCAAAATTTTAATTTTTTAAATACCTCTAATGTTGGAGCTTTATGTTAAGCTTTTGTTTTTCTAAGTGAGAGCTCATGGGATTTTAAGTGTGTGACTAGGAAACTGTGGTTAGTTGCAAGGTTAAGGCTCTTCATGAAACCACAACATCAAATGACACGACCTGATGAGGTAGTTATTTCCCTTTGGTCGATGAGTCCTTGTAGATGGGTACCTAGGATCTTCTCAAACTATGACTGAATAAAGTAGTCGATGATAGCTTTGATTACATAGTTCACTAAGTAAAATGTTATGTCAAGTTTTGGTAGTGACTAGGTGATTGCTTTAGTTGCATGGTCGGACACTTGGATAAAAAAGGTCTATGGCTGACTGTGACTATGAAAAAAGGCTTAAAGGATCATAGGTATTCTTTGGTCATAGATTTGTATGGAGTTAAACCTAACCTTGGGTTTGGATAGCAAAATGGCTAAAGGATATTGATCTCATATTTTCAGTACTTAATGATAACACATGGGTTAAGGTCATGATGAAGTGTCCACTTGTCATCTAAAATGATGGACCTATGATGCAAAGTAGAGTTAGACCTATTACTAGTGGACATGTGGTAGGTAGGGCCATTTTTTAAGGAAATTAAGATATTTGTTCATGTTGTCATCAGTTAAGGTTAAGTATTTAGTTCTTGGACAATGACTGGGCAAAAGGGTTAAACTAATGTTAAATCATGTAGTTTTGATGTTAGCTAAGTAGTTAGAGAATTGAGTGGTGACTTGATGATCATTTTTATGCTCCCAGTCACACCATCAAGATAACAGTTGATCACTTGATCGTGGGTCAAAATAGTCAAGGATAAGGTAAAGTTGCCAAGAGGTGAATAAGGTTGAAATGTATCTTGTCATGTGGTCACTAGTGTTAAAAGGTAACCATGAATTTAGGTTTCAAACTTGTGACTAGACTGCATGTAGATGAAAATAATTATGTGGCATACATGGAGCTCTTGATTAGTTGTAAGTTTAGATAAGGGTCATAGGTTTGCAGTTGTTCTTGAGCTATTGATTAGATGTGGATCAATGATTTCCATATTCCTTCATTTTTAAAATGCCCAAAAGATAGCCAAAGTGGAGAAATGATATGAGGGCATGTGTCCTAGCAGGTCTATATTATACATCCAAAAGCAAAGATAGAAAAATAAAAAGTTGACACATGGTACAATCTAGGAAGGATTAAAGGTCAAATAGAATTGTTTATGAATTATTATGCACATGGATATCATTTGGCATTCATTAGGATTTTGATTGAGGTTGATAGATATTTTATAGGGACAAATCAAAACCAAATAAGTAAGAAGAAGTAGCAGTAATGGTCTGAGTCCATGATCTAATTTGGTCTCATCTTCACGTGGAGTAAAGACAATTTTGATAAAATCTCATACACTGTGTAGCTTTTCAAGAAAAATTGTTATCTTGATTGAAGAATTGATAACCCTAATGAGAGAGGTAGTCAAAGCTTTGATGATCAAGGAAATAAAGGGCAAGTAGAATTAAATGTAAAAATCATATAGTGAATGTTGTCATACCAATTTAGTAGTTGATGTCTTGATTTTGATGTATGGTGTGTTAAATGAAATATTCTCTACAACTTTTGTATGGGTTTTCTACTTTTTGATCAAATTTGACAGGTCCTCCCATTTGTAGCTAGTTGCAATTGTATTTAAGATTTCTAGGATGTCGAGCCTTGGTCAGAAGTCTGTAGATTTTTTAGTTCTATGTCATTTTTATAGTGTATTCAATTTTTTTAATTATATGAATGATTTCATGCTTGTAAACCTAAAGATATTGTGCATATGAATGGTTCAGTTGTCAAGTTTTGAGTTATATTTTGAGTCAAAATTAGTATTGTGTCCATTTTCAAGGAAAAGTAATACAAAAGGGAATTCTGCATATTTATGTATCCAAGGTTTGCCTCCTCTCTAGTGTATCTATTGTCTTGAGATTGAAATGAATAATGTTCTTTCAATTTAATGCAATTTAGATGAATTATATATCTTTGATTGAATGTTCTTGATTCAAAGAATTAAGTAATTGCTTTCAGCGAGAGATAAGATCTTGGATATATGAGAAGGGTATGATAAGAATTAAGTTTAGATTTCACTATTGACATTTAATTGAAAGTCATTTGAATAAGTCTAAGGTTGTTCATTTTGACTCTATATGACAATGGATAAGACACTACATATTAGTGTCAAGTTGATGGGTATTATAATTGGAAAATAAATATATCAATCAAAATCATTTTCCTATTTTATTTAATGAAGAATTAAATTTGTTGGTCAACACTTGTTTTTAATAGTTCTCCTTCTAGTTATAACTAGCTCTTATGATTAGAGAGTCTATTTGCAAATCAAAGAAGAGTTTATGACCATAATCTTCTATAAGTGGTAGGTTTTAAAGAAGAGTATAATAAGTAAATGTGTGAAGAGAGAAAATTGTGTAACCAATTACCTTCATATCCTAAGGTGCACCCCACTTGGCCTTCCAGAGCCTAAAGTACAAAGAGTCTTGTGTACTCTATTGAAGTAGGTTCAAAGTTGAGATTAACCTTGTTGAAATTAGGACTTAGCTGATCCTTAGGCTTGTTTCATCTCATGCATCCTAATATTGGGTTTACAATACCTAGTAGTCCAAAATACACCAACAAAATGGTGACTCTGTTGGGGAGTTGTATAAAAATATTGTTTGAAGAACTATAGTTTTTGTTTTTGTTTTTCCTACTATCTTGTATATAGAGTAAGGTTCTATTATCCAGTATTGCATATTGATATTTTCTGGTTGCCCTATTTTCTATCAAAGAAAGTCCCCTATTATTTTTTAGTACAAATATCATTTTCAAGTCCTTTCCCCTCATAGGGTGGTGAATCAAGTCAAAGGTTTTGTATCTAGTGCTATACATTTCAAAAAAAAAAAAAAACCTTGGCTTTTACTAAGGCTAACATAGAGATACCATTATGCATTGAATTGCTTCCTATAGGTAGAAAGAACCAAAGTAAGAAGAAAGTAGATTGAAATCCTACATGGATCCCTATAGGTAGTATGTCAACTCACACACAATACCATCCTATGTTAGAAAGAGAATCTCCTTCCAAAAGTGTAGAATCTGAAAATACTATGCTCTTGGGAGAGACACTCATCACCCCTTTTCAAGAAAAGAGGGTATATCATGATAAAAATGCATCTTCAATAGGTGATATCCCTTGTGGATCAAATTTGGTGAATCAAATGAACCAAAATAGGGTTTTTAGGGATAATATGAATGTTAGATTTAGTCATAGACAAGGACCATATGTGGAAAATCTTATTGATCTAGATGATCTAGTAGATTTAGAAGCCTCTACTGTAGACCCTAATGTTTTAGTGTCAGAACTAGTCATTCATGGGAGAAGGTTTGTAGAAGAAGAGGCAAATTGAATCTATTTGGAGAAAGAAAAGGAATAAATTACCTTGAATACTCTCATTGAGAGAGGTAACCTACTTAGGAGAATGGTCTCTTTACAATAGAAAAATAGGATATAAGAGGAGAAATATTCTAACCTTTACTCAAATGTTTCTGGAGATATTGATGTTTTAAAATCCAAAATCCAAGAGCAACAACACGTCCTTAAAGAGAATTAGGGACCTATTGTCTCATAAGTCCAACTTTATAGACCCATTAAACTTGAGGTTGTATACTTGACTGAGAAGAATCCTAATAAAAGAAAAAAGAAGGTGGTAGGAGTCCAAATCAATGAACCTCATAATGTGCCAAAGAACCCTACCATGTCTAAGCTATATCTAGAATTGGAAAAGACTAAAAAGGAAAGAGAGGATTTAGCTAAGGAGTTGGAAAAGGTTGAAATGAAGCCCTAGCTACTAAAACTAGGAGAAAAATACAGTTCATTAAGTCCAACTCTACTTTGGCATCTAGTCAAAATCAATCCTCCCAAGTTATTCCATTTATACTCACTTGTGGACCTATATTAACTAGCCCAAATATACCACATTCAATCCCTGCCTCAGCCTCTATTATTGGTAGTTAGATACCTATCACTCAACAAGTCTAACAGCCTCAAATCCCTATCCAAAACTAGACCACTAGAGCTAGCACTTCATATGCTATTGGATTCTAGAGGAAACCTATCTATGATGAAAAATACAAGAAAAAATCTTTTCTAGGCATTCTAGGTTTTCCATATCCCATCTCTAATTATTTGAGGGATAAGGTTTAAAAATTTCTAGGTAACAATGTTGTGACTAGTGAAGGGCACTTGAGAAAGTTCATAAACATGTTAAATTATTATGAGGTAGAGCATGAGGATGTTGTTATAAAGTTATTTGTGCATTCCTTGATTGAAGATGCTAGGAACTAGTTCAGAAGACTACCAAATGATAGTGTAGCCTCTTGGACCGATTTGGAAAAAATTATTAAATAGAAATATGGTGACAACACCAATGCTAGCTTTGTATTAAATGAGTTGAACAAATTCAAAAAGGGTGCAAATGAATCTACTTTTGATTTGAAGGTCAGATTTTAGAAAGGGGTGGGCAAGTTATTTCAAGTAATGAGATTGGGTGAAGATGTGTGCCGTACCACTTACTTTAATGCTTTTGATAGTAAGATGGCATATATTCTTAGGGACAAGGATCCTAGAACCTTGAGGGAGGCTTATAAGATAGTGATAAATATTGAAAATTTAAAAAAAAAAAAAAAGGCCTCTAGAAAACCAGGAGGAAGGGATGGCCCTAATTTATTTAATCTTAGAACCAAGAAAGAAGGTGAAAGGCCTACTCTAGCAAAAAGTACTAAAGAAGATACAATGGGTCAAGTGTTAAAGTTGTTGAAAAATCTAAATCCATTAGCAAACTAGACAAATAAAAGTATTGGTGATAAGCCTCAATATAACACCCCCTATAATAGGAAGCCTAGAATGTAGAAGTATCCTTATACAACTCAATAGAAGGCTGGGAAGCCAAACCCTAATCCCACTCAAGGAAGCAAAGATAAAATTACATAAAATTTGTTGCAGAGGAAATTTTTGAACATGACGATGATTTTTCTTGTTGTATTGTATGCCAATCTCCTCATTCCCCTAATTATTATGCATTAGGCAAATCTTTCTATGCAAATCAACTACATAATGAGGATTTAGAGGAAGAAGAAAGTCATGGGACATAGGTTGTAATTATTGACATTATGGTCAAGTTTTTTTAATAGTGACTCACACTTAGTCAAATGGTTAGCAGCTACTAAGCTTATCTTATAGTTTATAGTGTTAACTAAGTAATCTAGGTTCTACCAAGTTCTACAATTACTACCAAGTTCCAAAATTAGTATTCAGTTCACATTGAGAAACATCTATTGAGTTGATAAGTAACAATTTAAACTGAGCTTCATATTATTAATCAAGTTACACAGTGTCAATCATGGTCTTTAGCATCTACCAAGTTCACAGTATTAGTGATGTGAATCTAGTGTTGACCAAGACAGTAAGTGTCATGCAAGTGATTCATTTTATATCAAGCTCACAATGCTAGCGTTGACCAAGCTATGCAGTGCCAACCAAGTGATTCAATTTATATGTTGAGATTCATAGTGTTCATCAAGTCACTAGTGTTGAATGAGTTTAGACTACATGGAAGTGATTAGTATGAATCAAGCTTCTACATCTATTTAGACCATGATGATGTCGAGTGTTGACATTGGTTTTTGAGTATCAGAACCTCATTGAGTTTATCTCCAAAACCTGAGTGCCAATAGTTGAGTCGACTTTGTGTATTTTGGTGAAACTTATGTTATAGCCAACTTTGATGACATTGTAATTTGGATTGGTATATATGAAATGTATTTATCACATCCAAAGAACAATAAGAAATGAGCATAGAAAACAATTGTATGAGTAGAAGTGAAAATTAAGAAGGCTACAAATAATATAAGGAGTAGCAAAGATTTATCTATCACAACACAATGATCATTAAACTTCAAAGGAATCTCAACCAATAAATTAGAGTTGCAGATTAGAGATCAACCATCAATTCATCCTAATAGGTGTATCAATTAAATCCTTTCACAAGATAGACTTAACAATCTTTTGTAAATCTTTTTACTAAGTGCATACTTTTTTGTCTATTTTGTAAATCCTTTAACAAGGTGGAAAGTAGTCCTTATTACTTCAAATAGGGAAAATCATCAAAAGTGATCAATTGTAAGCCTTAACTAGCCAACTTTATATTACAACACTAAAGCATATGGATATCATCCCCACCCCAATTTTACTTTCAATTTGGAAGGTTTCTAGGTCACCATATCTTGTTTCAATTGTTATGAATGTTTTAATGTTTTCAATCTTTCATGCATGCAATTAGATCAGAATATATATGAAGGAACATTTTGTGTAATAAGATTAAGTGTTATTTGTTCCTAATTCACCCCTCCCCTCTTAGTAACTTAGCTTATCCTATATTTCCAACAATTGGTGTCATAGCTTTGTGGTTCTGAAAGAAGAAGTTTAATAGCTTAATAAAAGATTAGATGCAATGGAGTTATATAGGATAGATAAGGCTATTGACAATGAAAATATAGATTTGGAATTGGCTATTGGGAAACTGAAGAAAAAAAAGGAGAAACTCTCTCAATCCTTGAAAAGAAGAAAATATCTTGCAGTACAAATGAATGAAAATCTACACTAAAGAAAGAATTGAAGATATTTGTCCAGAAAAAGAAATTCATATGAAGTTGATGAGGCAATCAAAGACCTATTGGAAAAGAATTTCAATCTTCAAGAAGAAGATAGAAAGTTGAAAAGAGAACAAGCAATTCAATCAGTAAGATTATGTGAACTCATGTTAGAAAAAGACAAAGCCAAGAAAGAGACAAAAGGAAAGAATAATGAAATTCAACATCTCCAAAAGCCAAACCTTGTCCCTACTTCCCTAGCAGGAAGAGCCCCAGGTGCCCTCCCCCTAACCCCTTGACCCCTCATGCTAAGGAGTCTAGTGATGAGTTGGATACGGAGTCGAAGGAGGTGGATTTGGTGGTAGAGAAGGAAAGTGAGTTGGAAGATGAAAAGGAATAAGATAATGACAAGAAGGAGGTGACCCCCTTGGTAACCTAGGATAACCCCAAGAAAAGAAAATTGGACCAAACCCCAACCCATGATCATCTTAGTGATAACGTTGATTTCCCCCCCAGCCCTATTGCGGCCACCTCCCCCCTGGAAGTCCCCATTTTGCCCCCAGAAGAGATGATAGAAATTATGGTAGAAAAGGGAGGGGAGGCCATCAAGAAAAATAAGAGAAGAGCCTAGCAAAATTTCAATATGGATAGTGTCAGTATGGGCATTGTTAGAGAACCTGCTAAAATCTAGGTGTTGGGGGATCTCGATAGTAGCACCCACTATGATGAGCTCCTTGACTTGACTCTTCTAGTTCTCTCTGAAAATGTTCATGAAACGGGTTTCAACTTCCTCAACAATGCAAAGAACAACTTGATTGATAATTTCTGCTCCATTAAGTGGCTTTTTCAAGAAATTGAGACTCTGAAGGATAGGTCCAACTTGAACAACAATAGGAGGGAAGTCAAGGATCATGAGGCCAGAGGTAGTAAAGACCAGGTGGGCAGCCAGGAAAAAGACAGAAGCCAGGACCCCAATGACAATCAGGAGGACAGAATCACCCAGCTTGAGTAGAAGATCCAAAGGCTGGATTCCGTCCACTAGGTCGTAACTAAATAGATTGTGGATACCCTCCATACCTTGAATGAAAAAATTGTTAATCTGGGGGACTATCTGACCAATTCCGATCTTGTGGGGAATGTGGAGCAGAGTACAAAGCATGGAACTAGCCGGGAGGATCCTCAGAAAGAGACTGGAATCTAGGAAAGTCAAAGGGACCAGATGCATTCCCCCCCCCCCCACGATCCAGGAGGAAGAGGCCATCCAGAAGGAAAGTGACACTGTAGAAATCTTGCAAGAAATGGAGAAGAAGGGACACTAGTCTGCCTGCCAGGCTCCATTCTTGGCCTTTGTTTCCTAGGCTTCGGGCCTTTTTGTTTCTGGCCTTTTGAGGCAATTTTTTTTTTTCTATCTATTATGCTATAAGTTGTTTAATGCTATAAAAATTTGGGTTTCAAGATTCCTGTAAAACCTGTTTTCCAAATCAAAAAAATCTATCCCTTCAATAGGAAGACTTCATTGATCAACTTACTAATACAAATAAAGAAATCATGAATTTAAGATCAGAGAATGAAAGATTGCAAAATGATCTAAGCATTGAAAAGAAAAGAAATGAGAGAATGATGAAATATCAAGCAGACATGAATTAGTTGAATGAGAAAAGTCAATACATATAGAAAGGTAAAGTAGGAATAGGATACACAAAAGAAGGTGAATCATCCAAGCAAGTAGCTCAAAATAATCAAAGGCCTACTTGTAATCATTATGGTAAGTTAGATCATACATCAAACAAATGTTGGAGTAATGGTAAAGAAAAATTCAATGGAAAGTGTTACAATTGTGATAGACATGATCATAGATCAAGTGAATGCAAGGAGAAACTTGAGTTTGAAGGTAGATGTCACAAGTGCAAGAAACATGGACACAAATCTTTTGAATGCAAAACCAAGATATTGAGACCAAGAAAATAGAATGTGAAAGATATATTTGGATGGAACTAAAACACATGGTGTAGATACCACTACTATGGAAAATTTGGACACATTGGAGAAAATTGTGTGAAACATCAGATGAGAACAAGAGACACCACTAGAAGATTTTTTATTTGTACAAAATTTGGACATATTGCTAAGAAATTTATAAACACTAGAAGGGTTGAAGATGAAAAGAAAGCCAAAGCTAACATTATTAGAAAGTAGCTGAGGTAGCAATGGATTCCAAAATCTTTTGAGAATACAAGTCTGAGTAAAGACACACATGTCACTCAAGAATTGGGTGACTCAAGCATTTCAATTTGATCTCCCACAGGAATAATTAGAATTGAGACTCTAAAGGAGACATCTTACATTAGTTTCAGCTAGATAGAAGGAAGATCCATATTATCATTTAAGATGCAAAAGGATCACAAAGTTATTGTAGGAAAATCAAGACCTTACCAAGTTAGGTCAGGTTGCAAGACCCTACCAAGCAAGGTCAAGATACACTAAAATATTGTGTGGACACTGAGATATGAATGACTCTATCAAGAATTAAGATTGAACTTATTGGAAGATATTTTGAAACCTAATGAGTGATTGTACCAAGCATTTATGGCAATTGAAAAATGAAAATATCTTAAAAGGAAGGAAATAAAATTCATTTATCACTATGAATTTTTGAAGAGCTATTTGTAAAGGGAAATTTCTATACTTCTAAGTGATCTGTGTGTTTTTTGTTGAAGATTTTAATGTTTTCATAAACCCTACTAAGCATGGCATCTTACAATAGTAAAACTAGGAAAGATTCTAAGATGTTGGTTCGCAGAATTGAATGGAAAGCAGTAGACTTCAAGTTGAGTGTGACAATTGTAGAAGCACTTGATCCAACTAGAGCTCAATCATAGATTCCACCAAAGGCACTACTTGTTAATGATATTCATTCACATTTTTTATGTTCGATACAAGATATTGGAACCCTAGAGATGGATGAGACTCTAGAAAAGTTATGTGTTAATGGTGTGTTGAAACCCAAGCATCAACATTTGGAGATCAAGGTTTTAACACACATTCCACATATGCCCCAAGAGTTTCAGATAAAATGGATAAGGTTTGTGATTAGCCATATACACAATGGGTAGAAATGGCTAGAGTAGCCTATTTAAATAACAAATAAAATGATTCATCAAATCATAGGGCTCCCAATGTTGAACAAAGCAAAGTCTACAAAAACCCTAAGTTGGGTAGAACTAGAAAGAAAAGCTCTTGTCAAGTGGGATGAAAGAGGTGTGAAGATCAGTAGCGTGACTAATATGGAGCTGAAATTTGGAATTCATGTGTTAGATCATAAGATCTATAGCTCTTGTCATCTCAATAACATATCATGTGAGGCAGTTGATATGGCTCTAAACATAGTAAAGAACAACATGTCCTTTGACCTTATCAAGATAATGTGGAATTAGTTCAACAAGAAAATGGAGAGCATTAGAACTTCAAAGAACAATTCATGTAAGTTTGGTTCACTCTTAACTTGTTTATTAGTTTTTGTGCAAAAGTTTTTCCCTTCAAAAGGTTCAGTCGTATTGAGAAAAGATGTACTAGTACTATATCAGATTAATGAATATATAGTAGAGATGGGTGAGAACTTTTTTAGTATCATGGAAAATTACTTTGATTCATTCAAGGAAAAGATGAATAGTAGATATAGAATTCAAATGAAACTTGTAGAAGATTACAAGGATGATGTTTGTTTCATGGTGGACTATGACAAAGTGTACATTCAAGTATTCAAGCCTAGAGTGGTGTGAATTAAGCCCCTAAGCTATGAGGTTAACATTGATGACAACAAGGATATCATTGAGGCACTATTAAATGAACCAGTGAAAGCCAAGGCCATATATTTTGGTACTTTTGATGAAGCCAAAGCTAGAATAGAACTTGAAATCAAGCTTCCCCAAGCAATCAGTAAAGGAAAGAAGAGGATAGCAAAACTAAAGCAAGCAAGTTCTACTCTCCTATTGATAGAAAAAAAAGGAGATGATGTGGAAGAAGATGATGTAGATGATGAAGCTAAAGAAACAAAATCTAGAGAAGAAGAGCCAATCATGATGAAGGGTAAAGTTATCATAACCAAACCCAAAAAATCATCTCCTATAATATTCACAAGAAAAGCATCCAAATAAATAAATAAATATAAATTATGTAAGGAAGATCCTAAGGAAATTTTTTTCAAAAGACCTCCACCTAAATTTTAGGAAAAATTAAAGGAAATTGGAGGAGGAGCTAGAATGGAAAACTTCAAATCTCTTAGATATGAAACTAGGAATGCAGATGAGAAGAACCAAGTTGAAGACATGATGGTGTCAAAATTGAGTAAATGGAAATACTCACTTGACCAACTTGTACAACAAATTCTCAATGAGCTTATGCAAGCAATCAAGCCAAGATGAGAAAATGCTATGAAAACTGCAAAAGATATATTTGAATAGACTATGAGGTAGCTCATGTCAAATTTTAGTGACAAAGAGGTGAAAGAACCCATGAAGAAAAATGAGGAAAAGCTCACTCTAAAATTCAACAAATGCATGATATAGGTAAATGACATTGAACATGTGGTGAAGACAACTACAACTAAATGGAAGAGTATCTACAAACTTCATCAATAAGGTGATTTTATTGTTCATATTAGTGACATAGATGATGAAGATGACAAGGAAGAAAATGAGAATAATGATAAAGAAGATATAGAAATAGATTATGTAAATCTAGGTGATGAGGAGCAAGAATAGGAAGCTATAGATGAGAATCTCCCTAAGATTAAGAGTATTGAAGAAACTGACCCAGAGAAGATTGTAGTAGTAGTTATGGCCTCATTTCCTCACTCTTTAAGAAAAGATTTAATGCCATCAATATAAGAGAAAGCTTATGCCAAGTTGGTTGTGGAAACCACTTTAACACCATGCACCTAACCAATCTCTACACCTATTTAGCTAAGTATCATATTGATTGAAGTAATCAACACTTCATCTATTGAGTAGCTAGTGCTTCCTCCAACATCAAATTTGGCTATGAAACAACTAGGTACTTTTTTTTATAGCCCTTTTATTTCTACTATTGTTACAATTCCAAGTATGCAAATAGTAAGTACAAGGAAAGTTGAGAGAAAGCCTCAACTGAGTACTAAATTTTCAAGCAAAGATAAAGGTAAATAAGAAGACATTTATCTTGATGATGATATAGTTATCCCAAATTGGGATATCTCTACTCTACATCATAGGTGAATTATTGTAAAAGAAAGGTAAGTACCAAAATCTTAGAGAAGAGAAAAGCAAAAGAAAACCAAGTGCTTGAAGATTTGAAGAACACATTTATAGATGCACTAAGTACTAAGATTGATAGTACACAACTTATTTTGGTTTAGTTAAAAAAAGTTATCTATAAATTCAATGAAGATATGAATGGACAAGAAAAGTTGCTACAAAGAGCAGAGAGGAAATTTGAGAACAAAGTATTGGAGCGAGTGGCATGAAAATTGCAATAAATCAAGTAGAATTGTCTACTAGTCTCATCTCTTTGGAAACCTCTACAAGTAATGTTAGTTATTTATTTATCAAGCTATGTGATACATCTATCTTCACTCAATAAATCAAGGATAAACTATCTAAGATAGATAAAGGTTTGAAGGAAGGTGCACACCAATTGTCACTTGACCTGAGCTATAGTTCTAGTCACTACTCAAAAATTAGATTTCTGAAAAAATTTCAAGAAAAATTATTAAGGGAATTAGAAGCCATAACCATTGTGACACTTGTAGACATCCAAGGCATACACATTTGCATTTATGTGAACATAGGGGAGAAGATGTGATATATAAAGGCTAGAAGATGAGATAAGATATGATATAAAATAGGAGATATATGTATCCAGTGAGAAAATTATAATATGTGATATATGTATGGGGGAACAACATAATATTCTACAAATACATGTATAGTTAATCAAAAAGCATCCTTACAAAAGCAATTTTGAAAAATCTCAAAAATAGAGTACATTACTGAGTTGAAGACACAAGATGGGGACTTGAAATTTCAAGAATTTAGTTTTGATTGATAAGTATCTTTTTCACTAATTCCAAAGGGGGAGATTATTGATATTATGGTCAAGTTTGTTTATAGTGACTCACACTTAGTCAAATGGTTAGCAGCTATCGAGCTTATCTTATAGTTTATAGTGTTAACCGAGTAATCCAAGTTCTATAAAGTTCTATAGTTGCTACCAATTTTTAGAAACAATATTTAGTTCACACCATGTAGTATCTACCAAGTTGATAAGTAATAGTGCAAACCAAGATTCATAGAATTAACTAAGTTGCACAGTGTCAACTATGATTTCTAGTGTCTACCAATTTTGTAGTATCGGTGATGTGAATCTAGTGTTGACCAAGCTAGGAAGTATCAACCAAGTGATTTAGTTTATACTAAACTCACAATTGACCTAGCTATGTAGTGTCAATCATGTGATTCAATTTATACCCCAAGCTTCATAGTGTTCACCTAGTCACTACTGTTGACCGAGTTCAAATTACTTGGAAGTGATTAGTATATGAACTGAGCTTGTCTGTCTACTAAGATCATGACAATGTTGAGTGTTAACATTGGTTGTCAAGTATCAAAACCTCATCAAGTTGTCTTTAGAATCTAAGTGCCTATAGTTGAGCAGACTTTGTGTATTTTGGTGAAACTTGTGTTATAGCAAACTTTGATGACATTGTAATTTGGATTGGTATATATAAAATGCATTATATCACATCTAAAGAATAATAAGAAATGAAATGTAAAGAAATCATCTCAGAAAAAGTGTGAATTAAGGAGGCTACAAATAGTATAAGGAGCAGCAAAGATTTATCTATCACAACAAGGTGATCATTACACTTCAAAGGAATCTTAACTAGCAAATCAGAGTTGCAAATTAGATATTAGCCACTAGTTCATCTTAAAAGGTGTATCAGTTAAATCCTTTCACGAGGCAGACTTAACAATCTTTTGAAAATCTCTTTACTAGGTGCATACTTCATTGTATTCTTTGTAAATCCTTTAACAAGGTGGACCTAACTATCCTTATTGCTCCTAATAGGGAAGATCGTTAGAAGTGATCAATTGTAAGACTTAACCAAACAATTTTATACTATAGTACTAAATCTTGTGGGTATCATCCCCATACTTGTTTTATTTTCTATTTGAAAGGTTTCTTGGTCACCATATCTTGTGTCAATATGTTAGGAATGTTTTAATGCTTTCAATTTTTCATGTATGCAATTAGATTAGAATATATATGAAGGATCATTTGGTGTAATAAGATTAAGTTTTATTGGTTCCTAATTCACCTCTCCCCTCTCAATAAACTATTGTATCCTATAATTCCAATAGTAATATGGTAAACCTATGTGATGGCAGTGAAGAATTTGATTTAGTGGTGTTGAATATGATATTGTAGACCAGAGGAATACATATCAATTACACCATTAGTAGGCATTTTTAGATAATGAAGACCATGACAATGATAAGATATGCAATAAATTAGTAGATGTAGATAACACAAATTTGAGGAAACCATCCCAGGAGGAGATTGATTTAATTATTGTTGAGATGATTGCTCAGGTTCATAGCACCTATAATTTAAGAAAAGTTGTAGGAAAATCATCTAGTATTTTTATCAAGGATTTCACTCATAGGTTGACTAATGAGAAAAAGAAGGAAGATCTAGTGATTGTAAAGGCCAAGGATAATAAGACCAAGAAGTGGGAGCCAAAGAAAAGGGTGTAGTTTCAGGGAGTTGAAACAACCAATGCTAAGGTGCAAGAAATGGAAGTAAACTTTGATGTTACTAAACAAGTAAAGGAACCTTCTATTCAAAAGCAAGCCATCAAAGGTAATCTCCCCAAAATTTTACATATGATTCTATTGATATGTTTTCTATGCTATCCTATATTATTGTTAAGGTTACTTTATTTTAAATGTTTGGGATAAAAAGAACATAAGAGTAAAGCCCTATCTTGCTTGAGTGGTATAGGAAGTGAGAGTATTGTTGAGCTAGAACCATTAGTATCACATCAAATACCAATGGAAATGAAAGATAAGGAGGACAAAGGATTTATATCTCAAATACCTCAAATGTACTTAAACAACTCCTCTATAACCTTCTTGCAGGATATTGATTCCTTTTTCCTCAGCTTAGTCAGAAATGGAAAAACTTTAAATTATATGATTGACTTAGGGGAATCAAATATTATTATTCCTTTTAAGGTGATGGAATCCATAGGCCTAGAAGTAGATACCATGCAAGGAAGATGTAGAGAAATGAATGCTAGGGAAGTGTTTTTTATAGGTACAATTAGTGCCCTACCTTTGAAGCTTCCTTCTTACCTTGATATTAAAATGACCATGACAGTTCTTGTAGTAGATATTCCTCCCCATTATGGGATGTTAGTCTCTACAAAATGGAGTGTTGTAATGGGAGGTAGCTTATAGTGTGACTTTTCATGTGCCACTTTTCACATGGGGGATAAATCTGTCAAATTTGATTGAGATCCAAGAGTTAATTACATAGTTAAGGATAGTATTGATAAGGATGTCACTTGCTTTCTAGACACTAATTTCAATGCATTGAGTGAATAGCTTGTCATCCAAGAAATTGAAAAATCCCCTCCCTTGATTGTACAAGAGGTGATAGACTATTTGGATTCATAGAACTTATGGACCATGTATTTTGATGGGGCAAGTTCTAGAGAAGGATTAGGAGATAGAGCTATCTTTATTTCTCCTGAGAAACACACTTTTAGGTATACATTTATCTTGAACTTTACATGCACCAATAATGTTGTAGAGTATGAAGCATTTTTGCTAGGACTAAAAGTTGCAACTAGTCATGGTATTAAAAAGTTGCATGTTATTGGTCATTTTGAGTTAATTGTGTCTTAGATTAAAGAAACTTGTGCCTCCAAGAAAAAAAGATTGAGATAGCATAGAAATGTTGTTTGGGATTAGATAGCAACATTTGATTCTTTTGGCATTTCTTGGATGGATAGAAGAAAGAATATGATGGTTGATTTTCTATCTAATGTGGCAATCAAGCTTGATGATTTGTCATTTTTTGATGTTTCTATAATTGAGATGAAAAATAGGCCTTGTATTCCTAATAATGTATAGAATTTTTAAGTTTTTGAAGATGATAAAGATATCTTGAATTTTTTTCTTAATGAATATCATGGTCAAGAATTGGACTACAATTCTTTTGTAGAGACAGTAGATGGAAAATAGACCATTTTTGTTCATGAAATTTTTTAGCTAAAGTCAAACAAGGTCTCTAAAGGCCTAGTGGTGCTTGAGATTTCTTTTGATAGACAAGACAGAGTGCATCTAGATACTAAAAAATTAAGCCAAAAGAGCTTGAAGAAATCAATTTGGGCACTACTGAATTTCCAAAAAATGTATTCATTGGTAAAACCTTATCAACTAAAATTAGGAAATCTCTGATAGATTTGTTAAGAAGATTCAGACATTTTTTTGCATGGTCATATGATGATCTTAAAGCTTATAGAAAGGACTTTTTTGAACATGTAATAACTCTAAAGGAAAATGTCAAACCTTTTAGGCAAAAACAAAGGCTTGTTAATCCCACTCTAACCCCTAAAATGCAAGAGGAACTTATGAAGCTTAGGAGTGGGGGGATTATCAAACCAATTAGACATCCATCATGGGTGTCTAATCTAGTACCTTTTAGAAAGAAAAATGGAGACATTAGGCTTGTGTTGACTTTATTAACTTGAATGTTGTATCCCTAAAAGATAACTATGGACTGCCTAGCATGTAAGCCATGTTGTTATAAGTTGTTGGTTTAGAATCAATTTCCATGATGGGTGGCTTCTTAGGATACAAACACGTCTTGGTAGATGAGAAAGAGAAATTCAAGACAACCTTTACCACACCATGGGGAACTTATATCTATGTTAGAATGCCTTTTGGTTGAACCAATGTAGGGACAACATTCTAGAGAGCTATGGATCTAGCTTTTCAAGAATATATCAACAAGTTTATGGTTGTATATCAAGATGATCTAACTACATAATCAGAGAAGGCTAAAGAACACTACAAGCATTTTAAAAATACTTTTGTTAGAGCCCTAAAGTATGGTGTCTCTTTAAATCCAAGGAATTCTAATTTTTGGGTAATAGAAGGAAAGTTGCTTGGCCATATAGTATCCAAGGATAGAGTCAAAATTGACCCTAAAAGGGTAGAAGCCATTGATAAAGTACCAAGGCCTAGGATTGCTAAAAGTATACAATCCTTCTTTCAGCAAGTAAATTTTTTAAGGAGATTCCTTCTTTTGGCAAGTAATTTTTTTAAGGAGATTTGTAACTAACTTTGTTGAAACTACCAAACCAATCACAAAATTCTCAAGAAAGGATCAACTATAAATTGGGAAGGTGAAATAATAGTAACTTTTCAAGAAATTAAAAATGTCATTAAGAATGCACTAGTTCTTGGGACCCTTGATTATGGAAAGCCTATGAACATTTTTTTTTTGCATCTTTCCATACCATTGTTGCAGATTTCTTACAAAAAAATGAAGATGGTCATGAACAACCCATTTCTTTCTTTAGCAAATCCCTTCATCCTATAGAACTTAATAATAAAATAATTGAGAAGTAGACATATGGAATTTTTAATGCTATCAAGGCCTTTAGATTCTACTTAGTAGGAGTTATTATTATTGAATTTGTGCCTAGTGTAATAGTTAAGCATATTTTCTCTTAGCGGGAAGTATTAGGTAGAAGGTGTAAATGGATCAACAAAATACAAGAATTTAATATTGACATCTATATTACTAAATAAGTAAGAGGGTAAGGATTATCTAAATTAATATCTCAATCTAATCTTGATGCTAATCAGATTAATGTTGTATATTAAGATCTCACACCTAATACATGTGATATAGATCAATGTGACTGGTACAAATATGCAATCTACTATTTATAGCACATGCAAGCTCCACCCCATCTAACTAACAATGAAAAGAGAATGTTCCCTTTAAATTTTTTGAAGTTCAAGCACCCTTTTAGCAATGGGGGATGGATTTTATTGGTGAAATTTCACCCAACTCTAGCAGCACAGTTACTCATGGACCCTAGTTGCAACTGATTACTTTACCTTGTGGGTAGAAGCTATCCCTACAAGAAAGGCTACTAGTAAAGAAATAAATTATTTAGTGATATAAAATATCATTACAAGTTTTGGATGACTTGAGAGAATTGTAACTAATAATGCTATGTGTTTTAGGTTTGATGAATTTATCAAATTTTGTGATAATTATAGCATTGCCAGGTCAACTTCATCAATCTACCATCTACAAGAGAATGGACAAGCTAAGTCTAAAAGAAAAATCTTGTTGAAGATTGTAAAAATAACCTTGGATAAAAAAAACAATTCATGGAACTCTAAGTTGCACTTAGTAGTCTGGGTTGATTGAGTAACTATGAAGAAGGCAATAGGTGTTGCACATTTTGACCTTGTATATCGGATTCATGCTAGAATGCCTCATAAAAAATTTAAAGGCCTATATAATTATGCTCAAATGTATGATGAAGATATCATTGATGACATGTAGGAAAGGATGTGTTGGTTAATAGATTGTTCTTTTATATTTAACTCTTGGGTACCCAAATTTTATGAACAATATCTAGTTACAATAGTTGGAAAGTTGCTTCTAAAAAGAATAAATTTTCTCTAAATTATTAGATATCTCTCCCTATTGTAGTTTTTCAATGGATTATGTTTGTTCCTAAATCTAAAAGGGGTATGTTCTTAACCCAAGAACAAGAGAGGTAAACTAAGCCAAAACTATATAGGATCTAACTCAAGCAAGAAAAGATTTCAAAAGATAAATTAATTTTATGGACTCACACATCTTATAAACTCAAGAAGACTTAAAGATTCAATATTACATACCAACTAATGCTAACTAATTCAATGAGAAACTAAATACAGAGAAAGAAAGATTAACTAGAAGGAAACATCTAAGGGATCTCTCTTGAAACTATGATGACAATAATTATCATATTCAGTTCATTGCCTCAAAATAAGGGAATGAAGCTTTGGTCATTTCTTTTTTTAATTCAGATAAAAGAGAATACAAACAATTAAAAACTAATAGAATGTAATAGAAAATAATTGACACAAAATATCATTCAATTAAATTTGCAACATCAAGTATTTCACCCCAAAATTCACCAACCTTTTATCAAAATATGGAAAGGGGTGGAATATGAATCGCTTCACCTTCTTTCCCTTTTTTTCTTTTGTCCTAGAGGCCTTTGCAGCTACAATAATTGGGATTAATTCCTCATGCCTATGAACATGCACATTAGTATATCTCCAAATCCATTTAGAATGCTCTCTAGCCAAATCCTTGATAGCACTCAAACAATCTTGTATTTCCTCTAGGGCCATGTATACTTAGCCACCAATTTTCTAGAGTTCATAAATTCTATTTTGGTGATCAAAAGATATACCTATTAGACTATCTATGTAATTGGAGAAGTTTTATTGTATTACAACTACTCTAATTATTCCCTTTCCTTTTCCACTAGTCTATGAATTATATGCAGACCTCTCAAGAGTTTGTAATCTCTATCTTGATCCTTCTTCACTTTATCCTTGGTTTCCCTAAGCCCTTCTTTTATAGCTAATATCATTTTGGACTTGAACTACATGCTCTAAAGTCATTCAAATAAACCCTCATTTCATTTAGGTAGGATCATTACTTCTACAACATCCTTAGTCATCATATGAATGATAATCTTCATCAAAGAGACATAATCTTTACTCTTTGTTCTCTCTACAATCAAAGTAGCTTTATTTGATGAAATATTATCCTTCTTTGTTTCCAACCTCAATATAGCATTGCCAATTTTCTCTATAATGGAGAGTCCCTCTAACTTAAGTTTCCCGCTCCACTCTCTACCAATCTGTCCAAAATGTTTTTATTCTTGGAGTTGAGAGATGAGCGCTTGAACATCTGCAGCAGTGGGATCTTTAGTAATAAGCATTCTAGAGATGCTTGTTAATGAGGTGACCAATTTCCCAATGAAGCCATTCAGTCCTTATATTTCCACCTTCATCTAGACCTTTGACAACTTAAGGCTTTCTAGCTATCCTTCAATCACTTCATTTGTCAACTTCTATAAGCCAACTTTGGTATCGTGTCTAGCTTCCTTGAGATCCACTCAATGCAAGGTAAAATCATTAGTAGACATATCCTCAATTCTTCCCTCTTTGGTGTGTTTTGTTATTTCCATTGTTAAGTGCCCTATTTTAGGATCTTGTCCAAGAATAGACAAAGTCTTTTGCTTCTTAACCTTACTCGGTGCTAATATGGAGCAAATAACAAGAGACAAGGTAATCTTGTTGGGGACTCCTCCATCTTTCCTTTTTCTCTTCCTATCTAGAGTATCCTCCAACCATGAATTTTTGCTTATCACTTTAGAGGCCATTCCAATGTAATCTATGCTAAACATCTTTCTCTTGATTACAGTGATTTCTTTCATGGTCAAAGACAAGGGATTCTTTGGGGCTTGTGAAATGAGCTTTGAAGAATCTTGGCCTATCTCCACCTCTAAAGTATTCTTTTTTGTGTCATTAGATTTAGTGAATTCACTGTCACTACTTCCTCCATCTCCTAAATCTACTACCTACACTTGAGGACTACTCAATTGGAGAAGTGTAGCACTTATAGATGGAACTAAGCTACTAAGAGGTAAGGATACTGGAGTGGCTATAGTATCTTTATGATCTTCTACTTTCTTCTTCTTAGCTTCTATTGGAGTTCCAACCACTGGGAGGGAGCCATCATGGCAATTTTTAGCCAAAAGAGTATTCTTTTTGGGAGGTTCATCACTTTCACTTGATGCTTGAGCTTATCCTTGAGTGATAGCCAAAGTTACACTTGATGTGCCACCTTGAGAGGAGGAAGTCATTGTTTCTGTTGGAGAAGCTTGAGTGGGTATTCTTTTACTAAGACTCCTTCTAGCTATGTTCCATTCAACCCACTTCCCAGTCCTTTTAATAATCTAGGCTATCATGATTTCTAGCTCTTCTCCACCATCTTCATAAGGTTCTGATTTGATAGGAGTATTTCTTAGCTTTGTTAGATAGGTATTACTATAGATATTTTGTCCATCATCTTCTACTGCCTTAACATTGATATTAACCTTATAAATCCTCACTTGATCTATTGTAAATCTGGTGAAAGCACAATCATGGCTCTTGAACTCATCCTTGCAATCAGCCTAGTAGTCTTCAATGGTAGGGATGTGTTTGATCATAGTTCAATTCTACAACACCTCCCTTACATATCCATTCAGATCAAACATAGGTCTTAAGACCTCATACATCTCCAATTTATATTTCAATTTGAACACCTTTATTATGTTCTTTGCATCAAAATGAGACTTACAACTAAAAGGTCCCACCTTTATTGGAAACTTGTACAATTTATTCTTCAAACTCCTACTCAACACATTCACTTGGATTTCCTACCAAATGATCTCAATCAACACAATCATATCACTAGGATATCTCAGTAGCTTCAAGGGAAGTTAATCAAAAGTTGCAAGATGCAAATATGAAAATAATGAGAACTAGATGAAATAACTTCCAAATTGGGTAATGGATACCATGGCTTTAGGGTTGAATCTCCTCTTTGAACATCCCTATAGCTCCCTACAAATTCTCATGGAAAATGCATCATTAACTCTTATATACTCTGCATAGCTATTTTCCAATTGTAAACATGGTTAGAATTCATAAGACTTCACAATATCAGGAAATTTTTCCAACCTTGGGAGGCCTGGCCATAATTGTAAAGAAGCTAACATGTAAATGAGGAAGGAGGAAATGTAGAATGCATTGTATAATTTTGCAACACTAAGAGCATTGGACAAAATCTCACTTACCTCATAAGCCCAATCAATATATTAGGTATTAGAGTAGGTGACTTGCACCAAAAAGTAATATTTCTCAACAAAGTTTAAAGCTTCAACCTCACCTTTCAATCTATGTAAGAGGACCATGATGTCAACAATCTCAAGTTTGAGATCAGTCCCAAATGGAGTTCTAGGAACCTTACCCTTGGCGCTCCATGGTTTTTGAAACCATGATTGCATGATCTCTTTTCTCAAAATCATCTTCTTCGTGAAGAATTTGGAAATGGCTCCTCCAAATGTCAAATCTAAAAATTCTTCCCATTTCAAAACTCAAAGGAAATTCACCATAGTTGGCCTATTAATGGAGATCAACACAATGTCATATGGCAATACAATTTGTCTAGCATCTGGGTCATAATGATATATACATTCATAGATTAATTTTGGAGGCTAGACTATAATAGGAAAACTAGTTGCCTCAATAAGCCCACATTCTCAGAGCTTCTTAATAATGGGATGGACTACCTCTAATCTCAATCTCTTCTAAAAATCTTGCATATCATAGAAATGGAGAGAAGTATCCATGAAATTCTACAGTGAAGACTTAATTCTATTCAACCCATTGAAACCTACAAATCTAGTTGCCATTTCTTTTTGAGAATGAATTTTGAATCCAAAAAAAGAAAAGAATAGAAAATGCACAAATAGTTGTTTTTTCAAAAAGTTGTACAAATTAACAGAATAATAGTTCAAGAAAGAGCAGTAGTTTTTGTAATTGTTCATGTTTTCATCTATATAAGAGTTGCAATTCATCCGTTGATCTTTAGAATTTGCATCACACAAATGAATTGAAGGAGAGATCCATTGTAATAGTAAATGAATGTTTTTAATAGATATCTTGGTGTCTTTTCACTATTTCATTGGCATGATAGTAACTTTCTATCTTCCCATACTTACTTTCTCATTTCCCTTCAAGTTTCAGGGAGTTACAAATAGAGTACTCCATGAGAAAATATCTGCTGAGTTGAATTTTGCTTAATAACTTTTTTCTTCAATAGTTAGAATACTTCCTATCATCATCTTGTGAAGTTTTGTACACAAGTTGTGGGTCCAATCTACTTACAAACTTGATTTTCTTTAAAATTTGGAAAATTTTCCTCATGGGTTAAAAACCCACCAAGGAGAAGACAATTTCCATTTCTCTGCCTAGGCTTTCCTTTTACTTTACCTTTTCACTATTATTTCTTTTGGGTTTGGAGATGTCCAAAGGAGTGTGAAAATTCATTAGGGACCCACATTTTATTTCCTTTCCTTCAAAATTTTCTTTCATAGAAAACTAACTTCATGGGTTGAAAACTCACTAAGGAGAAGTCAGTTTTGAGCTTTCTACCTAGAATGATTATAAGAGTTGTGATAAATCTTGAACATTCCCTAAGGTAGATAATCATAAAGGAATGTGAATTTTCAATAGGGCACCTTATGATTTTCTTATTTTGATCCAACTACATCATTTGGTGCTCTTTGTGGGGAATCACCTTCAAGGGTTGAAAAGCCATTGAGGAGAAGACAAAGTCTAGATTTCTGCAAGATTCTATTCTTATTTGAGAAAATGATAGGCCACAAAAAAATATAACCAAGCAATGTGAATCTCCATTGGATTAGGCACTAAGCTACTCACACAATCCCTCCATATAAAGGAAAAAGCACTCAGTTATGAAATGTAGAGAAGAGGAAAATGAAAAATTGAATGAAGATGTTTTCCACCTAAGGGGGCTTAGACCTAGTCTTGAACACACCTCAAAAATTACTAAGACATAAGAAATCAATTTTACTACATGGGTATGGGATGAAAAATGGGGCAACAAGATGGATGCATTGGTCAGGTTGACTGAAATAAGCAAAGAGGCCTCTGCCAGGAACATAAAGTTACAATTATAAACAAAACATTTGTATGATAAGATGGTAGTGGCAAGAAATTTTGAACCATATGATCTTGTCCATATGCTAATATGGAATGCAAGTATAGTGGATAAAGGCAAGCATGGAAAATTCAATCCTATTTGGCTTGGTTCATATTTGGTTGATTCTACTTGGGATAAGGATTCATATTTCATCAACAAATTATTAGGAAGTCTTCTTGAATTTCCACTTCATGGAAATTTTTTGAAGAAATACTTTTGCTAAAGGTATTTATTTTCTATGAGTAGTAGTTAGGTTTGCATATCATTATGTATTTGTAAATTCTTATACATATTTCTATAGTTTTTGTGTATATGTATATACCCTTGTATAGTCTTAGAAAAATGTCTCAAGTCTTCCATGTATGTGGTCTGCTTTAACTAGAGATTTTGCATTCTTGCATGGATAAAGGTTATCCATCATCCCTAGATAGAGCCACTGTTAGTCCTAGTTTTTATTGGGCTTAGTATCCAAAAAAAATTGTTGTGAAAGTGTTTTAGTTGAGAATTTAGGATTAATTGAAACCTATTTTCATCCTTTGGTAAATCCCGCATTTTGATAAGTTTTATCTATACTAATCATCTAGGGTTTCCCTAGATTTTCATGAAAATGTTTTACCCTAGCAAACCCTTGTTTTTAATCCTGCACTCTTCAAAATTTTAAATTTTCAAATACCTCTAAGGTTGGAACTTTATGTTCACCTTTTTGTTTCTAAGTGAGAGCTCATGGGATTTTAAGTGTATGACCAGGCAACTGTGGTTAGTCGCAAGGTCAAGGCTCTTCATCAAACTACAACATTAAATGACACAAGATGATTAGGTAGTTATTTCCCTTTATTTTCTGAGTCATGGTATATAGGCACATAGGATCTTATCAAACTGTGACTTAGCGAAGTAGTTGTCAATGGCTTTGATCGTGTTGTCGCTTAAGTAAAATGTTATGTCAAGTTTTGGTAGTGATCGAGAGATTTCTTTGGTTGCATGGGAGGGAACTTAGATAACAAAGGTCTATGGTTGACCGTAACTATGCAAAAAAGCTTAAAGGCTCACAAAAATTCTTTGGTCATGGGTTTGTATGGAATTAAAACTAATCTTGGGTTTGTATGGAGAAATGGTGAAAGGATGTTGATCTCATGTTTAGAGTAGTTAATAAATAAACATGGGTTAGGGATGTGATGATGTAGCTACCTACCATGTGGCATTATCGACCCACAATGTAGAGTAGAGTTAGACCTATCAGTAGTGAACATGTGGCAGGTAGGTCATTTTTTAAGGAAATTAAGATATTTGTTCATATGGTAACAAGGTAAGTTTAAGTATTCAGTTCTTGGACCATGACTAGGGAAAAGGGTTAAAGTAATGTTAGATTGTAGAGTCATGATGTTAGCTAAGAAGTCAAAGAATTGAGTTACAACTTAGTGATCATGTTAAAAGTTCTTTAGAATAACTATGGAGGAGGGGGGGTTGAATCAGTTATTCAAGGTCCAAATGACCTATTCAAAATTATTCATTCATCCAAGCTTTAACTTTTCTATTCAGCAAGTTACTATAAATCAGCATGCAAACATAACAAATAAAAATATCAACACATAACACAGTGATTTACGTGGAAACCCAATTTTGAAAAAACCACCAGTAACATAAAACTCAATTCTCACTCTTCTAAAGTGATGCCTTGTGAAAGGCCTACCCTATTAAAGGCTACAATAGATTGTTAAATGTGACCTAGTTAAAGGGTTTAACCATCGTGTTAGAAGTGGGTCTACTTAGAGCACTTTAGAACATTCACTTGGAATGCCTCCCTATAAAAGGATTTACAAATGGCTATTAAACTAACCTAAGTCCATAGGATTTTTATTTACCCTAACTGATACAATTGTTAGAGAGTAACAATAAGGGGTTTTGACATAATTACAGAATACAACTTAACTTGCAGATTTTAGATCACTTCTTAGATTATAACATTGCGTAGCTTTTAATCTCTACAACTGTGAGAACTTTCCCTACTTTCAAGCTTTTCCTCCTTGAGTCTCCATGCTCAATGTACTAGTGCAATCTTCTCTTTCTAACCACTTGCCAAAGTAGAGTCTTTGTGCTCTATTCTTCCTTCTCCTTGACACCCTTCAATCACTTCACAATATGGCACACCAATAGCTCTTACTTCTTGGTCTATGACCCCTTAAATAGAAATCTAGAACTTTCTTTCTCACTTGATTCTTCCCTCTTTTAATTTTAATTTGTATGGATTAGTTAGGATTCATTGAATCTAACCCACATTATGTTCCTTGTAGAAACATCATGAAGAATCCTCATGAATTCACTCAAAAATGGTTTAAATAGAATTTTGTACCACCAGCTCATCATCCTTATCCTCCAACTAGTTCACAATATTCAAGGTAAGAACTTTGTTGGCTCAGATTTGGCAAATCTTTGTCATTTCCAATAATGTCGTAGCTTGGCACTATTGAAATTTTGGTGCTTGGCATATATTGTGTTACTCAGCATCAATAATGTTTAATTGATGCTCGACACCTAAAGTTCACTTGACACACACTAGATTTTGCATTTTCTTGGCTCAAACTGGCTTAAACTAGCTTGCTCGGGACCCATTGATGAACTTAGTTTAAGCTTTGAAGCTAACCTTGTTACAACTTATTCCTCTAATGTTTATAAGTGTGGCCAGCCTCTATATCTTCAAGTATGTTATCAATACATCATTTAACCATTGTCCTAACTGATCCTTGTACTTCATTACAAAACCATAACTCAACCTTTCCCTTAAGTACTCTTGTTACATCTTGTTGATTAAATCCTCTTCATCAATCAACTAAGTGATAGCACTTGGATCTTATAAGCAAATATTATTCCTGCAAATAGTAGGTTTGACATCAATGACAAAACAATGATTGAAAACATTCTTTTAACAACAGTATTCCTCTTTCAATCAATCTTCTTCATCAATGATCTTTTCAATCAAATTTACAACAATCTCCCTCTTTGTCATTGATGGCAAACCAAACTAATCAACTATCAGACTAAACTTTTCAACCATGTTATCAAAGTGCTAACTAGGTTAGAACAATAAGTCAAATGCCAAAAGGAAATTGTGCTACTATTAGTTATCTCTTCTCCTTCTCTTGATATACTATCCTAATTGCTTTACTTCTACTTCTCCCTCTTAGCTATTGTATCCTTTCTTACATTCTCTCCCTCTATATGTATTTTTCATCTTCTTCTATCAACTTCTTCATCTTCTCTCTCAATTGTTGATTAGTTGATCATTTTCTAATATTTCTACCTCTTTGACAACAATACCAAAGACATATTAACATCTTAACATTTTATCATGCAAGTGTAGCATTTGTAGGTTCATTCAATTTCTCCCTCTATCACCTTGCTTGTGACTAATTTAAAACTTTAGCACTTTAATTACTTTAGGAATAATCCTAAAGTAAGTATCCTCTACATCAATGTGTAATATTTCAACAATCAATTTCTTTGATGCAGGGTAGTCTTTGCTTATTAAGTAGCCTTGGCTAGGGGTATCACTCCTAACTTACCTCTAAGATACTCAAAAGCATCTTTAGGTAGAGATTTTTTGAATATGTCAGCAATATGTTCTTTTGAGCTAACATATTCCATCTTCACTTGTTTATCTTCCACCAATTCTCTCACATAGTGATACTTAATTGCCATATGCTTAGTTTTGGCATGCATTACATGATTCTTTGGTATGTTTATGGCACTTGTATTATCACAATAAAGTATCATAGGCTCATTCACTTCTTCCTTCATACTTTGGAACAAATGTTTGATCCATACAATATTGGTGCAATTAATAGCAACTGCAACATATTTAGCTTCTGGTGTGGACTGTGAGGTACAACTTTTCTTTTTGCTAGTCCAGGTAATCAATCTTCTTCCCAAGAAGAGTGTTGTTCCACTGGTGCTTTTTCTCTCATCAATATTACCTCCCTAATCAGCATCATTGTAGGCTCTTAGTTCAATTTTGTCACTCCTCTTGTAGTATAGACCAAAATCATCAGTTCCTTTTAGGTACCTCATTATTCTCTTTATTGCCATCAGATAATTTTCCCTTGGATTTGCATAAAATCTTGCCACTATTCCAACAGCTAATGCAATGTCTGATCTACTATGTACAACATACTGCAACTTTCCAATCATTGATCTATACATTGTCTAGTTCATTTCAGTTGACTCATCATTCTTGGATAACTTATGTCCTATCACCATTGATGTGCTAACTAGTTTTGAGTCTTCTAATACAAATATTTTGAGTATCTCCTTGATGTATTTTTATTGAGTCACAAATATGTCATGCTTTAATTGATTTACTTGCAGTCCAACAAAGAACTTGATTTCTCCAAACATTGACATTTCAAACTCATGTTTCATTTTATCAACAAAATCTAGGCATAGAATATCTTTTCCTTCAAATATTATATCATCAATAAAGATTTTAGATATCAAAATGTCTTTGCCTTTTTCTGCCTTGATATATAGGTTGTTGTTGTCATCTATTCTCTCAAATCCTATCTTTACAAGATATTTGTGTAGTCTTTCATACCATGCTCTAGGTGCTTGCTTTAATCCATAAAGTGCCTTATGCAGTTTGCAAACCACATCCTTGTTGTTGTCATCAAAAAATGCCTTTGGTTGTTCTATGTAGACTTCCTCTTCTAGTATACCATTCAAAAATGTAGACTTTAGATCTATTTGGTAGACTTTGAAACCTTTGTAAGTATCATATGCAAGCAATGTTCTTACTCCTTCCATTCTTACAATAGGGGCAAATGTTTCCCCATAATCTATTCCTTCTTCTTGTGCATAGCCCTTGCAAACTAATCTAGCTTTTCTTCTAGTTATCTCACCATTCTCATCAAGTGTATTCCTAAACACCCATTTGGTACCAATTACATTGTTATCAACTGATCTAGGAACTGGGCTCTAGGTTTTGTTCTTCTCAATCTAATCTATCTCCTCTTCTATAGCTTTATACCAGTCATCATCGTGTAGTGCATCTTTTACTATCTTAGGCTCAACCTTTCTCAATAGACATGATTCATTCCTTAGTCTATTCTTGGTCATTGGTCTAGTATCCTTGTCACAATGATTTGATCTACGAGGTGATGTCTTCTTACATACTTGACTAATCTTAGTTTTGTCCTTCTTTCCATGTTTGATCCTTCAACTTTAGAGTCATTTTTCTCTTCTTCATCTGGTACTTCATCATTTCTTTCATGTATACTATTTTTAGAGTTAGAATGTGCATTTTCTTCATTTTACAACTTGACTTTTGAATGTAGCTCAAAATTCATTGGTTATGACTTGACTAATACTGAGATTTGTCATTGATTCCCAACTTGATTAGCATCATTTTCTTCAATAGTCATTCCTTGATAGAAGTATACAAAAGATCTATAATCTTCTAGTTTCCTAGATTCATCAACTTGGACTTCTACATGCTCATCAAAATTTACATTTGCACTCTCCACAATCTTGTTAGTGTTAGTATTTAAACACTTATATGCCTTGCTTCTAGTGGAGTATCCAAAGAATATGCCTTGATCACTTTTTGCATCAAACTTTCCATTTCTAGTATCTTTAATAATATAGCATTTACAACAAAAGACTTTGAAATGTTTTACATTAGGTGAGTGACCATACCATAGTTCAAAAGGTGTTGCAGTTGTTCCTTTATTTACTTGGACTCTATTTAGGGTGTAAATAGCAGTACTTATAGCTTCTCTCTAGTACTTTAGAGCAACATTTTTCTCCATCATCAAGGTTCTAGCATAGTCTATTATTGATCTATTCCTTCTTTTAGCAATACCATTCTATGGGGGAGTTCTTGGTGTTGAGGTTTTCCTTTTGATCCCTTTGTCATTGCAGAATATCTCAAATTATTTTGATGTAAACTCTCCTCTTCTGTTTGACCTTAGGCATTTTAGACTTTTACCTATTTCCTTCTCAACTCTAGCCAAATACCACTTGAACATTTGAAATGCATCAAATTTTTTCTTTAAGAACATAGCATTCATCATCTTGGAGTAGTCATCTACAAATAACATTATGTATTTCTCTCTCCTAGGTATCTTTTCACTTCTATTGAACCACATAAGTTTGTATGGAATAACTCTAGTACTTCTTTGGAAGTGTAGGTTTTTCTTTTGAAACTAGGCTTAGTCATCTTTCCTAGTTGACATTGTTTGCACATTGTATTTTTAGGATTCTTCAATTTGGCAAACCTCTGGCTTTCTTCTTTTTGTTGATGCTAATAAGATTGTCAAAGTTAACATGACACAATCTTTTATGGTGTAATCACACATCATCAAGTCTAACAAAAAGACATGTTGCATCTTCCATATCTAGGTAAAATCGATTACTTTTGGTTTGTTCACCTTTTCTTATCAAATTTCCATCAATGTCATAGATTTTGGAAGTTTTGTTGCCAAATTCTACTTTGCAACGTACATTGCCTAACTCTAATACACTCAAAAAATTGTAGTTCAATCCTTTAACATAGTATATGAAATTTTCTCTTTGATTTTAATTGAGCCTTTTCCTTTGATTTGACATGGAGCATCATTACAAAATCTAGCACTATTTCTATCATACTAAATAGAGGTAATAAACTTACCTTCATCTCCTATCATGTGATGTGAGCACTAACTATCTATGATCCACTTGTCATTCTTGTTCACACAAGTTACCAATGTTGTTGCTTCATCTTCATCTAATTCTTCCTTCATGGCCACATAGAATACTTCATGATCATTCTCATCAAAATCTTCTTCAACAATGTAGCATCTTTTTCCTTTGTCCTTGTAATCTCTGCTATCATCTTCTCTTTTATTCTTGTACTTATTTCCTTCTTTGTAGTTCTTCTTTTGTGTACACCTTGCAATAATATGACCTACTTCATTGCAATTGAAACAAATGATAGGGAGCTTACCTTTGAATTTATCTTTGCCTCTATGGAATCTTCTAGCTAGTAGTGCTTCCAACTGTTCCACATCTTCTTCATCTGTGTTGTTGTCACTAGATGCATGTTTTCCTTTTCTACTCTTCTTTGATTTCACCTCCTCAGTGTCCTTCAATGTCAACTTAGCCTTGAAAGTAGATTCACAATTTTTAGGTCTGTAGTTATCAAAGTTGTCTTCATACTATTCCTTCAAAGGTTAGTGTGTTTCCTTGTACACATCTTAGCTCTTGGATGGTTGAAACTCTAATAGCATAGATAGGGAGTAGGGTTCTCAAGTATTTTCTATTACTAGTCTCTTCTTCCAATTGACCACCCAGACTTCTTATTGCACTTACCACATCTTTCATTCTAGTAGCATGTCGAACAACATTTTCACCTTCTTCCATTTTCATATCATCAAACTTCCCTCTGAGGCTTTTTCTCGTTGCTCTTTGGACATTTTGATCTCCTTCATAGATATATGTTAGAGCTTTCCAAATTTTGAATGCAGTGTCACATCCTTTGATGTCATCAAATTCAACATAATTGAGTGCAGAGGTAATCTCCAACATTACCTAATTGTGCTCCTTCCTTTTGTTCAAATCATCTATAGAGAGTGGTTCAGCTGGGTCTACATGTTCTATTCCAATTGAGGTTTTTTCATAATCACCTATTGATGCAAGGTGCAATTTCATCATACTTTTCCATGCAACAAAGTTATCTTTGTTGAGCTTGGAAACTTCTCTCTGTTAATGTAGTTTTTTACTTTTCCTATTTTGCTAGGTTTTTCCTACACTTTTAATAATCTCACTTAGGTTAATAAAGCATGTCTTATTAGGTCAATGGTTGTGAGGTGTCGCCTTCCTACATGTGAGCATCCATTAGCTATCTTGGGAAGATACTTTGCTATCTTTAGTCTGATAGATGATTGCTCCTCATTGGTTAGTGTTGCCACCTCCTCCCTCTTCCTACCTTATATAAGCATGCTACTTGGCTTGTATTTACATCTCTTATTTTTGAATCCTCTTAATGCTATTTTGCTCCTAGCATTTGCATTACTCTCTTGGAGACTAACTCTATGATGCTATTTTGATTTTGTATCATTTGCATTCATAGTTTAGATATTTTTTCTTTGCACTAGTTTTCTAGGTTATTAATCTTATCAGATTCTAACATGGTATCAGATCTTTTCTATGTGCAAGAGTAGATTTTAGCTTCCTTATTTGAGAGATTCGGGGGGGGCTAATAAACTTTATTGTAGTTTTTTTGAAAAATGAAGTATGCTCTTCTCTTGCACCTTTGGATGATCTTGAGAATCAGAAAAGTTTTGACAAAAATGATTTTTCTCTGGGGTTTCAATCTCAAATCTGATAACCAACTTGCATATTTGGAGTTTTCAATCAGTTTTGCAAGTTCCAACATGCCATTGATGGACTTAGGAAGCTGATACAACATTTATATGTCATATTCTAGTTGCTGGGGTCATTTTTTGATTTTTGGAGCCATTTTTTACTGTTAAAGGCGTTTGATTTAAACTACAGCAACATCTTATGTACATCAACAAGAAAAACACTTTCTAGGTTTTGTTCGTAGCCCCGACAAACCATCTGAGTATCTTTTAGATTTTTCATGCAAGCTATATATTTTTCAAAATTGAGCATGAAAGGCTATAGCCATACCCCTCTCTGTTGGCAGTCGCAAATTTGAATGCAGTTTTCAAATGTCTTGTTCTTGCTCATACAGACTCCGATTTTGATGATTCTTGTTATGAACTTGGCTATTGTTTTGTGCTCTATCCACTAGTGGAGTTTTTTTTAAATTTTCATGCATGAATTCTTCAAAAAAAATTGATTCTCAGCTATGACTATGCACAGTTCTCATTTTGGAAACTTTGGAGGATCATACCTTTCTCATACGATCTCGTATCGAGGTGATTCTTTTTTTGAAAGTGCATGATTTTTTGAGATCGCGGTGGTGCTATTTGTTTCCATGATTATTGTGCTCAAGTTTCACTTTTAGCATATGCTCTTCATGAGGGTTTGTAATGCATTGAAATCAAGACCACTAAGTATTTTTTTCTAGTGGTAGTTGTAAATGCACTAAAATAAAGTGCCAAATCATATTTCTTTGGGGGGGTTCTTTGATTAAGTAAAAAGGGGGGGGGGGGGGGGGGGGGGGGGGGGGGCATTGTCGTGGCTGGGTTCTCTTCTTTTTAGCATTTCTTTGCATTTCTTCATCATGGATCAAACAAATATGCCCATCCTAACTCCATACAATTACTTTGAGTGGAAATCATGCATGACAATTCACTTAAGGAAAGTTGGATTAAATAGGATAACTATGGGACTTGAAACTAAACCTGCTAAAGATGAAGACAAGCCTAAGTGGTTTAACAAATGTGATGAGGCATATGGAACATTGTGTTTGTCTATTTCTCTTGACTTGCTATTTCACATTGAGTCTTTGGATACACCAAATGAAGTATGGACAAAGCTAGAAACACTATTTGGCACACAAGATTCAATGAGGGGTCATATGTTGGAAAATGAATTAATTAGTTTGAGTCCAGGAAATTTCAACACAATTCAAGATTTCTTCACCAAATTGAAATCACTAAGGCTGAAATTAAAACAATGTGGAATTGAAAATAAAGATGAACAACTGATTCTTAGTATTCTCTCTAAGCAAAGTTCAGAATATTCTGTGTTTGTCTCTACCTTCTATGCTACTAAGGATGCACTTGGTACTCAATTCACCATGCCACCTCTAGATGATTTTGTTGTCAATCTCACTCGAAAATAGGACAAGCTAATCTAGATGGGCACTCTTAAGTCCTCTAAGTCACATGCCTTAGCAACCAACCAAGGCACAAAAGAACAAAAAGGACAAAGTAGTAAAAACAATAGTAAGGATGAGAAACAAAATAATAGTGAGGAAAAGAAGGACCAGATACCAATTACTTCAAAAGAAACTATTGATACCACATCCTCTAAGGGCAATAAGCCTAAGAAAGAAAAGGTTAAATGTGCCTATTGTAAAAGACTCGGTCATGATGAACATAAATGTTTGAAAAAACAAATTGATCACTTGACATACATTCTTGAGAAGAATAATATTAGTGTTCCTGAGTCTATCAAACAAATTTCTAATGAAGAGTCTAACAAGGCATAAGAAAACAATAAGGGGAAAGGAAAGGGCAAGGCTCTTGTTGCAGCTGCTTCCTCACCATCCACTTGGATTCTTGATTCAGGTGCTTTGCACCACATGGCTTCATCTAAGGAAGAACTTGCATCCTTGGAGCCATGTACTATGCCTTCTATTTTGATGGGTGATGACACTCTTATTGAGGTGTATGGGAGAGGGTCTGTTGATGTGGGGGATGGCACATTCCATGATGTTCTTTGTGTACCCTCATTATCAACTAATCTCCTATCAATATACCAGATCACTCACATAGGTTTAGGCAAGCGAGTTGAGTTCACTCCTAATTCAGTGGAGATACATGAGTTGCATAGTGATTCTATAGTTGCAGTTGGGAGAGCAGATCATTAGTCATGGCTCTATCTATTTTCTCACTTTGTTCCTGATCCTCCTTCATCTATTTTTCTCACTCACTCTAATGATGTGAGTAAATTATAGCATGAGCAGTTTGGCCATCTTAACTTTCACTATTTGCATCAGCTCAACCAACAAAGCATGGTCACAGGGTTTCCTTTGGTTCAATTCTCAGGAGGTGTTTGCCAAGGTTGCATTCTTGGTAAGCATCCTAAGGAAAAGTTTGACAAAAGTAAGGCATGGAGAGTTTCAGAGATACTAGAGTTAGTTCATAGTGATTTGGCTAGTCCATTTCAACATCCTTCTTTCAGCAGGGCCTGATATGTCCTCACATTCATTGATGACCTTTCTCGATATACATGGGTATACTTTCTCAAACAAAAGTTAGAGGTATTTGATCATTTTCAAGACTTCAAAATTTTTTTAGAAAAGAAATCTTGGAAAGCCATCAAGGTTTTGCGCACAGACAATGGTGATGAGTATGTCAACAATCGATTTGAAAGATTTTGCACTTCAGAGGGGATTGATTTATAGAATTTAGTTCCATACAATCCTCAGCAAAATGGTACTGTAGAACTGAAGAATAGATCCTTGAAGGAAATGGAAAACTGTACGATTCACTCCAGATCTCTTACACCATAGTATTGGGCAAAAGCCATTAACTGTGCTTGTTATATCCAGAACCATGTTCCTCACTGAGCCTTGAAGGGAGTTACTCCTTTTGAAGCTTGGAGCAGTCAGAAACCATCAGTTAAGCACTTTCAAGTTTTTGGCTCCCCTGCATGGGCCCACATTCCTATAGAGAAACATAAGGCCTTGGAGCCGTAAAGCAGACCTTTCATATTTGTAGGTTATCCTGATGGTGTGAAGGGTTATCATTTGCTCCATCCTACTACACATGAGTTATTCATTGAGAGGAGTGTTCAATTTGAGGAGGGATCTTCAAGCTCACTTCTCCAACTCCTTCTACCTTGACATTAGAGTCACTTGGAATACATGACAGATCTTCTGATGAGTCTGATTCACTTGAACAGTCTTCTACCTCTACTTTTGATGCAGAAAGTGATTTAGAGAACTAACCTCCTTCCTCTCTTAGTCATCATTCAGAGGTTAATGATTCCCCTCTAGATTCTCCATCTTCCTATCCACTTTGGGCTAGACAAACCTTACAGTCTGCAGGTGATTGGGTTGGGGATCCATCAGACACCAGGTGAACTCGTTCACAATTCCAGGATGCTCCACATGTCTTCATTGCTATTGCTTCATATCCACAGTCCTTTCATGAGGCTTCTAGTATTTTTGAGTGGGATATAGCTATGCAGGAAGAGTATAGTTCCTTGATGAGGAACCACACTTGGGATCTTGTCCCTCTTCCTAAAGGAAGAAAACTTGTTTGATGTAAGTGGATCTATTGGACAATATTTGCAGTAGATGGGTCAGTTGACAAACACAAGGCTCACTTGGTTGCCAAAGGATTCTCCCAGGTTCCTGGGATTGACTACTATGAGACTTTTTCACCAGTTGCTCGAATGAATTCCATTCAAATTTTTCTTTCCATTGTTGTAGCTAATCATTGGGAAGTACATCAGATGGATGTGAAGAGTGCTTTTCTTCATGGTGACCTTCATGAGGAGATCTACATGGAGTAGCCATAGGGCTTCCTTCAGGATTCTTCACTTGTGTGTCATCCTCGAAAGTCTCTCTATGGCCTCAAACAAGCTACTCGGGCCTGGTATGCCAAGATGGACTCCTTCCTTCTATCAGTTGGGTTCACTCAGTGCCATTCTGATCCTAATGTCTACATTTTGCAACAGGGTGATTCACTTCTATTTTTGGTTTTGTATGTTGATGAATTGTTGATCATAAGAAGTTCTTCACCCATCATTAAGGCTATCAAAGTGGCCCTTCAGGATAGTTTTTTGATGACTAACTTGGGCTTGTTGCATTACTTTCTCAAGATTGAGATCCTTCAGTCTCCTTCTGGGATCACCATCACACAATCTAAGTATGCTCTAGATTTACACTCAACTTTTCATATGGCTGACTGTAAGCCTGCTCTGACTCTCTTCCTTTCTAGATTCAAACTTGAGGCTCAATGTTCTTCTCCACCTGTTGATGGCACTTTGTACCACCAACTTGTTGGGAGTCTCATTTATCTGACTTATACGAGACCTGACATCTCCTATGCTATAGGCATAGTCTCTCGATTCATGCAGGAGACCCATGAGTTGCACTAGAAAGCAACCAAGTGGATCCTTCACTACATTTAGGGTTCTCATAATTGTGGGATTCACTATGCAATAGGTATTGAGCTTGATTTGGTGGGCTACATAGATTCAGATTGGGCAGGTGATTCTTGTAGACACCTAAAAACCTTTAGAAAATAAAGTATTTTTATTTTCTGAAAAAGTTCTGATGACATCATCATTTATTAATTAGTTATTTATTTAATTAATTAATTAATTTTTATGCCATTAAATCCCTTTATCTTAATTAAAAATATTTAATTAAGGAATCCCTCCCAAAAATGTTTAAATCTTATTTAAACATTATTTCCTTATTTATTAATTATTTAATTAATAAATTGACCAAAAAACCCAAAATAAATAAAAAATTTAGTTTTTGCCCAAAACTTGGCCAATTTCCTTAAGACCACTAACCTCTTCCAAAATCTTCTAATCCTTCTTTAATTTTAATTAAAGACTAATCCCATCATTTCCTACCCCTAATCCCAAATCAAAATATTTAATTAAGATTACATATTAATCCTCATGTTTATTAAAAAATTTTTAACAAATATCTCCTCAACCCAAACCCTTGAAATAAATAAAACTTTATTTATTTCCTAAAAATCTAATTTATCCTCATCCTAAGAAGTTCTAGATTCTTCTAGAAAGTCTTCATCCTCATGCTAGAAAATTCTAGACTATTCTAGAAAGTCTTTATCCTCATCCAAAGTCTAGACTCTTTTAGAAGATGTCTTTAAACCTAATCCTAATCCCCTCCTAACCTTGTCACATTCCCTAAACATGGGTTAAGAATTACTAACCCAAGCCAAAGTTAACAAATATCTCCTCCTTCACCCACCCTCATTAAATGCCATCCACTTGCCTATCCCTAAGCTAATCCTAAACCATCCTAATCCATCCTCTAATCATTTGCACAAGCCTAAGCAAGCTTAAAACCCTCCTAATCAAGTCCAAGTCAAAATTGCTCTCATCACCCTCAAAATATCTCAACCATAAAACTTTATGAAGCCCACTAGGCCATAAATGACTCTTCCAAGCCCTTTTATTGCTCTTACAAGTCATTATGAGGGTCTTTATGAAGATTTTATCCCTTTATCCTCCTTTGTTGACTCATCCTTCCCCTTTTCTCCATCCTCTCACCATGTGACATGTGTCACTTCTTGATTGGCTGTAAGGAAGCACAATCCATGTGCTCTCCTCTAATGCAATCTGAGCCCTCCATGAGCTTTTTCCCATCCTTGTATCTTAGCCCTCAATCCCTCAAGCCTCTTTCCTATAAATTGGATCCTTCCCCTTTGAAAAATAACACAATCCATGAAGTAAAGTCATAATGCCATTTTGAGAAGCCATTTTACATCAAAACCATACACTCACACCCAAATTCCAACTCAATTAGAAGCCCTTTTTGAAGCATAAGCTTGAGCATACATCCAATCTATTTAGACAAAGCTACTCAATAAGAGAGCTTTTCATTGAGAGAGCCCATTAATGGCTCATATTCTCAATTGAGAGTTTATCTTAGTCTATCTTGAAGTTTATGAATTTTTTTTAGTTTGTAGAAGCTTTATTTAAATTTGGTTTTTATTAGCATACTAACATTGCTCATATACATTTTGGCACACCCGGTGGGACCCCGCATGGGTCATCTTCATTAGCTTTTTTAGTCAAGTTTTGTATGTCATTTGCTGATTTTGGCTAATTTTTCTTGTTTTTGTGATTGGTAGGATTGTATAAATTGGCTTTGTAGGTCCACATGAGCATGAAGAAGACAAAGGAACTCATAGTATATCTCATAGTGTTTGTAGATTTTTCAAGCTTATAGGTGGACAAAGAACTTGGAATTCTTCTTCCTCTTCTTGTCTATATTCTTCTTATTCCATCTACTTCTTCTTCTTCTTCTTGTGGGATATCTCGGCCATTTTTTTTAAGGAAGCAAAATCATACACACTTCTTTTTAGTGCTTAAAATGAACCCCCAAATCATACTTAAATCTATTAAAAACTAAAATTTTGCCCAAAAAAAAAATCTTTTAACAAGTGAAACTAAACCAATCCAATCATTTGCATCCTTGCAACATCAAGGTTTTAGATGCATTCATGCAAAGTTAGGAACACTTCATTTTTGGGAATTTAAAAAGAACTTCAAGTTTCCATTTCAAAAGGTTCAAAATCAACACTAAGTGCACACTAAAATCTAAATCAAACTCAAAGCATCAATCAAGGATAAAATGAACCTCATTTGCAAATATTTTAAAGTTCTTTTAAAAATCTCATGAAAACTAAGAGTCCTAAATGGTTGCCAAAATTGTCCTAAAAAGCTTTGTTATTTGTTCCAAACAAATGTCTTGTTGCAAAATTTTGAATGTTTCTTAGGTTTTTCATGCATCAAAACAATCTAGGAATATCATTTTTGGGGCTTAAAATATGCAAACTATAACACAAAATCTTGAATGAAAACCAAAGTCCAAAGAGTCATTTTCACTTTTGAGTCCAAAACAATCTTTAATGATCTAAGGTTAAAACAAAGCACTTCAAAGTTCTTAAAACAACACACAAAATCTCAATCTTGAATGCTCAAAGGAAAAAACTTGAATGTTTAACCACTTGTCTTTGAATGCATGTTGCTAAAATCACTCTTGAATGCCATGGATTAAAATCAAATTTTCCTTGAATGCATGATTAAAACAACAAATCCAATCTTGAATGCCAAGGATCAATTAACCATTGCAATATCAAACACTTCATTTGGAGCTTCTAAAAATTGAACAAAATAAATCTCTTTTCCACATGCAATCTAGGTAAAGTTTGATTTTTGGACATTTAAGAAACTTTGTTAAGTTAAAATACAAATTTGCAAAAATAAATTTGAGTAGTTCCTTGGACTCACCTCTTTTCTAATCACCCATCAAATATTAACCATTGGTTGCAATCTCAGCGCCATTTATGGGGATGGGTCTACTTGAAAAAGGTGTTAAATGTTCCACAATCTAACTCACTCACTTGGTCTTTGAATGCTTTCTTTAACTTTATTAAAATTCTTAAATGATCAAAACTCTAGATTAAATCAATCACACTTCAAGTTTGGGCACTAAAATTGAACAACAACTGACGTGGAGAGCCTCCAGGCACGCGCTTGAAATTGAATCTCACACACTTTTGTTTTGGGCTTAAAACAAACTCACACTCAATCTTGAATGCCTTAAAGAAAATTAATCGATACTTGACGTGGAGGGCCTCTGGGTGCGCGAGTTTGCTTTTGTTGACCCTAACTCTTCTTATTGTTTGCATTCTTCGATCGATTTACTTTTGTTGGCACTTTAAGTTGGAATTGAACATTGTCTCCTAAACATGAGTGCTTGCAAAGTCTAGATTAGCACACATAAGAGTCAGTTGGTAAAAGAACAAGCATGTTTTTTTAGCCCAAGGTCATCCAAGTCTTCTCTCCCCTTGTCGTCTTTCAAGGCCATCTTGGGTGCATAAGATTAGGATCCAAAACCTTGTTTCTTTTTAGGAGGCCTGCTTGGGGATTTCATCACCCCTTGGACGACCTCAACTCCAGCGTTCTAGCAGAGTATAAGAATCGGGAGGTGAATCGAAAGACACCTCTCTTGGGATCAAGATTTTGTCTCTTGAGCTAAGCCTCAAGAAATTTTATACCTTTGAGAAGTGAAAGAGGAGAAGTGGGTTATCACTCCTCTTGGCTGTGTGACATATTTTTGGTCTCATCTACGAATTTGGGCCTCACGTACCTTGGGTATATCGAGGACTCCTTAGCTAAACCAACTGTCAACCTTGTAGACAATCATCTAGGATGTTAATATGTTTAAGGTGACTGATCGAAACATTTGTAGAACATACACACTCCTTGGCACAAGTATCACTTTCTGAGAATCAAAAACTTCTATCTGGTTGTTTCTATCTATTGCTTGATCTTTTATTTGTTGAATGAATGTTTGCCAAACTTGGTCAATCCTAGCTTAGGGCATACTTAGTGTAGTCAGTGCCTATTCCAAAAGTTGAACAAGTTGAAGCAAAACAACCAAGATCTCTCAAAGCCAAGCAAATTTAGGAATTGATGTCAGAGCAACCCAAACCCAAACAGAAGTTCCACAAAGTTAAACTCAAACCATCACTAGCATACCAAGAACTTTCAGCCAAGAGAAAAGAAATAACACCAAGCCCACGAATTGCCAAACTCCACAAAGCAGAGGACAAAGCTACCGATGAAGCACTTCAAGAGGCCTAGTTAGAGCACAACATCAAATTCAGCAACCATCCAGGAGTTAATCCTGCTTATGCCTTACCAACTAGGCATGATTTCTATAATTAGACACCCTTGTTTCTCCACATCTTCTTGGATAAGCTTCACTTTAGAGTCATCTTTGTAGAAAATCCAGCCATCTTAGGTTATCCCCTTAAGCATTATTAGCTCATCCATCTCATTTAGAATCAAACCATCTAGCCAGCAATCTAAAATTTGCACATCTAAGCTTTCAAAATTATTGTCACCTTGCCAAAAGTTTGTCATTCCTAAAATCTTTCAAAATCCACCAATCTCACCAAGGTTATCCCTTTGACAAAGCTTTGTCTAGGGTAATCCAGCTTTGTCACTTGTTATCCCTCATCACCTTGAGCTAAAGGTTTTGATCCACAAGTGGTCAATCTCGTGTTCTTCCTAAAGGATCATCAGTCTATCCTTAAGTTGACACAATCACCACCAAGCTTGCACATAGGAAAGCAGACCTTTTGTGCTTTGGCAACATATCTTTGAAGTTAGAATCTCCAACCCAATCCTCCTTAGGTTTTTTCATATAGCTTTGCCTTAACCTAGGAAATCATTTGCATAGAGAAGCCTTCCCCCTTTTGTATCCATTAGCATTATTGCATCTCATCCCTAGGAGCATTTTTCATGCCACCCGTCACTCGCTTAGCCAAGAAGAAAGAAACAATGGAGCCCTATCATTTGGATCGAGCAGCCTCACCCCCCTTGAGCACTTAGCCATCCTTCAGCCCAGAGAAAGCTATGCCATCATCTAGTTACATTGAAGCTTTCATGAACCAACCAAGAAATGCAGTATTGGTAAATGTCATTATAGAAAAGAACAAAGAGACAATCATGGCTAATTCTCGAAGGGACAATGTAGGAACCTTTGACTTTGGAAGACCCCCTCCATTATCAGATCCATCTCACCCATTGTTTGGGCAGCTACCACCACCCATAGGCTCTTATGATCTAAATTATCCTCAATATATCCCAAAAGAAGAGCCTCCATCCAATCCATATGATCCAACAGACCCAAACATACCATCATCCACCCAAGTTGAAATCTCCATGCCGCAAGCCAACCCAGCCACCACCACTCCATCCTTGGTTCATACCTCTTCGCTCCAAACCCCCTTTACCCAAAACACCTCACCATTCACCCCCTTCACTATTGCTACTGCTGCTCCCCAACCCAACCTTCCAAATCCACCCATCTCCCAAATCAATGCTAGCATCTTTGGCCAACCTTAGCAATATACAATAGGTATGCCACCCATGGGGCCAAGTAATCAACCTTTCATTACCCCTAGCTTGTTCACCGCAGCCCAAAGCACAATTCCATCATTTCCATTAGGTCTTGGGAGCTCAATACCATTAGCCACAAATCTACAAGCTACTACCCTCACTCCACAAAGCTATCAAATCCCACAAGCTACTACCAATTTTCTACCAAGCTCCCAAGTGACCCCAGCCCCTGCCACCACTCTACCAAGCTTCCAAATCCAACCACAAAGCTATCAAACCCCATCAGTTTCATTCTCAAGCTTTCAATTCCCACCACCTCCACCACCAACTAATCCATTACCTCCAATTACCAACTACTTTTCAATGCCACTTCTAGGAGGTAATCCACCACCCCAGCCAACCACCAATTATTTGTAGATACCATCCCAAATGGGGGCACAACCCACATATATTGGTCAAACCCCACAAGCCCCCCAATCCTTTCCCCAAGCCTCACAACCATCTTATACGTTACCTCCACAAAGCAATCCATTTATCCCACAACCAGCTTATGTTCCTCAATCCCAACCTCAAATCCCATATCAATAGCAAGCCTCGCAACACATGCAACAATATGGGCCACCTCCCCCTCAACAACCTGTCATCCACCATGCAGCTACCCAAACAATGTACAATCCCTATCAGCAAATCCCTCACAGCCATCCATATTCAGTGGCCCCATCCAACACATACCTACCTCAAGGAACTCCTACATTGGGGGCACCCCAGCCATCACCTATCAATTCAAAATGGGAGCAAATGAAGATAGCTCTGAAAGCCATCCAAGAAGGGAATGATCCGAAGACATTCAAGTTTGAGAATGTGTGTCCTTACCCATTTGACAGAGCCATTGCCATGACACCATTTCCCAAACACTTTGAGGTACCCAAATTTGAAAAATTCAGACGAAAAGGAGACCATGTCACACATATCAAAGAATTTTACATGCACTGCCAGGACGTAGCATACAATGATGTCTTCCTCTTGCGCCTTTTTCCCAAAAGCTTGGCTAGACCAGCTTTTGAATGGTTTTATAGAATCACCTATAGCACAATTAAAAACTTTGCTAAATTATCTGAGGCATTTGTAGCCCAATATGCCCATCTTGTTGAAACAGAGCTATCGATAGTTTACCTTGTCCACACTAAGCAAAAAGGTGGAGAAAGCCTTGCTAAATACCTGCAAAGATGGCAAACCCTTACCACCCGCATATCCTACACCTTGCCAGAGTGCCATGTGGTGAAAATGTTTATTGATAATGCCCATCCTAGCTTGGCTCACCACATGACCATGAACTATTTGCAGACCTACAAAGATATCAAAGAGAAAGGAATGATCCTTGAGCAAGGACTCATTAAAGATGGTGTGGTCAAGATTTACAAGGAAGCCAACCAAAATCAATCACATTCCAATGACAAGTCTAGGTATTGGAACAAAAACAAGAACATTGCAACAGATGGTGTCACTGACACCAGACATGTGAATATTGTTGGTCCTTCTAAAAACCTGTCCAACCCACCATATCAACCAAACAATCAACGAGCTATCAATTACCAACAGAATAATCACCAAAGCTATCAAAACCACAATCTAAGACCCAACTTTCAAGGGTCTAGCAATCAAGCTAATGCCATCAATGTAGCTGCAGGACAAAAGCCTAGATTCCAACCTACACCTAGAAACTATACACCCCTTGGTGAGCCATTGGATGTCATTTTTGAGAAATTAGTCAAGGAAAACCTCATCAAATTTCCTCCTACCCAGTAAATTGACCCAAGCCAATCCAAAGCTGCATGGTACAAAGATAATGAGCACTGCAAATTTCATAGGGTAAAAGGTCACACTACCCTCAGATGCATGAAACTGAAAGACTATGTGCAGGACCTCATTGATCGGAAGGAAATTACTGTTGGTGCCCAAACCTCTCCCAATGCAGGCTTACAGATCTATCAAAATGCTTTTCCTCCACACCACAACCAAAATCCTGGAAAAGTACCTATCCAAACCAACAGCAACAAAACCAACAACTGTCAGCCAAACCAACAGCAATGAAAGAACAATGACCACACTTCATCCTATATAGACTATGGTAGCCTTATAGGTTGTATATCCGAGAAAGAGCCTTTTTTCAATGTTATCAATATCCAAGGACCAAACAATGAGTGTACAGTCACCACTCGAAGAGCGTGATTTAACATCGTAGGCCCACCCATTCCACCAGCACCATTAGCTCCATCAAAAAGCCAGTACAATATCTTGGAACACCTTGGGAACATGCCAGCCCAAATCTCAATTTTAGACCTTCTTCGCACTAGTCCTATGTATAAGAACATCCTTGACAGTGCTCTCATAGAATCTCATGTCCCTTCAGATATCAATGCTACTGATTTTTGTAATCTTGTTGGACACCTATCCTCCTCATGTGCCCTATCTTTCAAGCCCACTGACATACCCGTGGTCGAGCCAGATCACACCCTTCTGCTTTGCATAGCCATCATGGTATCCAACTTTTCTATGAAAAGAGTAATGATAGATAATGGATCAGCCTTGAATATTTGCACCCTAAAATTCATAAAACAAGCTGGGTATACTGAGGCAGATATCATCAGTGAGGTTATCACCATCAAAGCTTATGACAACTTGGAAAGAACCACAGAAGGAACTATTTTTCTTCCACTAGTCATCCAAGAGACACTCTGCCATGTTATTGAATTAAACCTACCATTTAACATCCTCCTTGGTCACCCATGGATTCATGCCATGAAATTTGTTCCATCCACTTACCATCGGTGTGTCAAATTTCTGCATCAAGGCACTGAGGTAACCATCCATGTTGATCCAGAACCCTTTGCTTATTGCAATACGGTTGAAGCTTCATATACAAACCATTGCCCTGGAATTGATATCGGCACATCCATCACCAGCTCATCCAACACTTATAATGACCCAGAAACCATCCTCGCCTCTACCCTATCTACCGTGAAGATCAATAACAAAGGTTGTGGAGAGTATAGTCTGTCGGATGCATTTGCTGTCGGGGCACTCCCACTTGATCCACATGCCCATGGACGACTAAAATATCACAAAGCTAAGGAGATTCCACCTTCTTGATACAAACAGTTTGGCCCAACAACCTTTGTATCCTCGAAAATCCCTCTTCATGAGGAGCTCACTCTAGATATCAACAAATGGTTACATAAGGATGCACCTCAAAGAAATCAAGCACGCCTTGATCACTTTAGCCAAAAGTATCCCCAAGAACATAAGCTCATCACTGACAAATGGAACTATCAAGGTGGTGGTCTAGGACCAAAAGAAAGAGGCATGCAGTGCCCCATCGACGCACACAAGTGGGAATCAAAGTCAGGTCTTGGCTTTGGCATACCCACAACTGGGGGCACCAATGAGAACGGTCACGCGTTTTCGAACATTCACCGCAACCTTGTCAAAATTGAAGACATTCCTGAGGAAGTTGAGAAGAGAGCCTACGATGATATCCTAGACCAAATCTCCCTCAGAGACTCTGTTCTCCAAGAACTATCCATCCACCTCATTGACCTACCACTCGCCCATCCACAACTCATAGATTGGGACCAACCAAGTGTCATACACATCGATGAGTTCACATCAGAGGAGGCACTTCTAAGATTCATGGGAGCTAAAACTCCTCACAAAAAAATAAAGCCAGATTCTACCTATATCTACAAGCTAGATCCCAAGGGGTATTTTGGAGAAAATCCCCAACCTAGTTTCAATACACCCAAAACTAGAACTAAGGTGAATCTGAGACTAGCTAAGGCAATGAAGAGAACCCTTCAGCAAGAAAATCCAGAGCCACAAGAAGAACATGAGGATTTAGAATTGCCTCCTCAAGATAATCGACCAGAGGTGTCTTCTATTCTAATTGAGGATACTCGAGAAGTCAACATTGGTTCTTTAGAGATCCCCAGACTTGTTCACATTGCTGCATCCCTATCACAAGACCAAGTTGATCTCCTCGTTGAATTCTTAAGAGAAAAAATTGGTCAATTTGCATGGTCATATCAGGACATGCCAGGGCTTTATCCAAAGCTTGTAGTTCATCATCTTGCAGTCGATCCAAAGATCAAGCCTGTCATACAAAAGCTTAGAAAAATGCAACCCAAGGTGGTATTATTGGTCAAAGCTAAATTAGAAAGAATGTTAGCTGCTAAGGTTATCCGACCTATCGACTATTTAGAGTGGATCTCCAACATGGTCCCCATCACTAAGCCTTCTGGTGACATCAGAATCTGCACTGATTTCAGAGATCTTAACAAAGCTTGTCCAAAAGATGATTTTCCCTTGCCCAACATAGATATGATTGTAGATCTTACAGCTAGACATGAAATTTTGTCCCTCATGGATGGATTTTTTGGGTATAATCAAATCAAGATTGCAGAAGAGGATCAACATAAGATAGCATTCACTACCCCTTCGGGAACCTTTTGCTACAACATGATGCCTTTTGGCCTAAAGAATGCTGGGGCTACCTATCAAAGAGCTATGATAGCCATTTTTCATGATCTCATCCATAGCATTTTGGAGGATTATGTGGATGATATCTTGGTCAAGTCTCATACCTTCATGGATCATCTTGTTGACCTGGAGAAAGTCTTTGATAGGTTAGCCAAATATCATCTCATGCTGAATCCCAAGAAATGTGTCTTTGGGGTCACATCTGGCAAGCTTCTAGGCTTCATAGTTTCTAAACGAGGTATAGAGATCGACCCCAAGAAGGTCAAGGCTATCTTAGACATGCCTCCTCCCCAAAAACTGTGACAGCTTCACTCTCTTCAAGGAAAGCTCCAATCTGTTCGGCGCTTCATCTCCCAGCTTGCAGATAAGTGTACACCATTTTCACATTTACTGAAGAAGGATGAGAACTTCAAGTGGGATCCTTTATGTCAGCACAGCTTTGACCATCTCAAGAAGTATCTCATCAATCCCCCTATCTTGGTTCCACCAGTTCCTAGTCGTCCCCTAATTTTGTACATATTAGCAACACCTACTGCTCTAGGGGCACTTCTAGCACAGCTTGATGACTACAACAGAGAAAGAGCCATCTACTACATCAGTAGAACCCTAGTTGGTTATGAACTCAATTACACTCCTATGGAAAAAGCTTGTTTGGTAGTTGTTTTCTCAACTCAAAAGCTTCGCCATTACATGCTAAGTCATACCATCCAACTAGTCTCCAAGATTGACCCTCTCAAGTATATGCTCTCTAGAACAGCACTTACAGGCCGTTTGGCCAAATGGGCTATGCTCCTTAGTGAATTTGACATCCAGTATGTGGATAGAAAGGCAATCAAAGGGCAAGCTATAGTAGATCACCTAGCTGATGCACCTCTAATAGATGCTTATCCGTTGATCATAGAATTTTCAAATGAGCATATCTTTCTAATTGAAGAACAACCCCCATGGAAACTTTATTTTGATGGCTCATACACATCTCATGGATTAGGGGCAAGAATATTTTTGGTCACACCTCAAGGAGATTACATTCCAAAAGCCTTCAAGCTACAATTCCCTAGCACCAACACTATAGCTGAATATGAGGCCCTCATAGCAGGATTAAAAATAGCTGCAGAATGGAACATTGCTGATCTACAAATCTTTGGTGATTCTCAGCTCATCATCAAGCAAGCCCTAAATGAATATCAAACCAAAGATGAAAAGCTATTACCCTACAAAGAGCTAGTTGATTAGCTAACCCAACATTTTACAAAGCTTCATTTTACACAAGTGCCTCGAATACAGAACAATTTAGCAAATGCTATGGCTACTATAGGCTCGCTCTTGGAAATTCCCCAAGCAGCTACACAGTATGAGTTTTTAGTGGAGTAGCTCCTCACACCCGCCTATGTGAATGAGGATTCAAACCGTGTTTGTATCTTGGTTGGTCCCCAATCCCCTTGGTACCATGAGATTCACACTTACCTTAATGATGGTATCATATCCCCTCACCTCACACGTACCCAATGCAAGAACCTCATCCAAAAATTATCCTGCTATGTTATCATAGCCAATACCCTATATCATCGGGGTTATCACGATACTCTCTCTCGATGTTTAGACCAAAATGAGGCCGTGATGGTGTTAAAGGAAGTACACTCTGGACTTTGCGGTGCCCACACGAGTGGTATTGTCCTAGCATGACAAATCCTTAGAGCAGGCTACTATTGGCCTACTATTGAAGAAGATTCCTGTGACTTTGTTAGAAAGTGTCTCCCATGTCAGCAGCATGCAAATCTTGTGCATGCTCCAGCACAGGATCTACAGCCTATTGCACCACCTTGGCCTTTCGCTTGTTGGGGCCTTGATCTAGTTGGAACTATCACACCCCTCTCATCTGATGGATATAAATGGATAATAACAGCTACAGACTATTTCACTAAATGGGTGGAAGCAGTCCCCCTAGTCTCAACTACAGGAGTTCAGGTCTCCAAGTTCATCTTGTACTGCATTGTTTGCCGCTTCGGCATCCCATCCACCATCTTCACCGACCATGGAGGTAACTTTGAAAATCTCAACATGGAAGAATTATGCACTTCCCTCCACATCCATCACCACTTTTCTAGCCCATATTTCCCACAAGGTAATGGCCAGGCAAAGGCGACTAACAAAACCCTCCTCAAAATCCTAAAGAAAGTTGTCAATGATTTCGGCCGTGATTGGCACCTACAAATAAATCCAGCCCTATGGGCCTATCAAACTTCCTTCCATACATCCACAGGCACAACTCCATGCTCCCTAGTCTATGGTGCCAAAGTGGTACTACCTATAGAGGTTGAAGTTCCCTCCTTGCGTATATCTTTGCAAGGGCAAATATCAGATGAAGAATATAGAGTAGCTCGGCTCACCCAGCTAGATCTCTTAGACGAGAAGCGACAACAAGCCTATGATCATCTTATAGTCTATCAAACTCGTTTCAAAAGGAATTTCAACAAGAAGGTGCTTCCATGACACTTTTAGCCAGGTGACATGGTCCTTAAAGAAAACATGAAAGTCCAAGCAGATCGAGAAAAGAAAGGCAAGTTTGAACCTACATGGCTTGGTCCTTATGTTGTCACTACTTCCTTTGGTTCCAGAGCCTATCAACTATCTACACCAGAAGGAGAACTCTTGAATGATCCTACTAACATCATTCATCTCAAGAAGTTCAATGCTTGAAGATCCTTGGTATACCTAGCTTTTGAAAAATACCAAAAAAAATAGTAAAAAGAAATAAGCGTCCAATGGTGAAAACTTGGCAACTCAAGCGCCTTGGATAGGTACCTTGGTGAAAACTTGGCAACTCAGGCACCTTGTGTACTAAAGACTAATCCATTATCTATCACTATCCTATCCCTCATCCATTCACCCACCATCCCATAAGACACACTTGCTTGTTCCATTGGTGTTCCAACCAAATATCCAAAATCTGATGAAGCTTGTAAATACCTCTTATACAGCTTGTAAATCTTGTACCAAAGCTTGTATTATACCTTGTAAATCTTGTACCATACCTTGTCTCTCTGAATCTTGTCTAAGGTTTGTACCATATTCCAGCCTATAAATAATCTTCTATCCTAGCTTGTATACTATCACGTGCACACACAAAACCCCATTTTCACTTAAGCTTTTTGCAAACCATCTACCTATCCACCTATCACCTATTATAGACATCCCATCCTTCACAAACATTTCCATCTCACAAAAACAAAAACATGAACAAACTTGTACATTTGTAACATATCTTGGTCCATTAGCTTGTACATCCTCTTTAGCTTAGTACCATTGTATCTATCCAGCGTTCGTGTCAGTTCATCTTTGATCAGCATCTTGCACCCATCACACATCTTGGTTAGCTATTCCAATGCATCCTTTAGCTAGATTTCCTGTCACTAAAGTGCTATCTTTTTTAGTTCAGCTTACCAGATGCATCACTCATCCAAATCCACCAACTTCGATGCTCTCCGATAGGTCCTTGCAGGATATAGCTTTCCTCATGTTTGATCTTGGTCCGTTAGTACCTTTTTCTACCTGTCTCGTTGGCAAATAGTTCTCTTTTGGATTTTCGCTTTCTTTTGATTTGGACTCTTCCCTGTTGGGTCTTGAAATATCTTTTCCAAGCAATCTCCTTGTTCCCTCCTCAAAGTTGCCATGATCTTCCATATCATGGTATACTGCAAATGGGGGCAATCTGGGTGTAAGGTCTTGATCAGGTCTTTCGTTTGTTTTTCTTTTCTTCTTGTGGGTTCTCCAGTGTCATTTCCATGCTGCTTCCTCTAGGATTCATGTGTGATGCTGGGGCAATCCTTGTATGTTTATTTTGAGTTAGTTTGTCAGTCCTTTGGATGGTTAGTGAAAAGGCCTTGATGTTCTTGGTAGCCTTGGCAATTAACCAATAGTTCTATAGCAAATCTAGTGCTCAACTACATGGTGGTACTTCTCTTTGAAGTATCCCCCCGCTCAAAAAGCTTCAATGATTTTCCTTCATCTCCATTATCCCCCATCCATATCCAGCATCCGTCTCTCCTACCCTAGCTTATGCATCAGTATCTCTTTGAATCACTCATCACTCTTAGATTTAGGGATCCACAATCCTAGTCTTAGGAATCCACCAATCCAAATCAATCCATCAAGCCTCATCTTTCAAGATCCACAATCCTAGTCCTAGCGATCTCCGAAACCCATCTTCCACCAATCTGACTCTTTGAAATCCTATTGCATCAGCTTTATAATCCCCTCATCCATCTCCCTATCCTGGATTCCTTTTTATAGCGCTCTGCTCCTTCATCCTCCACCTTCCCTAAAGTCTTAAGCTTGCTTACTCTTCTGCATCTGATTCTCCTTTATCATTCTCCCATAGTGAGAGTTTGAGCTAATTCAGCCCCTTCTCTTTGCCAATCTGAGTTTCCTTGCTCATCCGAGATTCTTGTACTTTTCAAGAAGCCATCGAGTCTCGCTTTATCTCCTCGCTACCTTCTTGAGGAGGCATCTCACAGTCCATTCTCTCCTCTTCTGCTCTAGCCTTGGGCATATTATTTTCTTATCTTTGATGCCATGCCACTTGCGGCATCACATCAAAGAGGGGCAAAATGTAGACACCTAAAAACCTTTAGAAAATAAAGTATTTTTATTTTCTGAAAAAGTCCTGATGACATCATCATTTATTAATTAATTAATTAATTAATTTTTATGCAATTAAATCCCTTTATCTTAATTAAAAATATTTAATTAAGGAATCCCTCCCAAAAATGTTTAAATCTTATTTAAACTTTATTTCCTTATTTATTAATTATTTAATTAATAAATTGACCAAAAAACCCAAAATAAATTAAAAAAAAAAATTTTGCCCAAAACTTGGCCAATTTTCTTAAGACCACTAACCTCTTCCAAAATCTTCTAATCCTTCTTTAATTTTAATTAAAGGCTAATCCCATCATTTCCTACCCCTAATCCCAACTCAAAATATTTAATTAAGATTAAATATTAATCCTCATGTTTATTAAAAAATTTTTAATAAATATCTCCTCAACCCAAACCCTTGAAATAAATAAACTTTATTTATTTCCTAAAAATCTAATTTATCCTCATCCTAAGAAGTTCTAGACTCTTCTAGAAAGTCTTCATCCTCATCCTAGGAAATTCTAGACTATTCTAGAAAGTCTTTATCCTCATCCAAAGTCTAGACTCTTCTAGAAGATGTCTTTAAACCTAATCCTAATCCCCTCTTAACCTTGTCACATTCCCTAAACATGGGTTAAGAATTACTAACCCAAGCCAAAGTTAACAAATATCTCCTCCTTCACCCACCCTCATTAAATGCCATCCACTTGCCTATCCCTAAGCTAATCCTAAACCATCCTAATCCATCCTCTAATCATTTGCACAAGCCTAAGCAAGCTTAAAACCCTCCTAATCAAGTCCAAGTCAAAATTGCTCTCATCACCCTCAAAATATCTCAACCATAAAACTTTATGAAGCCCACTAGGCCATAAATGACTCTTCCAAGCCCTTTTATTTCTCTTACAAGTCATTATGAGGGTCTTTATGAAAATTTTATCCCTTGAGCCTCCTTTGTTGACTCATCCTTCCCCTTTTCTCCATCCTCTCACCATGTGACATGTGTCACTCCTTGATTGGCTGTAAGGAAGCACAATCCATGTGCTCTCCTCTCATGCAATTTGAGCCCTCCATGAGCTTTTTTCCATCCTTGCATCTTAGCCCTCAATCCCTCAAGCCTCTTGCCTATAAATTGGATCCTCCCCCTTTGCAAAATAACACAATCCATGAAGTAAAGTCATAATGTCATTTTGAGAATCCATTTTACATCAAAACCATACACTCACACCCAAATTCCAACTCCATTTGAAGCCCTTTTTGAAGCATAAGCTTGAGCATACATCCTATCTATTTAAACAAAGCTACTCAACAAGAGAGCTTCTCATTGAGAGAGCTCATTAATGGCTCATATTCTCAATTGAGAGTTCATCTTAGTCTATCTTGAAGTTTATGAATTTTTTTTAGTTTGTAGAAGCTTTATTTAAATTTGGTTTCTATTAGCATACTAACATTGTTCATATACAATTCTGAGGATCGCAAGTCTGCTTCAAGGTATAGCTTCTCACTTGGGTCAAGTCCTGTTTGTTGGTCAAGCAAAAAATAGTATGTTATTGCTCTGTCTTCTACTGAGGCTGAGTATCGAGGGACTGTAAATGCCACCACTGAGGCCATTTGGCTTCAACATCTTCTCACTGAGTTTGGTATCTAGATCAGATGGCCATCAGTAATATTTTGTGACAACCAGAGTGCCATTCAGATCTCACAGAATCCAGTTCATCATCAGCAGACCAAACACATAGAGGTCCACATGCACTACATCCGAGAGCTCATCCATGGTCATTTCATTGACCTTCGCTATTGTCCATCTTCTGAGCAAGTTGCTGATATCTTCACTAAACCCTTCACTGAGAGCAAGTTCCTTCATTTGCAAGCTTTGCTAGGGGTGCAAGATGCTTCATCTTTTGGGGGGGCCTCTTCCTCTCGCTCGGAGTCCTAATTTTTTGTGTGTGGGGGGATCTCTTTTCTCTCTCTTTTGGGAAATCTTATGTACATGGGTACCGCATCAGGCTTGACTTTCCAGGACCCATTTCTACATCCACCTAAGCTTCGCTTATGGGGGGGTGTTAGTGTAGTTTTTTACTTTTCCTATTTTGCTAGGTTTTTCCTACACTTTTAATAATCTCGCTTAGGTTAATAAAGCATGTCTTATTAGGTGAATGGTTGTGAGGTGTCACCTTCCTACATGTGAGCATCCATTAGCTATCTTGGGAAGATACTTTGCTATCTTTAGTCTGATAAACGGTTGCTCCTCATTGGTTAGTGTTGCCACCTCCTCCCTCTTCCTAGCCTATGTAAGAACACTACCTGGCTTGTATTTGCATCTCTTGTTTTTGCATCCTCTTAATGCTATTTTTCTTTCAGCATTTGCATTACTCTCTTGGAGACTAACTCTATGATCCTATTTTGATTTTGTATCATTTGCCTTCATAGTTTAGATATTTATTCTTTGCACTAGTTTTCTGGGTTATTAATCTTATCAAATTCTAACACTCTCTTGGACATCTTGATCTTCCTACTTCTACTACCTTGAAACAAAATCAGTAGATGGCTCTAATACCAATTTTTAGAAATGCTTTAAAATAACTTGGTGGGGGGGTTGGGGGATGAAGCATTTATTCGAAGTCAAAATTTCCTATTCAAATTTATTCATTCATCCAAGATTTAACTTTCCTATTCCACAAGTTATTGTAAATCAGCATGAAAACATAACACATAAAACGATCAACACATAACACAGTGATTTATGTGAAAACCCAATTTGGGAAAAAACACTAGTAAGATGCTACTTAGTTCTCACTCTTCTGAAGTGATTCCCTATGAAAGGCTTGCCATGTTAAAAGCTACAACACACTATTAAATGTGACCTGGTTAAAAGATTTAACCAACCTATTAGAAGTGGGCTTAGTTAGAGGAATTTAGAATATTCACTTTGAATGCCACCCTATTAAAGGATTTACAAATGGCTATCAAACCAACCTAAGTATATAGGATTTTCTTTTAGCCTAACTGATACAATTGCTAGAGAGGAACAATAAGGGTTTTTGACTTGATTATAGAATACAACTTAACTTGCAAATTTTAGATCACTTCTCAACTTATAACATTACCTGGCTCTCAATCTCAATAACTCTAGCCCTCCTTTCAAGCTTTGCCTCCTTGAGTCTCCATGCTTAATGTACCAGTGCAATTTTCTCTTTTAGACCACTTGTAGACGTAGAGTCTCTATGCTCTATTCTTCCTTCTCTTAGATATCTTCTCCTTGACACCCTTCAACCACTTCACAATATGGCACACTAGCAGCTATTGCTTCTTGGTCTATGACTCCTTAAATAGAAATCTCAAACTTATTTTCCTACTCAATTCTTCCCTCTTTTAGTTTTAATTCATATGGATTAGGTAGGATTCATTAGATCTAACCCACATTATGTTCCTTCTAGAAACATCATGAAGAATCCTCTTGAATTTTCTCAAAAATGGTTTACATAGAATTATGTGCCACTAGCTCATCATCCTTATCCTCCAACTAGTTCACAAAATTCAAGGTAACAACTCTTTCAGCTCAAATTTGATGAATCTTTGTCATTTCCAATAATGCAACAGCTTGACACTATTGAAATTATGGTGCTTGGCACATTCTATGTTACTCAGCATCAACAATGTTTTACTGATGCTCGATACCTAAAGTTCACTCGGCACACACTAGATTTTGCATTTTCTTGGCTCCAACTGAAAAATTTGCTTTGCTTAAACTAGCTTGCTTGGCACCCATTGATGAACTTAGTTTAAGCTTTGCATTCAACCTTATTAAAACTTATTCCTCCAATGTTTCTAAGTGTGGCCAACCTCTATATCTTCAAGTATGTTATCAATACATCATTTGACCATTGTCTTAACTAATCCTTGCACTTCATTACAAAACCATAACTTAACCTTTCCCTTAGGTACTCTTGTTGATTAAACCCTCTTCATCAATCAACTAAGTGATAGTACTTGGATCTTATAATCAAATGTCATTCCTACAAATAGTAAGTTTGACATCAATGACAAAATAATGATTGAAAATATTCTTTTAACAACAATCTTCCTTTTTCAATCAATCTTCTTCATCAATGATCACTTATCACATGGTCACTAGTGTTAAAAGGTAACCATGAATTTAGGTTGCAAACTTTTGATTCACTTCCATGTGGATGAAGAGAATTATGTGGCATATGAGTAGCTCTTGATTGGTTGTAAGTTTAGATGAGGGTCACATGTTTTTAGTTGTTCCTAAGGCATTGATTAGATGTGGGTCGATGGTTTTCATATTCCCACATTTTGAAGATGTACAAAAAATAACCCAAGCAGGGAGCAACATGAGGGCATGTGTCCTAGTGGGTCCAAATGATAAATCAAGAAGTAGAGATAGAGAAAATTAGAAGTTGACATGTGGTACACTCTAGGAAGGATTAGAGGTCAAATAGAAGTGTTTATGAAGTGTTTCACATGTGCATATCATTTGGCAGTCAATAGGGTTTTGACCACGGTTGATGGAAAATTTGAATGGACAAATCAATACCAAAAAAGAAGGAGGAAGAAGCACCAATGCTTAGAGTCCATGATCCAATTGGATCCAATCTTCAAGTCAATTAAAGATAATTTTGACGAAATCTTATACACAGGGTAGCTTATCAAGAAAAAATTGATATCTTGATTAGAGAATTGATAACCCTAACAGTGGAGGCAGTTGAAGTTTTGATGATCAAGGCAATAGAGGACAAGAAAAATTAAATGTAAAACTCCTATAGTAGATGTTTCCATACTAATTTATTGGCTGTTGTTTTTATTTTGATGCACAATGTATTAGATACAATATCTTATACAATCTTTGTATAGGTTTTATGTTTTTTTATCAGATTTGATAGGTCCTGCCATTTGTAACAAGTTAAAATCCTATTTAAGGATTGCTAGGATGTAGAGTTGTGGTTAGAAGTTTGTATATTTTTAATTTCTATGTTATTTTTATAGTCTATTAATTTTGCTAATTATATGAATGCTTTTCGGCTTGTAAACCTTATGATAGAGTGCATATGAATGGTCTAGTTTTCAAGTTCTAAGTTATATTTGTAGACACCAAAATTTGTCCAAAAACTTGTTCCTAGCCAATTAAATAAATATTCATTATTTATTTAATTTCCCTACCTTAATTAAATAAATTTTTATTTATTTAAGTACATTTTCCTTACCTTGATTTAAATAAACTAAGGTTTATTTAAATCCTAACCAATTTCCACTTGCATCTAACCCTTTCACTTTAATTATGTCATTTACTTAATTAATTCCCTCCTAATCTCACTAGGAATTAAATATTTCATTTAATCCTATTTGAGCACATGGCTCCTACTTTTAACCCTCACCTAACCTCACTATCCTACCTAACCCATCATGCTAAACCTACCCACTTCCTTAATCATGCTTGCTTTGCATAATCATCCTTGCTAATCACCTCTTAATCCTAAGTGTGTTCTCACACATGTGTGAGGAATCCTCACACATGTGTGAGAGATGTTCACACTTCCCTCATCCCTCATGTCTTGCATGTCTCTTCCACACTTGTCCTCTTGCATGAGAGTCAAGTTGTCTCACACATGTGTGAGAAGCCATGCCTTCTCTCACCCCTTGCACACTTGTCCTCTTGCATTAGAATCAAGTTGTCTCACACATGTGTGAGAAGCCATGCTTCTCACACCTCATTGATAATGTCACCATCAAAGGTTGCTCACACATGTGTGAGCATATTTCCCCCTTTGAATGGTCAAAACCCTAATCCATGTGGAGTCTACTTGTCCTCCACCTCATTGACACCTCATCAATCCTAAGGGAGCTTAGCCCTCCATCTTTCATTCGATCTTAGCCATCCATTGCATCCATTTTCCTATAAAAGAAAAGCCCTCTCCTCATTCTCAAGAAGCACTATCTACCTTATTGTTATGCTGCTGGACTAGTGAGCAACCACATCCCACAACAATGTGAAATCATCAATCACTTGGTGATTTCATGAGGTTTGCATAGTGCTATTTTGTTGTTCATTTACATGTCTTCTTTCATATTTTGAGGTTTTGCATGATAATGTAGGAATGTGCATTAGTTGCTTAATGTGTTTTCTTTTAGTTACATTTTTTATGCAACACATTTTGGCACGCCCGATGGGACCCACTTCACGGGTTCAAACTAACGATCTAATGTGTTTTTTAGTGTTTTGTGAGTTTTCAAGCTTGTAGGTCAAAAGCATGCATTTGCAGATCAAGTTCATGAGAAGCCTCTAATCAATTCAAGGAGCCCATCATTGCATTTGGAGGACCTAAGGAAAGTTTTTTGACATAAAACACTTTACATTTTGCTTATGGCTTTATTTTCAAGTTCTAGGGTACATAGGCATTAAATATTCGTTATTAGGAAAAATTTTAAAAGAAAAAAAAAATTACTCCTTCTTTGTTCATAGATAAATAGGTTAAAAGCAAAAAAAAAAAAAAATTTAAAAAGGGTGGGGCTTACTTTATTTGTTTTATGTTTCGAAAAATCAAAATCAAAAAATAAAAATAAAAAATAAATAGATAAGAAAAAAAATGGGGGTACCATTTATATATGTTAAAAAAAATAGTTGTTTGTTAGTTTCTTTTTAATATAAATCAAAAATCAAATTCAAAAAAAAAAAAAAAAAAAAAAAAAGAAGAAGAAAATAAATAAATAAATAAATTCAAAAAAAGAAAGGGGTTTGGTAGCATTTTTGTATATATTTAAAACTTCAAAAATCAAAAATTATAAATTATAAATTATAAAAAATAAAAAATAAAAAAAATTTAAAACACGAAAAAATAAAAAAAATTTAACTCGTGTTTTTGCAGGTTCGGCCACCCGCAAGTGCCACCAGCGGCGGTGCCCGTGAGCGCCACCCGCAGGTGCCACTAGTGGCGGCGCCTGTGAGCGCCACCCCTGTGTCTGTGGCTCGCTGCAACTCCTGCACCCCCGACGAAAACACCCTCTCCATCCCTCGTGCCACCAAAGATTCTCACCGTCGACGTTGCACCACCATTCGCAGTACCCGCAACTTGCTTCCCCGGTGGCTCTATCTCATCCACTGTTCGTGCCGAAGATCCCGTGGCTTTTTCTTGCCTGTTTTTGTGACATCTATTCCACCCACCCTCCACCCATGGCGGCCGCTCTGCCCTCTTTTCCTGTAATGCCCCTCCCGTGCCGCTCCGTCCTCCTCCGCTGAAAGCCTCAGCCGCCTCCCCACTCTGCAGCTCTGCAACCGCGCAACCTCCTCCTGCACCCTGCCGCTGCCGCTGCCTCTCCCCGCAGTGATCGCAACCACCATGGCCACTCTGCAACTCCCACTGGCCTTCGCTACCTGCAGTTCCCACCTCAGCCATTGCCCTCATTGCTCGTGGCATTGCCACAACCGTCGGTGCACCTTCTGCTGCAACCCCCTATGCCACACACTCGGCTCCCGTTCCCCTTGTTGCTTTGCCCTCACTGCCTCCTTCCAGCTCCCACGGCGGCTCTCCCCTCTTCCCTATGCACTCTATCTCAACTTTTGCCATGGCTCCCCTATAATCTCCTCCACATCCCTCCCGCCATCCACGCGAAACACTTGCCCACGCTCCACTGAAACCCCCGTGGCCGCTGGTGCTACTTCCCCCCGCGACCACCGTTGCAACTCCTCTTGCACTCATCCCCCAAACCACTGCTCCTCCTCTGCCACTTCCCTCCCCCACCTCATTTTAAACAAAAAAAAAAATTTAGAGGGCATAGTTTAGGTTAAAACTTTTGTTATTTCCAAACTTTATTTTTATTTTAATTTTTAATTTTAAGAACCAAGTTAATCTTTTTAATCAATTAGATTTGAATTTATATGTATATATACATATTTTATTTTACTTTTAGCAAAAAAACATCAAAAAACAAAAAAAAATTGCTTGACTTTCTCCTAAGTGTCAAATTTTTGTTTGTAGGTTGCTGACATTAGCACTGCATCAGCAATCCACATGCCCTTTTAGACCATAAGGAGCAGCCTTTGGTTTTTTGCTCATAACTTGAGCATACGAGCTCCATTTTTGCAAAATGAAATATTGCCGAAAAGCTAATTCTGAGCCCATCGTCATGGTGTTGGTTTTATGAGATTTTGATGTTGTTTAGATCTCTATTTTTTTTGTCAAAGACAACACTTTGTGCTAACCTTTTCATTGCAGGGTTGTTTCACATTTGCTCTACATTTTTGATGCACTAACTTATGTTTTTGCAGAGATACCTTATCACTAATCATATTTCTTGCAGATTTTGTCTTAATTTTATTTTGAAAATGAGCTTGTATGCATAAACATTCATCTTTGAATGCATGGTTAAATGCTAAAACAATCAAATTCAATCTTGAATGCCCTAAGGGAATGGACATGTATGCTTAGGTTAGCAAACATTTGGAATTGGTGCTTAAAATGAACTCACACACTCTTGAATGCCTTAAGGGAAATTTAATTTCATTTTCAACAATTTTGCTTATGTACATGCTTGATTTACTTTCTTGTTGATGAATCCGCACTTTTCATTTCTGTTGACGACGATTTCAAGTTGGAAAGAACATTGCATGCTTTAAACATGTGTGTCTTCAAGTAGATTAGAAAACCTAAAGTGTCATTGGGAATGAATGCATGTCTTTTTGAACCCTGAGGCCACTTACGTGTTATCTCCCCTCGCGCCTTCAGGTGATCTTGGTTGCACAAGAAATAAGTGGTCTTGTTTTTTTTTTTAGGAGGCCTGCTTGGGGATTTTATCACCCCTTGGGATGACCTCAACTCTAGTGTTTTGGCGGAGTATAAAAATTGGGAGGTGAATTGAAAGACACCTCTCTTGGAAGCATAATATTGTCACTCTTGGCTAAGCCCCAAAGAACTTTATACCTTTGGGAAGTGAAGGAGGATATTTGGGTTACCATCTCCCCCCAACTGTGTGACAGTATTTTCTTTCATCTACAGATTTGGGCCTCACGTACCTTGCGTATATTGAGGATGCCCTCTAGTTGAGCCTTGTACATCCTAGTCACAACCTTATAGGTTTGTTGGTGTGTTTGATGTTCTTGAGTGTTTGCAACACACTTGCCTTGTACATATTTCATTGTATATATTTTGCATCTTAAAACCTAAAAATCCAAAAAAATCATAAAACCTAAAAACCCAAAAAAAATCATAAAACATAAAAATCATAAAAGTTCAAAAATCCAAAAAAAATCAAAAACAATTTCAAAAACAACAAAAACAAGTCTTGGTTTAGGTCCTCTTAGTCAAGTTGTTCCACATCACTTCCACATCATATCTTCTTTCCATCCAAGTCATCACACTCATACATCTCATCTTCATCATTTAAATCATCCCTTGATGTCTTAATCATCTCCATTTGTCCACATCACTTCCTCGTCAATCAATCTACTTCCTAATCCTGATCCTAGTCATGCTTCATCATCTTCCATATCCAATTTCCTCCGCCAATCTCATAATGCATTCTTAATTCATTCCTCCACATCATCATTCTTCTAATTCAATCCCTTGTCAAATTCATTCATTTCTAATCAATTCTTAATTCAATCCATTTAGATATTCCTCCATAATCCATCTTCCTAATTTCATTCATCTTCCTCTAATTCAACTTTTCATCAAATTTTCTACTTTGCACATAGGAGCATTATCATTAACATTGGACTTTCATTCAAATCTCACATTCACTTGGTTAGGGTATTTTTATCAAATCAAATCAACACAAAGTCCAACATTCACCCCTTGTCCCAAGATCATATTTCCTTCATCATCAAATCTTTCATCACTCTTCTTCTAGCATCTATGGATTTGAATTTGCTTAATCAAATGGTTGACAATCTTCATAGACAATATGGATTTCTACCTCCTATTCAACCTGCATATCAAATTCATCCTCAACATTTCATATCTAACTCTCATCCATCTCATGTTCATCATTCTTCTACCTTTGACAAGGGAAATCCACCTCATTATCCTTCAACTACATACAATTCCATTCATAGCCCACATAATTCCTCCAACACAAATACCCTTGCCATGGAAATTGAACAATTAAAGAATTATATATTGGCAAGCCAACAGCAAGAGGCCACCTTCCATGCCATGTGTCCTCTTCCCCCATGTTTCGAAGATCCTAGTCCTCATGTCCCATCCATCCCCAACCCTCCATGTAATCCTCTCCCCATAGTTCCACCTTCACACAATCCTAATCCTCCAAAAACATCATCCCCACCTCGTAAGGGGTTTTTCTCATCATTATTGGCTAAGTGCAAAATACAAAATGAAGAGAGCCAATCACCCCAAGTGATACCCTCGATTCCATCTCAAGACCTTCCTCTAAAGCATGTCACTATAGATTCCTCTTCTCCTCTAGATCCGAGCATTTCTCCATCCCATCCTTCCCCTATCCCTCAAGATCCATTTATCCCCCCTAGTCCATCTCATGATTCCCTTCCTAACCAAGATCAAGACATTCCATGTACCACCAATTCCATTCCATCTGACAAATTAGCCTCCATCGATCCTCCGCTTCATGCAGATGTTCCTTCCACTCCATCCATTAATCTTCCTCCATGTCAAGATCAACTCACTCCATCTCATGATTCTATCCCCTCTACTCCATCTCATCATCCTATTCCATCTCATGATCCACTCATTCCACTCCATGATCCTCTTCTAAGTCAAGATCAAAGCACCCCTTCATTTTCCTTTCATGATTCCCCTCCATCTCATGATCCTATTCTCCCTCCTAATCCTCCCCATGATCCTATCCCACCTATCCAATCCCCTCATGGACCCCATCTACATGGACTCACATCTTGTGTGGAAAATAATAAGTATCTCATTGAAGAAACCATGGCTCAAGATGTTGGTACATCTTCCACTCCTTCCAAATCCAAAATTCCTCCTTCCAAACCTAAACACTTCCACCATTCATATTCCAAGTCCATTATAGGTCCTTATCTTCCATCCATTTTGGGTCCTTATGTTCCACGTTCAAACCCTTCATCCCTTCCATCCATTTTGGGCCCTTACATACATCCATCCACCATATCCATGTCTGCCACATCATCCCCTCATGCTCCTAAAGATCAAAAAAGGCACACATCCTTGAATTCCTTACCATGTTCACCATCCCTAAGCTCTCCACCCCATTTATCTTCATGCACCCATACCATAGCCAATGGAAGCAATTTTGATGCCAAAGAAAAAGAAAATAAAGCCAAAAATCCACAAAAGCAGAAGGATCAACATGTCCCCTCTAAACGACATGTTCAAGAAAAGAAAAATATGATCCAAAGCAAAATCAAAAAGCCACAAAGGCTCAAAATCAAAAATACAAAAAATTTGTGGATACCAAAGCTACTTAATATAGCAATGAATCTCAAAGAAAGATTCAAAATGGCATCCAATTTTGCTAATCCAAAGGCTTTCCTCATTCATGAATCATCCACGCTTCCATTTTCTAAATCCATTTTGGGTCCTTATATACCCAAATCCACCATCCCAAACCCATCATCTCCTTCCTCCATTTTGGGTCCCTCTATCCCAAAATTCAAACTTTCTCCTACATATCCTCCACAATTTCCTCCTTTCCATCACCCTTCAAGGTGTGTGCCAATGACGATCTTTTTGCTTCGTTCACAAGTCTTCCAACCTAGCATCCATCAACCATATCTTCCTCCCACCTAATCCACCCCCTTAATCCAACCTTTTTCATAAGCCATTTTCCTCCGTTCACTACCCTATCAACATCTATGAGCAAATAATCAAAATTCCTTGAAAAAGAAAAAGAAAAAAGAAAATAATAATATCAAGGGATACTCATAATATATCTAGATGCTTGAGTCCTCCCTTTTTCTATCATGTCTTCCACTTCCTCTTATCCATCCATTCACTTTTCCTTCTTCCACTTGCACTCTACACTGGGGGCAAGCTTTGGCCATACTACACTTACATACATATCTTACATACTTCCATTTACCATTCCTTTTCCTTTTCCATCTTTGATCTTGACTTTCATTCTCCTTCCATCCATCTATGGTCACTCTCCATATCCCTTGCACATCCTCCATCCATTATCTTACATATTTCCATCCACTTTCACATCTTTGATCTTGACATGCTATCCATATCTTGCATCCCATAGTCTTTGTCATGTTCGTTCATCCATTTTTCATCCATACTCCTACATGCTTCCTTCCCCCTTTCATATGTCCTTGATCTTGATTATCACATCCATTTCATCCACTTCATATCCCACATTGCATCCATACCCTTCATATCATTATCCCTTTTTCTTAGCCTCCCTCCCATTTCCCATATTCATTCCATTTTCATACCCATGCTTGTGATCACTATTAGAGGCACAATAACAAAATGTTCATACATGCTTTGGATGAGCGCATGCCTCCTCTTCCTCCATATGCTAGCCTTGATGCCATCTATCCATTTTCATGCATCCTTTCCCACCATGTTTCCTTCCATTTTCCCATCCTTAGTATGGGGCATTTGGACTCCTTCGAAACATGATCCTTGGCTCCACATTTTTCACCACCATAACATTTGGCCCCTCATATCCTTTCACCATTCCTTTCATCCCCCAACTCACGTTGCTATTCCTCCATTTACCATGCCTTGGCTCTCCCTTGTCATTGGTCCCAATCCATTCTCTCATATTCACTCAATCAATTCATTTTTATCCATTCTATTCATTCCATATCACATTCAATCTAATTCTTTCGATCACTTCAATGAAATTCATACTCCAATCAAATTTCCATTCTTCTAATTCTTTCAAATCAAATCTATTCTACTCTCATCACTCTTCATCTCATCAATATCTATTCTTCCAATCTCATCCACGTTCATTCTTCTATCCACCATAAAATCAAAAAATCAAAAAAAAAAATCACTTGTGCAATCAATACTAATCCAATCAATCTAATCTTGTAATCTTGCACATCAATCCCTAATCAGTTCATCAATTTGACCCAATCAGCTGATAATCCATTTATTATATTCCAACATCATTATCATGGGATGAATCCTTCCCAATCCTTGGATGTGCATTATGCTTAGCATTAGCTTTGCCATCCTTAATCAATAATTATCAATCAATCCATTCATGGGTTTTCAGCTTGACTAGGGCAAAATGGTGGTTTTCTTTTGGTCTTTTGTGCATGGTTGCTTGATTACTTGTATGCATTAGCATTTTTTGCATGTATCATGGTCTTTGCATCCTATTGTCCCAGGAATCCTAATCTTCCATATCATGGTTTCATAAGGCATATGGTTGTATTAGACCCCTTTTTTCACATACTTGACACATTGTCATCTTGGTTCCTCATACCTTGGTGCATAGTGTTAAATACAATATCAAACTTAGGTTTTTCACACCATTTCAGCATAGCTTTATCACTCTTTTCATTTTCCCCTCTATTCCATTTCAAGAGAACATTTGTGTTCTCCTAACCCGCATGTCCTCTCGAGGGGGCATACCATTTCCTCCTCGTCATCCTTCCTCATCCTTCCATGACTGGGGCATCATGCTACTAGTCTTATCCTTTCAACCACTATATTTTATTCTTCTTTGATATAACATTACTAATGCTATATCAAAGAGGGGCAAAATGTAGACACCAAAATTTGTCCAAAAACCCGTTCCTAGCCAATTAAATAAATATTCATTATTTATTTAATTTTCCTGCCTTAATTAAATAAATTTTCATTTATTTAAGTACATTTTTCTTACCTTGATTTAAATAAACTAAGGTTTATTTAAATCCTAACCAATTTCCACTTGCATCTAACCCCTTTCACTTTAATTAAGTATGTCATTTACTTAATTAATTCCCTCATAATCCCACTAGGAATTAAATATTTCATTTAATCCTATTTGAGCACATGGCTCCTACTTTTAACCCTCACTAACCTCACTATCCTACCTAACCCATCATGCTAAACCTACCCACTTCCTTAATCATGCTTTCTTTGCGTAATCATCCTTGCTAATCACCTCTTAATCCTAAGTGTGTGCTCACACATGTGTGAGAGATGTTCACACTTCCCTCATCCCTCATGTCTTGCATGTCTCTTGCACACTTGTCCTCTTGCATGAGAGTCAAGTTGTCTCACACATGTGTGAGAAGCCATGCCTTCTCACACCCCTTGCACACTTGTCCTCTTGCATGAGAATCAAGTTGTCTCACACCTCATTGATCATGTCACCATCAAAGGTTGCTCACACATGTGTGAGCATATTGCCCCCTTTGAATGGTCAAAACCCTAATCCATGTGGAGTCTACTTGTCCTCCACCTCATTGACACCTCATCAATCCTGAGGGATCTTAGCCCTCCATCTTTCATTTGATCTTAGCCATCCATTGCATCTATTTTCCTATAAAAGGAGAGCCCTCTCCTCATTCTCAAGAAGCACTATCTACCTTATTGTTATGTTGCTGGACTAGTGAGCAACCACATCCCACAACAATGTGAAATCATCAATCACTTGGTGATTTCATGAGGTTTGCATAGTGCTATTTTTTTGTTCATTTACATGTCTTCTTTCATATTTTGAGGTTTTGCATGATAATGTAGGAATGTGCATTAGTTTCTTAATGTGTTTTCCTTTAGTTACATTTTTTATGCAACACAATATTTTGAGTCCATATCAGTATTGTGTTCATTTTAAAAGAAACTTATACAAAAGGAAAATATACATATTTATGTATCTAAGGTTTGTCTCCTCTCTAGTGAATCTATTATCTTGAGATTGAAATGAATAATGTTCTTTTAATTTAATGCAATTTAGATGAATTTTATATCTTTGATTGATTGTTCTTGATTCAAAGAATTAAGTAATTGCTTTTAGTAAGAGATTGGGTTTTGGATATATGAAAAGGATATGATAAGAATGAAGTTCAAATTTTACTATTGATATTTAATTGCAAGTCAATTGAATAGGTCTAAGGTTACTGATTTTGACTCTATATGATAATGGATAAGGTATTGATCAATTGATATTGGTTTCAAGTTGATGGTTCTTATAATTGAAAAATAAATATATCAATCAAAATCATTTTCCTATTTTATTTAATGAAGATTTAAATTTGTTGGTCAACACTTGTTTGTAATAGTTCTCCTTCTAGTTATAACTAGCTCTTATGATTAGAGAGTCTATTTGCAAATCCAAGAAGAATTTGTGACCATAAGCTTCTGTAAGGGTTAAGTTTGAAAGAAGAGTATTAATAAGTAAATGTGTAAAGAGAGAAAATTGTGTAACCAATTACCTTCATATCCCTAAGGTGTACCTGCCTGATCCTATAGATCCTAAAGTGCAAGGAGTCTTATGTACTATGTTGAAGTTAGTGTAGAGCTAAGATTAACCTTTTAGAAAGTAGGACTTAGCTGATCCTTAGGCATGTTTTCATCTCATGCATCCTAATATTGGGTTTATAATACCTAGTAGTCCAAAAAACACCAACAGGTTATCAATTACAATTCATAGAAAAGACATGAATTATGAAGGCTAAATATGGTAAATTGATTAGCACTGGTACAAGATCTAGAGGTAATATTTTTCAATTATACCCTATAGAGAAGAGATGTTTGGTTGCAAAGGTAGATAATAGTTGGTTATGGAGATTTTTCATACATATTTGAGTCATATTATCAAAACAAGATAATTTTATGGTGAAAGGTACTTCATGATTTTTGTTGATGATTTCACTAGGATGACGTGGGTAGCATTTCTTAAAGAAAAGTATAAGGAATTTGAAAAGTTTAAGTTTCTTAATAATGAAGTTGAGAATGAATCTTGAGTAATGATAAAAAAATTAAGATTAGATAGAGGTTGAGAGTTTATGTTGAATAAGTTTAACACTTTTTTTGAACTGAATGGCATCAAGAGATAACTATCAACATCTAAGAACCCTAAGAAAAATGAGATTGTTGAAAGATGAAATAGGTCTATAATAGAAGTGGTGAGAGCCATAATGTTTGAGAATGATGTATCAAAGACATTTTGGAGAAAATTAGTCAATAGAGAAGCATACACTCTGAATAGAGTGTAGATTAAAAAAGATACAAACAAGACTCTCTATGAATTATGGTTTGGACATGGACCCTTAGTAAAGTATGTCAAAATTTTTGAAATCAAGTGTTACATAAAGAGAGATGATGATATTGGTAAGTTTGATGCAAGAAGTGGTGAAGTCATGTTCCTTGGTTTATCATTGACAAGAAAAGCTTATAGATATTTTATCCAAAGAATTGACACTACTGTTGAGTGGACAAATATAAAACTAGATGAAAAGTTCAGAGTTAAAGAAGTAATGTTGGATTATAAATATGACAAAGAAGAAGATAATCCTAAACATGTTGTATATAATGTTGAAGTTTACTTTGAGGCTAACAATAATATTCATAATGATGTTTAAGTTGTTAAACAAAGAAAAGAACCAAGATGTGATCCTAGAAAAGAAGTAAGAGTTGAAATAGTAATGCCTACACCTAACAAGAATTTGGCAAAGAATCACCCTTCTAATCAAATTATTGGAAGAATAGAAAAAAGAGTGATGAAAAAAAACAAAGTACATGAAGAATTATGTTTAATTTCTCAAGGTTAACCAAAGAGTGGAGATGAGACATGCAAGGATGATCATTGGATTCAATAAATAGAGGAAGAACTAGATCCAATTGTAAATAATGAGACATGGGAATTGGATCCTAGACCTAAAGAAAATAATGTTGTAGGAACTAAACGGATTTTTAGAAACAAGATGAATAAACAAGGTGAGGTTGTGAGAAATAAAGAAATATTGGTATACAGAGTGTTAGTTTGTGGTGATTGATCATGGAAGTATTGTACATCATAAATTCTATGGGGCTCAAAAAAAAATTGACCCTATTTTATCAAGACTTTGGGCCAACATGTAATTATTAATTATAAACCTAAAGCAATAAAAATACATGTATAAAAGGGCTTAGGGTTAGGGATTGTTTCATTGTTGTGATGTGAAAATTGGTTCTTAAGGTGGTATTGAGCTATAAGGGATTACAAACTATAATCAAATTGTAATCACGATCATAATAATATTGGATTTGTTGTTTGGTGGACATCGCTTAGGGATTGGGTGAACCACATTAAATTTTGGTATTTTGTGTTCTTTTCTGTGTGACTATTATTTTTTGATATTGTTTATATTTGTATGTAATTGTTATTTTTGTCCATGGATTAATCCTAATAGGTGGTATCAAAACTAGGTTAGTTATAAAAGGATTTACACATAAAAAGGGCATTGATTTTGATGAGATATTTTCTCATGTTGTTAAGATGACTTATTTCTATAGTGTGGCTACTGAAGATTTACATTTAGAAAATCTTGATGCTAAAAAAACTTCCTTCATGGTGATATGGATGAAGAGATATATATGGCTCATCCATATGGATTTGAGGTCAAAGGTAAGATAACATAGTGTGCAAATTGAAGAAAACTGTATATGGCTTGAAGCAAGCACCTCGATAATGGTATCTAAAATTTGACAATTTTAAGCATGATCATGGATATAGGAGATGCCATTTAGATCATTGTGTTTACTTTAAGAGGTTGGATGATGATAGCTATATTATTTTATGTTTATATGTTGATGATATGCTTGTAGCTAGGTCTAATATGGATCATATTAAGGGCCTAAAATGCTAGTTAGCACATGCATTTGCTATGAAGCATTTGGGGGAAAAAAAATAAATCCTTGGTATGAAGATTTGCAGAGATAGGAAGAATAGGAAATTGATGCTATCTCAGGTTGATCATGTTGAGAAGGTGTTGCAATGTTTCTCTATGGAAAATGCTAAACCTATCAACACACTTTTACCTGATCATTTGAATTTTACTAAGGAGATGTGTCCCAAGACACAAGAAGAGGAGGAGAAGATGTCAAAGGTACCCTATTCTTCAATAATAGGAAGCTTGATGTATGCTATGGTATGTACAAGGAAAAATATTGCACATGTAGTGGGAGCTATTAGCAGGTATATGAGTCATCCAGGAATTGAGCATTGGAATGCAATCAAATGGATTCTCAAATATTTTAGAGGAACATCCAATAAGTTTTTACACTTTGGGGGGGTCTACTACTAACTTACAAGGTTATATTGACTCAAATTTGGCAAGGTATATTGATATCAAGTAGAGTACTATAGGTTATGTCTTTACTAATGATAGGGCAACTGTGAGCTAGGTTCCTAGGTTACAGAAGGTTAATGCTTTATCCACTATAGAGGTAGAGTATGTTGCTACTATAGAGGTAGCCAAGGAGATGATATGGATTCATTCCTTCTTGGAAGAATTGGGAAACCCTCAAAAGGATAACTATTTGTTTATAGATAGTGAGAGTGTCATTTATCTTGCAAAGAATTTAGTTTTGCATTCAAAGACCAAACACATATAGTTGAGGTACCATTTCATTTGGTCAGTTTTGGATGATGGAAAGTTAAAGTTGGACAAGATACATATAGATAACAATGTAGTGGATATGTTTACAAAGGTGGTGACAAGGGATAAGCTGAATTCCTCTTCAACTTTAGTTGGTCTTCTATACTAAATAGGAATAACAACACATCAAAGTCTAGGGTGGTTTGATTCAGTGGGAGCCCCATGTCATAGAAAAATTGCTATAGGATCAATCTTCAAGTGGGAGATTTTTGTCTAGTGTGGAGTCTTATTAGTCCCCAAGTGTGAGATTATTAGTTTGTGGTGACTAATCAAGGAAGTACTATACATACTTCCAAAAAATAATTTTGACCTTATTTTATTAGGATTTTGGGCTAACATGTAATTATTAATTATAACCCTAAAGTAGTAAAAATACTTATATAAAAGTTCTTAGGGTTATGGATTGTTTCATTGTTGTAATGAAAATATTGGTTCTTGAAATAGTATTGAGCTATAAGGGATTATAGATTGTAATTAGGTTTTAATCACTGAATTGTAATAATATCAGACTTGCTATTTAGTGGACATAGCCTAGGGATTGCATGAAACATGTTAAATTTTGGTGTCTTGTGTTCTTTTCTGTGTGATCTATTATTTTTTGATATTATTTATATTTGCATGTAATTTTTATTTCTATCTATGGTTTAATCCTAACAAGTAGTATCAGAGCCAGGTTAGTTCTAAAAGAATTTGCACAAAAAAAGGGTATTAATTTTAGTGAGATATTTTTTCCTATTGTTAAGATGACTTCTATCCATACTTTTTAAAGTATTGTAGCTATTGAATATTTGCATTTAGAGAAGCTTTATGGTAAAATAGCCTTCCTTCATGGTGATTTGGATGAAGAGATATATATGGCTTAGCCATAGGGATTTGAGGTCAAAGGTAAGGAGAACTTAGTGTGCAAATTGAAAAATACTTTATATGGCTTGAAGCAAGCACTTTGGAAATGGTATCTAAAATTTGACAGTTTTATGCATGAGCATGGATATAGGAGGTGTCATTCAAATAATTGTGTTTACTTTAAGAGGTTGGATGATGATAGTGACATTATTTTATGTTTATATGTTGATGATATACTTGTAGTTAGGTCTAACATGGATCAAATTAAGGGGCTAAAATGCTAGTTAGCACATGCATTTTTTATGAAGGTTTTTGGGGCAGCAAAAAAAATCCTTAGTATGAAGATTTGTAGAGATAGGAAGAACAAGAAATTGATGCTATCTCAGGTTGATTATGTTGTGAAGGTGTTGCAACATTTCTCTATGGTGAATAATAAAGTTTTCAGCACACCTTTACCTTGTCATTTGAAGTTAACTAAAGAGATGTGTCCCAAGACACAAGAAGAAGAGGAGATGTCAAAGGTACCATATGCTTCAGCTGTAGGAAGCTTGGTGTATGCTATGGTATGTGCAAGGCCAGATATTGCACATGCAATGGGAGTCATTAGCAGGTATATGAGTCATCAACGAATTGAGCATTTAGATGTAGTCAAATGGGTTCTTAGATATTTGAGAGGAACATCCAATAAGTTTTTATACTTTGGGTCCTTTACTACTAATTTACAAGGCTATGTTGAATTGGGTTTGGTAGGGGATATTGATACTAGGTGGAGTACTATAGGTTATGTCTTTACTAGTAGTGGGGCAACCATGAGTTGGGTTTCTAGGTTACAGAAGGTTAATGCTTTATCCACTACAGAGGCAGAGTATGTTGTTGTTATAGAGGTAGCCAAGGAGATGATATGGCTTTAGTTCTTCTTGGAAGACTTGCCACACCCTCAAAAGGATAATTATTTGTTTACATATAGTTAGAGTGCCATTCATCTTGCAAAGAATTCAGCTCTGCATTCAAAGACCAAACACTATGGTACCATTTCATTTGGTTAGTTTTGGATGATGGACAATTAAAGATAGACAAGATACATACATCTGACAATCTAACATATATGTTTACAAAGGTAGTGACAAGGGAGAAGATGAATTCCTCTTTAGTTTTATTTGGTCTTCTAGACTAAATAGTAATAACAACACAAAAAATTCTAGGGTCGTTTGATTTAGTGGGAGCCCCATGTGGTAGCGGTATTGCTATAGGATCAGTCTCCAAGTGGTAGATTGTTTTCTAGTATGGAGTCTAATCAATCCCCAAGTGAGAGATTGTTAGTTTATGGTGACTAATTAGAGAATTATTGTACACACTTCAAAAAAACAATTTTTCCCTATTTTATCAGGATTTTGGTTCAATGTGTAATTATTAATCATAAACCTAACGTGGTAAAAATACTTGTATAAAAGCATTTAGGGTTAGGGATTGTTTCATTGTTGTGATGCAAAAATTGGTTCTTGTGGCAATATTGAGATGTAAGGGATTAAGGATTGTAATCAAGTTGTATTTATTGGATCATAATAATATTGGACTTGCTATTTGGTGGCTGTAGCTCGGGGATTGGGTGAACCACATTAAATCTTGGTGTCTTGTGTTCTTTTCTATGTGATCTATTATTTTTTACTATTATTCATATTTACACGTAATTGTTATTTATGTCCATGGTTTAATCCCAACACAAAGGATATTCATAGAAAGAAGGTATAGATTATGAAGAGACACTTTCTCCTATTGCTAGAATTGAAGAACTAAGGATGTTATTGGCTTATGCAATAACTATAAAGTTCAAAGCATATCAGATGGATGCAAATTCATCATTTCTAAATGGAGAGGATGGCTACATAGAGTAGTTTGAAGGATTTCCATTGATAGAAGAAAGGGACATGGTATATAGATTGAAGAAAGCATTGTATGGCCTAAAGAAAGCACCTAGATCTTGGTATGTGAGAATGGACAAGTATTTGGAAAAGTTGGGATTTTCTAAAGGTACGATAGCTACTAATTTGTATCTAAAATAAATTTAAAATGGATTGTTGATTATTGTGATATTGTGGATGATATAATAATTGGAGGTAATGACGAAGCAAGTGAAAAATATACTAATGAGATGAAGAAAAAATTTGAGATGAGTATGATTGTTGAAATGAAATATTTCTTAGGTTTATAGATTGTGTAGAATAGTGATGGTATCTTCCTATCATAAACTAAGTATTTGAAAGACTTGTTGAAAATATTTGGATTGGAAAGTTGTAACCATATTGGTACATCTATGGTAATTGGTCACAAGTTATCTAGAAAACATGGGATACCTACAATTGAGAAGAAGTACATAATATCAGGGATAACTTTAAGGAAATCCCCTTTGGAAAAATGTATAAAATTTTGACGAATAAAACATTAGTTCAAGGGGAAAAAAAATTTCTATTGGCAAATTTGTTAGAAACAAATTAATTTTACTAGCAATTTTTTTATAATTATTTGAAAATTCTATAGAATCCTAGTGAATTTTTTTTATTATTGAAGAATATTATGGATAGAAGTACACATACGTAGAAACCATGATTTATTATTATTATTATTATTATTATTATGGAGTCCAATTAATTATCAAACCTAAGGGCTAAATTTAGTCCACTATTATCATTATAGTTTCACTCAAAATTATTGAATGGTGTTTTTGGGAAACACCCCTTTTATTTATAATTGTTGGATGATCCTAAATCAATGACCTAAATCCTATTTTAGGCCATAATTTTAAAAGGATACCAAGTTTTAAAGATAGTCCTCGAAATGAAGACATGTGTCACCTAATCAATCTATTTCAAGCCAAAGTGAGAAAAGATAAAAAGTTTCATTGAAAGTCTTTTAAATGGAGAAATATGTCAAATTTATGTACTTAATTTGTAAACTAACTTAAATTTTTACCAAATATTGATGAATATGACCGTTGATTAGGACAAGCCTTAGAAATTATACATGATAAATGTTTAATTTACCACATGGAAAAGTTAGATTCCATTGGTGAAGTCATCACTAAAATATAAATACTTATGTATTATTATTAGTGATTGAAAAAAGCATGGAATCCAATTTTTGTAAAGTGTAGGTGATATGGCCACCCAAAAAGAGTAATAAAATTAGTCATATTTGGGGTCCCCAATGAGTGAGATTAGCCAATTGGTGAATATTAGCCATTAAAGTTATCCTTGGTACATATCCATGATTAGACGTTTGTAATATCTAACTCAGACCAAACTAGATATAGAAAATTTTGTTTTTATAGTAGCAAGATTTCAAGCAGATCCCAGAGAAGCACATTATGCAGTATTCAAGAGTATATTCAAATATTTGAAGGGTACATCTGATTCTGGCTTGTGGTATGAAAAATTAAGTGATTCTACTTTATTTACATATACTAATGTGGATTGGGTGGGAAGTATGGATGATAGAACGAGTAGCAGCGATGGAGCATTTTTCCTCGGAGGAAGATTGGTTTCTTGGATAAGAAGGAAACAAAACTATATCTCAGAAAGTAAAGCATAAGCAGAGTATGTAGCTGTAATAAATAATTGCAATTAGATTATCTGGATGAAGAAGATGTTGAAGGATATTAGGATAGAGTTTTTAGAACTTGTTATTTGTTGAAAATCTGATTGAAAAAGCTCATTGTTGGTGAAGATCAAAGAGGGAGGTTGTTGTAAATGAATGTTTTCAATCATTGTTTTTTCATTGATGTCAAACCTGCTATTTGTAGGGATGATATTTGCTTATAAGATCCAAGTACAGTTGATTGATAAAGAGAATTTGATCAACAAGATGTAAAAAGAGCACCTAAGGGAAAGGTTGAGTTATGATGTTGTAATGAACTGCAAGGATCAGTTATGACAATGGTCAAGTAATTTATTGATGACATATTCAAAGATATAGAGGTTGGTCACACTTAGAAACATTGAAGGAAGAAGTTTTAACAAGGTTGATTGCAAAGCTTAAACTAAAATCTTTAGTGGGTGTTGAGCAAGTTAGTTGAAGCTGAGCAAATTCTCAGTAGGAGCTGAGTAATAGAAATTCCTAGTGTGTCTTGAGTGAATCTTCATTTGCTAAGTGATCTTTAGGTGCCAAGCATTAGGAAAAATATAGTTGATGTCAAGTAACACAGTATGTGTCGAGCACTAGTATTTCAATAGTGTCGAGCTACTCCATTATTTCAAAAGATGAAGAATCACCAAATCTAAGCCAACATAGTGGTTACATTGAATTTTGTGAACGGGTTGGAAGATAAAAATGATGAATTGTTGGCATAGAATCCTATGTAAACTATTTTTGAGCAAAGTCTAAAGGATTATTCAAGAATTTTTTAGAGGAAACAAAATATGGGCTAGATGCAATGAATCCTACCCAATCCATGTGAATTGAAATTGAAAAATGGAAGAATCGAGTAGGAAAAGGTACTTCAAGATTTCTATTTAAGAGATCATAGACTAAGAAGCAAAGAGTTGCTGATACTATTGTTGTTGAAGAGCCAAATCTACAAAGTGGTTAGAAGGGTGCCAATGAGAAGACATCTAGGAGAAGGAAGAGCAAAGAGGCTCTACTTCTACATCTGGTCATGAAGAGATGATTGCACTGGTACATTGAGTATGGAGACTCAAGGTGACAAAACTTGAAAGGAAGGCGAGCTGTCAAGAGTTGCAAAGATTGAAGGCCAGGTAGGGGTATGAGCTAAGAAGTGATTTGAAATCTATAAGATAAGTTGTATGTTGTAGTCAAGTCAAGATTTTCTAATACTCTCTAGCAATTGTATTAGATCTAAAAATCCTATGGACTTAGGTTGGCCTAATAGCCATTTGTAAATCCTTTAACAAGGTGGCATTCTAAGTGAATGTTTTAAAGTCCTTTAACTAGGCCCACTTCTAATAGGGTGGTTAAATCCTCTAACAAGGTCACATTTAATAGTGTGTTGTAAGCCTTTATCGGGGGAGGCCTTTCATAGGGCATCACTTCATAAGAGTGATAATTGAATAGCATGTTACTGGTGGTTTCCCCCAAATTGGGTTTCCACGTAAATCATTATGTCATGTGTAGATTTCTTATGTGTTATACTTGCATGTTGATTTACTGTAACTTGTTGATTAGATAAGTTAACAGTTGGTTGAATGAATGGTTGAATTGGCTCACTATACTTAGTGAAAATTTTGAATAGAATAATTGATTCACCCCCCCTCTCAGTTATTCTAAAGCAATTCTAATATTATCATACATTGTGATAACACAAGTGCAATAAGTATGTCTAGGAATCTTGTGTTGCATCCTAAGACTAAGCATATATTCACTAAGTATTATGTCTTGAGAGAGAAAATTATAGAGAAATAAATCATATTAAAGTATGTGAATGCAAAAGAGAAGATTGCAAATAATTTTTATGAAGCCTTTTCCTAAAGATATATTTGAGTATTTACAAGTTATGCTTCAGGTTATGCCCATGTCTACTTCTAAGAAGATGATGTAGAAATTCTATTAGTCTAGTGGTACAGAGCACTATTGTTTATCTAGACTGAATAATGATGCTTCCTATATGGGGGAGTATTTGTGATGAGCATAGTCATCAAGAACTCTTAGTAGTTGGTATAGAATAGTGTCTTTAGACACTTGAGCTAGTTAAAGACTTGGAGTTGATGATTGACATCATGAAGCTATTGTCATTGATGTCAATGGGGGAGAAGTGTACGTGAAAAATATCTTCTTCTAGTAGTATGTGGGAGATGTATGTATGAAGGAGAGCTATTCTTGGATAGATTGATGGAGAATCATTAATGTTTATGTCAATGCAGGAGAATTGTGAACATTTTATTTCCATATATGTAAAATACATAAGAATAGAAAGTTTTTTTGGTGAGTTAGAGTGTGAACAACTAATTCTAATCCTAAGAATGAGGAAGCATAGATAGAATAGTGTTTCTGTAAGTTTTAGATTTGATTGATGAAGAGGATTTGAAAAGAAAGAAAATAGTAGCATCAATAACAATAGAGTTGGATTTGGTATTCTTGGAACTTAGTTGTTTTTCATCTATGTTTTCATAAATGCAAAAGGGGGGGATTTTTAGCATAAATGGTTGTGGTTTACATGAAGTGTTTGATGTAGGAGCATGGGAATGATTCAATATTTTTGGTGGTTGACAATTTTATCGCACATTTCATTCCCTACAAGAAGACTAGTAATGTTGTGCATGAGGCAGAGTTATTTTTTTAGAGAAGTGGTGAGGCTACATGGTCTACTAAAGACTATAGTTTCTAATAAAGATACCAATTTTTTTGGGTATTTGTAGTGTACATTATGAAATAAATTGAAGATAGATTTGAATTTTAATTCATCCCATCATCCATAGATTGATGGTTAAATAGAAGTTGTGAATTGGAGTTAGGGAATTCGTTGAGATGTTTGGTTGGAGATAAACAAAAAGGTTGGGATTTGATTTTACCATGAGAAGAATTTGGATATAAAAATTCTCTCAAAAGGAGTATTGTTAAATCACCATTCTAGATTGTATATGGGAGAATTCCTAGAGATTCTTTTAAATTGAGGCAGTTGGATAAAGGAGAAATAAGTAGTTCTGAACTAGAAGATTTTAATGAACATTTGAAGAACATTCATGAGGAGGTGAGGAAGTACATTAAAAATATGAATACACACTATAAGGCTAAGGTTTATGTCAAAAGGAGGTATAATTTTTTTATTATTGGAGATGAAGTCATGGTTCATTTGAGGAAAGCATGGCTCTAGAAATGCTTATGAATTATAGTTTCTGCTGAACTGAATATTTCACTAGTGTTCAACATTTTAGATTCGACAAAATATTATGAGGGAGGTGAAAAAGATGAATTTGAAGAAGTACAATAAAGTATTTGACATCTTCTTCAGCTACACAAGAGATCGAGGAGATATTGGGCATTGATGTGAAAGAAGCACACACAAAAAAAACCTATGAAGAATATCAAATCAAATAGTAAGGGAGGCTAGTGAATGATTCATCATGTCTAGCATGTGAGGAAGATGATTGTCTTGGTTTTCTTCTGACTACCTAAGATGTGATGGGGTCCCTTCTCAAATTACCTTAGATGTTAGATGTAGGAGCATCCTAGGTGTAAGGGCAATCTTGCGTCACCCAAACATATTTCTATTTTATATTTTCTAGTTTTTGTACTTTTAACAAGGGTTATTCCTGTGTAAAGTTTCTATTTGAGGGATCTTACTAATTTTGGTAAGTTGGTATTATGTGTTTATATTTTTCTTCTCTCATATATATAGGCTTTTCTTTGACATATCATCTTGTTGGATGAGTTTTATTACCATTTCATATGTATTGGTGCAATTATTGCAGATTTTTGGTATGTATTTTGGCTCTCCTAACTTAAGGTCTAGAAATAAAGGCCTAAATAGCTTTGAAATAAGGTGAAACATCAACTAGTGAATGCTTACATGATCATTTGATGTAGACCACTAGCTAAGAATTCTAGAATGGGGTTATAATAGGCCATTAGATCAACGGTTTCTAGTTATGGTCCCTAGAAGTAGACTCATCTAAAACTATAATTTGTAAATTGTCTTGAGCCGATCATATGTAATAAAGTGTAATGGAATAATATAATATTGTTGATCTCTAATTATTGTTTCCTATTAGTGTACAATACTTAGTTATTTTGTAGGTATCATTGGTTGGTCATCACTACAATTAAGCCATCTATAGAAGGCTGAGCTACAAGGACTTGTTTTTATATCACTACATGTTGAACAAGTTAGAGGTTGCAAGCACCTCAGTAGACACCAATCTAGTATACATATCAAGTAATACAATGGAGACCAAGAGTTTTAAATATTAAATTATGCCAAGTAGTATATGTTGAGCCTATAGAATTTGAGAGACAACATTAATTGTTTTTATGATCAAGTGTCAAAACATTCAATTGCCAAGTAAATTAGTTTTGGCATACATGTTTGTAATGGAACAAAAACTTATGAAAAATATTTTAGCCAAATTCTATATGATATTTAAGTATTGTAGAGATAGTCAATGAGAAAATTATGCATTTTGTCAAAAGGCATTAATCCTAAGAAAGGAATATCAGCCAATCAGGAAATTAGAAGGGATAAATGGAAAAAGGATGAATTATGAATCATTGATTATAATCTATAACTATCTATCATTAGCTATTTAAAAGAGGGATCTAACCCTAAATCTTTATGGAGAATGAAAAGGTATAAATGAGAGAAGGGTAGAGCAAGGAAGGCTAAGTTTGATAGGAGATCAGACAGAGAAACTTAGCAATGAAGGGTAGAATAGAGCAGATTAGATAAGGAGATTAGTTTTAGACATTGAAGAGAGGAGATCTATAAACTTTCTCAATTCAAATCTCACTCTCAAATTCATGGCAACTAGGTTGGTAGCTTTTGACAGGTTAAATGGAATCAAGTCCCAATTGTAGAGTTTCACAGACACCTCTCTTTGTTTCTATGACATGGAAGATTTTTAAAAGAGAGTGAAGTCTAATTGGATCACCCTATCATCAAGAAACTTTGAGGATGCAAGTTGGTTGAGGTAGCTGGTTTTCCAATTGCAGTTCAAGCCCCAGAGTTAATCTATGAATGTATACATCATTACAACCCAGAGACGAAGTAGATGATGCTACTTGATGACATAGTGTTGATTTTAATCAACATGAAAACTATGGTGAATTTCCTTCAAGTGTCAAAATAGGAAGAATTCTTAGACTTGACCTATTTAGGAGTCATTTTAGAGTTCTCCACAAAGGATATGATCTAGAGAAAAGAAATCATGTAGACATGGTTCCAAAAACCATGGAGTGCTAAGAGTAAGGTTCCTAAGACCTTGTCAGGGACCAGTCGCAAACCAAATATTATTGATATTCTAGTCCTCCTACATATGTTGAAAGGTGAGGTAAAAGCTTTGAATTTTGTTGAGTGGAATTTCTTTTTGGTATAAGTCATTTTCTTTGATACCTAATATATTGGTTGGTCCCACGAGGTAAGAAATTTTTTGTCCAATGCTCTTCTTGCTTCAAAATTTTACAATACATTCTATATGTCCTCTTTCCTCATCTATATGTTGGCCTCATTGCAAATATGGATAGGCCTCCTAAGAGTGTAGAATTTTTTTGATGATGTGAAATCTTATGATTTATAACCATGCTTATAGTTGGAAAATAGCTATGCAGAGTATGTTAAAGTTAATGATACATTCACTATGAGGATTTATAGGGAATTAGAGGGATGTCCAGAAAGGAGATTCAGTCCTGAAGCCATGGTAGCCATCAATCAATTTGGGAGTTATTTCATCCAATTATCATCCTTTTCTTATTTGTGTCTTGCAGCTTTTGATGGTTTTCCCTTAAAGCTACCAAGATATCCTAGTCACATGCTCATGCTGATCTAGATTATGCAGTAGGCCATTCAAATGAATGTGTTGACCAAGAGATTGAAGAAGAAAGGGTATGAATTTCCCATGAAGGTGGGGGATTTCATCTATGACACCCACTCTAATGCCAAAAAATGTTGAAGGTGTTTGAGATGAAGTATAAGTTGGACATATATAAAGTCCTGAGACTAGGATGATTGCAAGAATGAGTTTGAGAGTCGTGATCAAGCCTTTGCCAAACTAACAATTGATTAGGTGAAAATGTAAAAGGTCAACATTGATGTAGAAGGAGTATAGGATGGTGGCTAGAACATGTATAGAAAAATTTTCCTAACCAAGCTCAGAGGTACTATAGTAAGCTTGAAACATTATGAAGACATTGGGGAAGAACTAGATATAATGATGGCTCAAATCTACAAGAGGACTTAAAAACGATTCGAATGGACCACAACTCGAAGGAGTCAAAGCAAAGGCACATCCACTCAAGTTTCCCCAAAAGTTGCAATGGCTTCTTCTTGCCAAGGTGGTACATTAGCTACAACCTTATTTATTTCCCAAGGGCCAACACAACCATTAGTTGGAGGTGATCAACCTCTCAAAAGGAGCATTTCCCTTGCCAAAACTTGTCAGGATGACTCTCTACCTATAATTGGAACTCCAACAGAAGCTGAGAAGAAGAAGATAGAGGAATTGAAAAGTGGTGTAGTCACACTTGCTTTCTCACCCCATAGCAATCCAATCCCATCTATGAGCACATCACTACTCCTTCCAAGTAGTCCCCAAGTGCAAGTAGTGGATCTTGGAGATGGTGGAAGTAGTGAGAGTGAGTCTACTAAGTCTCATGAAGCAACAAAGAAGACCACAGAAGAAGAGAAAGGCCTTGAATCTTCAAAGCTCATCTCATGGCCCCTAAAGAATCCTTTCTCTTTAACCACAAAAACATTGACCCCAATTAAGTGAAAGATTTTTAGTATAGACACTCTTGGGACTGTATCTAAGGTGATTGCTGTAATACCCCAAAATTGGCTCATTGCCATGATACCAATTCTGGTCTATTCTAAATCAATTCTAAAGTCCTATTTCACTAGGTAAATTCTTATTCTGAGTTTCGCTACTTGACTTAATTGTCAAATGCTTAAAACCCTAATCTCCATTAATCAGACTCTTTATTTAATTCCTATAGTATTGACTCACATTAGTCACATTAAACCTATTGATTAAGATTTAATTTAATTATTAAGTATTTATACTTTAATTAAATTAAATTATCTCCTAAGGCTAATGTACTATAGAATTAAATTTATTTAATTTAATAAATATGCCTATTTTAATTAATTAAACAAAATTATTTAATTAAATGGAGAAGGTACTTATAATTAATTAAGAAAAGTTATTTAATTAAATGGGAAGCCATTCCTAATTAATTAAATGAAGTTATTTAATTAAATAAGAAAATTGTCTCTAATTAATTAATAGAATTATTTAATTAAATAAAAAAAGGTAATTATGAGAGCATATCTCTTTTTATTAAATTAAATATCTCTCCTAATTTCTCTTCAGTTCAAGAATGGAAATCCCCAGTTCACTGTTGATCAAATTAGAAGTGACCCAGATCACTTGTTTTTACACTAAAGTCTATGTGAGCTAACTAACCCTTACACTCAGATCTGAGTTAGTTAACCCCCTTTAATTTAGGAATGTTCCTTTATGACTGAATCTCACCTTTAATCCTAACCATTGATTGAAATTGATCTCAACCATTGATGGATTCCAGGAAAATCTATTTAAGAGACCCTCATCTCTTCATTTTGGAGGATGAATTAGAATTTGCATCGAATTGCTATTGAAATTCACACTCACATTTTCTCACATTTTTGCATACATCTTTCATTCTTAGTTTCAATTCATTTAGCTTAATTATGCATAGGTTAATCTAGTTTTGTTTCAATTGTTCCTAGATTAGAATGCATGTTCATTCTAGATTAATCTACACAATCATATAGATTAATTTCATTTCTTAAATCCCTCGTTCTTAGAGGGTCTAGTTGCCTACACCTCAAATTTGAGGATATTAAATAGGTAAAATCCCTTTAGATAGAAGGCAATAGGTTGGCTTGCTGGATGATTTTCGGATGGACAATCCAATGTTCATTCCAGGATGAATCTTCATATAAGGACCATGTTGAAGTGTGTGTGTGTGAAGCATAAGGCCACATTCTAAATATACATTTCTGGTGCCCATCGTGGGGCAAAGAAAATCAACTTTTCTAGCCTCTTTCTACATTTTTTAAATCATTTTCATGTTCCTTGTTTGTACTGTTCCATACAGATTCGAGAATCTTCATGCGAGACTATTCATTTTTGGGTGAGGATCCAAAATCTTTGCATGAGTATTCTTTTAGAGTCATGTGAGAAAGTGATTGAGCACGCAAAACTTTGTGCAACACATATTTTCTTTGCGTGGGCTATAAAACTATTTTGTGCGGGCTCCAAACAATTTTGCATGGCTATGACAAAGATTTCGTACAAAATCTTGTGACAACAATTTCAATTTTAAGCCTTATTTTTTGATCTTCAGATTGCTTGATTTCACTAACGTGCTTGTCTTGATTTGTTCCTTTGTGCAGCTTAACCATTGTTTGTAGGATGTTAGTCGAAGACTCCTTTTAAAACCCACTCGAAAACATACTAACTGTTTGCTTGCAGGATGCTTGTCGAAGATACGTTTGTCAAAGACCATATTTTGAACCCACAAAACAATGTGTGTCTTCTTTTACTGCTTTCAAAACTAGTCTAATTAGGGGCTTGTGAACTTCCTAGGGTGCAAAAAAAAAGAATAGGGGAATATGCTCTTCACTTCTTGGAGGTCATGACCAAGAGTGAATCAAAAACCTAGACACTTCTGAAAGATGACATTCCAAAGAAGGCAAGCAACTTTGTGGTTCTCCAAAGCTTATTCTCTTCTATGATAAGACAATGATTTCCTTTAAGGGAATCAAAATATTTAAGGAAGAATGAGTTTGGATTGATTAAGCCAAGTCAGTAATTAATTTGTCTTGCATGTTTGGGTGAGGAAATAAGGTAGAGGATTATGCTCTTTCCCCTTGAGGGAAATCAGAAAATTGGACCCTTAGATCTAAACCACCAGTCTGTGTCAATCCTTTAAAGGGCCTATCGGAGTGATCCAACCTCTAGGAATGACCCAAGTGAGTATAATCCTTTTTCCAGAGATTCCAATTCACTATAATCAAGATGTTTTATAGAGCGAAAGACTCCAAAGCCAGATTAATTTATTCCCCTTAATTCTTAATATTGCATATCAAGGGGAAGCTCTGTCTATCCACTAGTCGGCACCGGGCCCTAGCTTGTTAAGGAAGTAGTGTGCACTTTTAGATACTAGTGTGGGCTACTAGCCTCAACTCCACTTACGAAGCCACCAAGGATTAATTTGAACGAAAGCCGACTAAAAACCTCTTAGTTAGAAGCCACCCGGTTCACCTCCAAAAGGAGGCATAATCTTTGTGCAAGGAGGGGGAAGAATCTCTCCTATAGAACTCACCATAGGAATGCTACTGGATGTTTGAAGGTGGTATACATGCTCATCCCCTACCACAAGGGTGCTCATTCAGTACATTCTATTGAGTCCTTTGAATATACCAAAAACACGTGCACCCTCTAGGGGGTGACACGACTGTGTGAGGTACACACATGTGCATAAGATTTGGGACAAAGGTTTTTCCTTCTCTACCAATTTTTATTTCTAGGGATAAAGTGTTTTTTTTATTGAGTCATCAACAAAGTCCAAACCAGTTACAACAAACAAAGGTCAAGACTCCCCTATCCTGTCAAGTTGCTTTGTCCTTGGTAGGACTATTTTCAACTACTGCTTGCTTCCCACTGTCTTGTTAAACACTTTTCCTAGATTAAAAACTTGAGAAATTTGTCCAAACATCTTACTCGATCAACCTTGTTGCATGTCTAATTGGATTTGTTTGATAAATCTGTCTACTCTGTCTGAAAAGTCCAAAAATCTTGTCAAATTCAGTCACTATTGTAAAACTGGTCTGCCTTCTTGCACAAAAACTTTTTTTGTCTCGCACGAAATCATTTTTTCCTTGCATGAAATCATTTTGTTCTCACGTGAAATTAAACTAATACCATAAGTCTTTGCACGATCCTCTAAACTTCCTCGTGCAAAATTAAACCACTATCACTAACTTTCACGTGATCCAAGAAACTTCTTTATGCGGCTCAGAAAACTTCTTCGTGCGGCCTGTAAAGGTTTCTTGCATGAGATCTTGTGTTAGCATTTCCACTTTTGGTTTGATTTAGCTATTTGCAGCCTGCACATTGCCCTTTTCTACATCCGTTTGTCACTTTCTATCTGCGAATATTCCTAAAAGAATGACACTTTACTTTGCTAAGGGCTTGTATCTTGCACTTTGACTAGTCTCATCTCATAAGTTATTTTTTTTGCTCGTCTTAATTCTTGTCATACTTTTTTTCGCATTGGTCATAATCTCTAGCTTTTCTAGCCTTTAAATCAGACTATTTGTGCCTTGGTGGATAGCATTCTTGCTATTATCTTGTCCTCTTTGAGACTCAGTCTTAGTGTAGTCCTTGTCCAGGTTCTAGCTTCTTGTCCTTGTCTATGATTGTCGCAACCAGAAGTGACAACATGTTTTATCCCCATAACCTTAGATATGGTCATGCTATGGGCCATAATCATGGTAGAGGTCACTTACCTTTCATTATGCAATCCATATCTAGTTCAGCTAGTGAGGCATCTTCATGATCTCCCTCACTTGCCAAGTCATCTTGAGTTCAACGAACATTTTCTATAAACTTGCAACAAATTAGGAATCCTTTGTACCAAGAGGATACTAAGATAGGTAGAGATCCTATATTGCCAAACATGATGTTTGGTCCTTTTTTCAGAAGATCTTTTGAAACACAACACACTGAAACTGAACACATTCGTATAATGACTAATCGTGAACTTGAACATGGTAGTCATAGTCAACACCAAGAAACACCTAAGAATGACAAAGAGAAAGAGAAAGACTATGACACTGATGAGGAATAGGAAGAGTTGGAAATACTCCCTAAACACATAGAAAAATGTCAAACAGACAAAAACTTCCAAAAGGTCATGGGAATCTTACTCAACGAAGAGAAAGAAAAATACTTTCTTAAACTTACCCAAGAGGGAGCAAAGTTACCTTCTCATTTTAATGTGGAAACCATTGTCACACCTGAAGAAGAAATTGAGACCTCTAAACTCCAAAAACAATTGAAAATTATGCAAGACCAATTGGCTTAGATGATGCATGAGAAAGAGAAACCCACAAAGACATACACATTGGATGCTCTTTGTCCATTTCCATTTGACAAAAGCATAAACATGTTGCCTTTCCCATGAGGCATAGAACTACCCAAATATGATAAGTACTTTGGTAATACTAATCCCCAAGATCACTTGCAGGAATTTGGTGCTTTGTCTATGGAGTTTATACATGATCAAACCTACCTCATTCATTTATTCCCTAGAAGCCTAGGTGGTCAGGCTTTGGAGTGGTTCTCACATTTACCTCCTGGTATCAAGACATTTGATGAAATTGCGAATTTATTTGTTCATCAATATTCTCATAACATACAACACCCTGTCAATATTCGAGATCTATGCAACCTTAAAAAAAAGGTTGGTGAACCTTTCCTCACTTTCCTCCAAAGGTGGAGACAACTATACACTAAGTATTCTCATAAAATCTCAGAAACGGAGAAGCTTAACATTTTCACTAATAACCTCTTACCTGATTTCAGGTATAGAGTCCAACTACAAGGTCCACATACCTTTGAAGATATGATTACATAGGCTATCTGTATCAAAGAATTTATGGTCAAGAAAGGTGAACTCACTCTTTAGAGAGACATAAAACAAGGTTCCACTTCCAATAGGGATAAAACCAAACATGTCAACAAGAATCAAGAAAGTGTACATGATGGAGTTGTTGAAAATGTCACACCTAAACCTACTAAAGCTGCATTTAATCTCATAGATGGCCTCAAAGCAGCCAAAAATGTTGAGAAACCTCCTCCTGACAATAAGACATCTGGGAACAAACTGAGAAACTCTTGGAAAATATGCCCCAAGCAAGAGTATACGCCTTTGGGAGAACCTTTGGATGTGGTTTACAAAACATTGCTACAACAAAAGCTTATTTCACCAATGGATAACCCTCATCCCTATGATCCACAACCACGTCCACCATGGTGGAATGAGACCTCATTCTGTGAGTATCACCAAAACAAGGGGTACAAATCTAGCAACTATATAAACTTGCACCACAAAGTCCAGGACATGATTGATGTTGGTGATCTTGTGGTAGATGGACATAACAATATTTTGGATCACAAGGAATTCAAAGAGCCTTTCCTAGCTTATGAAAAAGGAGAGACTTTGAAACCACAACCCCACAACAAGGTCAACTATACATATTCCGATGATGACAATGTCATTCACATGGTTGAACCTATGGATTCTGAATACTATGACATTATTACCATTAAGGACAAGCAAGATAACGACAAAACCAAGACACCATTTGTCTTGAGGGGCCCTACTTTTGATGAAATGGATAATATGCCTTCACAACACTATGCTAACATTGTTACTCACTCTTGCACCAAGTTGGTTCTCAAGGGTCCTACTCCTCCTACTTCAGATCTTGAACAACACAAAGATAAAGCCCTTGCTGGTCCATCTGGCAAAGGTGCAAAACCCACAATGAACTTGACCACAACTAGTTATAGTGTTCTCAATCAACTAAAATGAACTAATGCTCAAATTTCCATCTTTGAGCTACTTTAAATCTTGCCTGCTCGCAGGAAGATTCTGGATAAAGCCCTCACTGAGGTAAATGTTCCTCAAGATCTTGATCTTGAGTGATTTCAATCCATGGTAGGTCACTTGACCTCGCCATATCTTATGAATTTTTCTAAGGAAGATGACAACTTGCTGAGTCACCCACATAATCAACCTCTACACATCAAGGTTATGGTCCATCAGACAGTGTTCATTGGGTACTCATTGATAACAGTACTAGCCTAAATATTATCTCTACTACTCTGCTTAGACAATTGAATTATTCTGAGGATTTTGTTGATCCTCGATGAAAGATCACTATCAAAGCATATGACGAAGTTGAATGAAAGTCTATAGGTCTTGTGGTTTTACCAGTTCGCGTTAGTCCTTTCGAAAGGGATGTCACCTGTCAGGTGCTTGACATTCCCTTGGCCTAAAAATTTTTGTTAGGATGCCCATGCATACATGAGATGTGCACTGTTCCATCTACATATCACCAATGCATCAAGTTCCCATTTCATGGCTCTAAAGTTACTATTCCTACCACTACTAGCTACACTTGCAATGTGCTCAAAGCTACTAAAACTTTCATCCCTGCTAACCATGAGTCCACTGATTATCATGACAATAAGCTGAAACAAATTGAGCAGTCATTCAAACTGAAAGAAAATGGCATGGGAGAGTACCACATTGAACTAGTGTTGTCATTAATGTCTCTCCCAAAGTCTCCTTGACATTATGGGAGACCCTCAGAAGTAAAGAAGTCGTTCGTGCTGACACCTCAGACCAAGTATAATGGCAATTTTGTCAAGGCTACAATTCCCTTAGAAGATGAAAGTGAAAATAGAGCCATTGTTGCATGGCTTTACAGAGAAGAGGCTCGAGTGGACCTAATAGAACAAGCTCAAGAAATCACTCCTAATAAATATGGACCTGGTCTTAGGCTTATGAAGCATTTTGGTTACAAGGGAACTGTCCCTATTGGGTGTAATAATAATGGCCTAATTGATCCTATCAAGGCAAGAGCTCAAAGCAACCATGATACAACTAGCCTAGGATTTAAGAAGGTCCCTTTCCATTTGGGATCAAATAAATTCATCCCCAAACCTGAGAGCTCATCTGAAAATGAGTCATAGGTTGAGTTAGATACTCAAGAGGAAGGATCTGATGATGAGGATTCCTATCCTCATCCTATCCCTTATGATCTCACTAAATTATTTTCTAAGCTAGATAACTTTGTTCCATGTGTTAGCACTATGGATGATACTAGTGATTCTTCTAAGGATAATGTTGAGCAATTCAAATATCATTTTGAAAAGGGAGAATCTAGTCATTCATGCCATGTTGAGTATTTGTGTAAGAACCCAAAGCATGAAGGTGACTATGTCCCTATCACTGTTGGGGAGTTCTATAATCTCTCGCCATGTAGCACTAATTCTAAAGAATATGAGTTTGAATCTCTTTCAGAAGTGACTACTAATAAAGACATTGACCAAGTGCATTTCTATGAAAACCAAATTGAAGTGGGTGAAATGTCTAGGGTTAGGTCACATGGGTCGAATCCAACTAGTGCCGTAGAATCATCAATTACTAACATTCATACTCTGAGGTGTTTGAACACACTTGTGGATGAGGTCACCATAGGTCTCCAATTTCTGGTCCAAGCACTTAATGACTATACCATGAACACAATTGAACCAGCCACTACTCTCTCACTCACATATTTCAAGCTTATAGACTGGAATCCCAATACATCTAGCGAAGTCCCCATGTTCCAGAATGACTATGCTCTTGCCTGTTACCTAAATGCTATCAAACCTGTAACATCTTCCACCAATGAGCAGAGCGTCAACATGACTAAGGCTGACATCAAATATCTTAGTCACACAATTAAAAAGAAAAAATACAAAAGGTCTAATGGTGAAAACAACATTGTGGTAGTGTCAGAACCCAAAAAAGTAAAAATAAAAGACGTATCCAAGGGTGAAAACCTCTCTAAGACACCCGTGGATGAGATATTTGATGTAATTCCTAGTCACTTTTAGGAGAGATCACCAGTTTTGATAGAGCCAATGCAGCCAATTAACCTAGGTATAGAAGAACATCCTCATATGATACATCTAGCATAGTCACTATCACTTGAAGAGAAGGAAAAATTCATTGCCTTTTTTAAGGAAAATAAAATAAATTTTGCATGGACATACTCTGACATGCCAAGATTGGATCATCATGTCCATAGCACCAGGCATCAAACCAATTAAGAAAAAGCTTCAAAAAATGCACCCTCACGTTGCATTGCTTGTCAAAGCAGAATTGGAGAAACTCCTAAAGGCTAGTTTCATCCGTGCAATTGATTATGATGAATGGATATCCAATATTGTTCCATTTTCCAAGCACAAAAAATCTATCAGGGTTTGTACAAACTTTCGTGATCTTAACTTGGCATGTCCTAAAGATGACTTCTCGCTCCCTAATATTGATATGATCATGAACATAATGGCTAGCTATGAGATGTACTCACTTATGGATGATTTTTCTGGATACAATCAAATAAAAATCATGCTAGAAGACCAAAAGAAAATGGCTTTCACATGTGCATGGGGAACCTTTTGTTGGAATGTGATGCCATTTGGTTTGAAGAACGTTGGTGCTATATATCAGTGAGCTGTTACTACAATTTTCCATGACATGATTCATAGAACCATGGAGGACTATGTTGATAATACCTTGGTCAAAAGTGCTAAATGCAATACTCATCTACAAGATTTGGGTCTCATCTTAGATCGTATGGAAAAGTTCAGTCTTTGGCTCAATCCTAAGAAATGCGTATTTTGCATCACATCAGGGAAGTTGTTGGGATACATTATTTTTGCAAAAGGAATTGAGGTAGATCTAGAGAAAGTAAAAGAAATAATGGACATGCCACCACCTTGGAACATCAGTCATATGAGAGGGCTATAGGGAAGGCTTCAATCTATTCGCAGGTTTATTTCACAATTGGTAGATAGATCACAACCCTTCACAAAGACCTTACATAAGGGTGTGAAATTCAATTTGAGCCAGGATTCTGAGCAAAGCTTAACAGAGATCAAACAATATCTTGTCAATCCACCCATCCTGATGCCTCCTATTCATTGGAAGCCTTTTCTTTTATATATTTCAGCCATTGAAACATCTCTGGGCATCCTATTGGCTTAGGAAGATAATGACAACAAAGAAAGAGCTATTTACTACTTGAGCCAAACATTGGTCTCTTATGAGAAGAACTACAAATTTATTGAGAAATCTTGCTTGGTAGTTGTCTTTGCTTCCCATAAGTTGAGACACTACATGCTTGCCCACACTACATGGCTTGTGGCTAAAATAGATCCACTAAATTACTTGCTCAGTAAGGTGGCTCTCACAGGAAGATTGGCTATATGGGTTATGTTACTCAGTGAGTTTGACATCCAATACATTGAATGCAAGGCTATTAAGGGATAGGCAATTGCAGACCAGCTGGCAGAGGCACCCATACAAAATCTTCTGCCAATGAATATTGATTTCCCAGATGAGTCAATTCTGACACTCACGCACCATAGATGGGTTATGGTCTTCGATGGGTCCTTCACACAACAAAGATCAAGTGTTAGATTACTCTTCATTACACCACAAAGATACTCATTTCCCAAAGCATACAAGATTATGTTTCCTTGTATAAACGACATTGTTGAATACGAGGTTTTGATCAATGGCATGAAAATTGTAGCTGAATGGAGAGTGGATTAGTTAGATATCTTTGGTGACTCTTAGCTTGTTATCAACCAGGTTAATGATGTGTACCAAACAAAGGATGAGAAACTAATTCCTTACAAGTTCATGGTTGATGACTTAAAGAAGCATTTTGCACACATTACTTTTCAGCAAGTTCCTCGAGCAGATAATAAAGTGGCTGATGCCATGGCCACCCTGGCTGCTACAAATGCCTGAAAATGATCTCTGACATGAGTTCTTGGTGGAAGCGTTACACTACCCAACCTATGAGACCCCTAATTCTAAGATGATCTATTCCATTATAGGACAAGAATCATCTCACTACCATCACATCTATTCCTACCTTTGTAATCAAACCATTTTAGAAGGTTTGACCCGGAATGAGAAATGTTATCTAATCCATAATGCTTCACATTATGTCATTATTATTGACAATCTATATAGGAGAGGTCTCGATAGAACACTCCTTAGGTGATTAGAACTTGAAGAGTCCAAACATGCACTAATTGACATTCATGAGGGCATTTGTAGATCTCATTCCAATGGCCTGACACTAGCTTGCAAACTCCTTCATGCTGGTTACTACTGGCCCAAATTGGAGCAAGAAGTCATCAAGTATGCTAGGTCCTGCAAGTAGTGTCAGTTACACAAGAATCTCATCCACACTCCAGCCAAAGAGCTAATTCCCTCTACTATAACATGGTCATTTCAACAATGGGCCTTCGACTTGGTGGGACAGATCCACCCAACCTCCTCTAATGGAAACAAGTTCATTATCATGGCTATAGATTATTTCACGAAGTGGGTAGAGGCAGTACCTCTCATAGTTGCTAATGGCAAAACTATAGCACTTTTCATTACAAAATACATCATTTGCAAATATGGTGTACCATTCTCAATCATTACTGACAATGAAGGATAATTCAAGAATAAAGACCTTAAGGAACTATGCAAGAAATTCAAAATTACACAACATTGGTCTTCCATTTATTACCCCCAAGGTAATGGCCAAGCTGAGGCATCCAATAAGGCAATCCTCAAAATTCTTCATCACACAGTCAGTAAGTCAGGGAGAGACTGGCATCTCCAGATCAACCCAACCTTGTGGGCATATAGGACAAGCATCAGAACTCCAATGGGCACAACTCCCTTTGCTTTGGTGTATGGAGTGGATGTTGTGCTTTCAATTGTTGAGATAATGGGTGTTGCACACATTGCATAATATTTTTATTTTATTATTTTATTTTAGTATGTAATGTTGTGCCTAGATGGACGTGCAACATGTAAAGATTCCCATCGAATATTCTTGATGAGTTGTATTGTAACATTGTGATAATATTTCATGTAATTATTTAATATTGGGGAAAAGAACTAAATGCCCAATATTAAATGTGGGGTCAGTGGGTTAGGTAGCACATGGTTTATGTAATACCACTTGGTGGTTTTGTGGGACTTGCTACTATATAAGCAGCCACAAGGGTAGTTGTTGTAGAGAAGAGAGAGTGACAAGGAGAAGACAAAAGGCAAGAGTCGAGTGGGACAAGGCTTGACAGGTTAGCCAAGGGAGCATTTGTGAAGGTTGAAAGCATGGCATGGGATGTGTGGATTCATGCTTGTTCACATAGTTTGCTCGGTTGTGGCTATGGCCATGAAGGCTTCCATGGTTGTATGACAATGGTATTTTTGCTAAATAATACATGATGATGGATACTTTTGGAGGCTAGGTTTTTCCCTCAATGAGGGTTTCCCAAGGTATATCTTGTGTCACATTTTGTGAGTATGTTGTCTATTCTCTTGCATGTGGATTTTAATTCCGTGTTTATTTTAGATCTATTATGGGTTATGTGGAAATGGTTATATTCTTTATTGCCAAGTTTCCTTACAAGTGGTATCAGAGCTATGGTTTTATTATTGTAACCCTAGGTTGAATCCATGGGAATGCATGAGAGGATAAAAGAAAAGGGCAAGATATATGAATGATTGCAGATCTGAGGGTTTTGGATTTGCTGTTATAATGGGATGTTAAAATATTTGGGCATGTGAAATTTTTGGACAAAAAGAAAAAAGATTTTTTTGGATGTTTCATTTAAATGAGGGTTTTGGGGGGTAGCTTGTAGAAATGACCTCTTGGGTAAAAATAGACCTCACCATTGGATCCGAGTCGACATTTTCATAAATTTTGATATATAGTATACCCTAGTTTGGCCATGTTCAGAGGAAATGAAAGAGTTTTTTGGTTTCAGCCCATGATGGCCGTCAAATTTAATCCCGTCGAAATTTTCGTCACTGAAAAAAATTAAAAAAATAAAAATCGTACTGAAAATGGTAAAAAGACTATCTTAGTAAAACGGCCATAACTTTCTCTCAGAATATCCTATTTTAGAGTTCTTATAGGCATTGGAAAGATAATTTAGAGCACTACAACATGAAATAGGTTTGGTTTTGTGATTTTAAAATTTTGTTAGGTTTTCAGAGCCCTAAAGTCAGATGTTTTTTATTTTGAGCACAGATTAGGGCATAACTTGGGCATACGGAGTCAGATTTTGGACTTCAAGTAGTCAACGGAAAGCTCTTGGAGAGCTCTACAAATTGGTTCAGATTTGGTATAGGTTTGGCATGATTAATTTGTTGATATATTGATCTGAATAGTTTATAGGTATATTTTGACTATGGTAACATTGTGAGTTTATGGCATTGGAAGATTTAAGATTTGATGTCATTGTATACTCAGTTCATATTTTAGATTGGTCTCATGATGATATGGTTATTAGTGTTTTCTTTGGATATGTATGATGACTTGTTGGGTCTACAAGTTGTGTAGTGTTGTAAGCGGTCTATACTTACAGGTTGCATTTATAGCTTGGTTATGGGTTGTCTTTGCCCATTGATCTTTCACTATTGATGCATATTCAGATTGGTGGCTTGGATTTGGGTTGTCTATTCCCTAAGTCACATGATTTGCTAATTTTATCTTCATGTAGAAGGGATGAGATGTTGTTACTAGGTACAGTCATGGCAAAGGATTGTGGTTGACTATGCTGGTAGGTTGGACACTTTGAGAGATAGATGCTCGATTCATGGATGTGATCATGGTGTCACAGATTTTGGCATGACATGATTGGATATACAAGTACATCCTTGATGTTCATTAGCTTGGATTTCTAATTTAGTTATGGTGGTTTATCTTCGTGGTAGAGGATCATGGTTATTTGGTTTCTTTTGAGGAGCTCATGATGTGCACTTTGAGTTCTTTGATGGTTTGATGCCTTGGTTGATTCTCATGGTTAGAGGATGGGTATTTTCATCATGATGTCATGGATAGCTTGGATACACAGTTTAGTGGGAGCTTGTGACAGTGATGGGGTGACAGTGTAGGATTAGTTCCTGGTTTGGTTTGGATCTTCATATAGAAGATGGATTTTATGATGCCATAGGTGACTTGGTACCACAGTTGAGTGGGAGTTGTTGGCATTGATATATTTATTGAGTGTTTGTAGATGTTGAAGGTTTGTCTTAGATCCTGTTGCTGCAGAAGCATCTTTGACATTTGCATGGTGCACTTGTTATCTTCATGGTGTTTGAAGATGGTTAGATCTTGAGGACTCATGGAGTTCTTGGTTATCTTCATGGTGTATGGAGATGGTTCTTCCTGGTATGTGGAGATGGTTTTCTTCATGGTGTGTGGAGATGGTTGCATCTTGAGGACTCACAGAGTTCTTGGCAAAGGTGTGGTTTATGCTTTTATTTGGCATGTTATCCTTGGTGTGAGGATGGTTTCATTATTATGTCATGGTATACTCTTGATACGCATTTAGAGTTGTGACATGTTATGGTATGTTCATATGGAGCATGTTATCTCTTTAGTTGAGATGGTTAGATCATGTTGTCATGTTTATGTTCCTAAGCCATGGTTGGAACTTTGACATTGATCTTGGTTTAGTTTCTTAGTATTGAGTACACTAATCATAAGCTGGATACTTCATGTTATTGTTATGTTGCATTTGGAGTTGGCATGGATTGATTGGTTATAGGTGCTCATGGATACTTAGAGACGGTGGTGATGCTGATTTCTCTTGGATTAGAGAAGTATTTGTTGGGACGGTTGATGGTTTCAGCAGGAAGTCCGAGGGGCAGTCACCTGATATGGACTTGAGAGGAGAATTTTCTTAGATGAGTCTTGGTTGGATACTTGGGTATCTTGATGAGCATTCTCATTCCCCACTCTTGGTCTACTCGGCGGTTTGCTACTTGAGAGGTATAGCCCATTGTTTTCTCTTAGTTGCATTATATTTATGCTTGTCTTTCATGGATATGGATCTTGAGCTATGGTACATGAGTTAGTTCTGGAGGGTTCATTTGAGAGATGGTTAAACATTGGTTATCTCCATGTGCATATGTTGTTATGCTGGTTGAGTTTGGGAGATGGTTTTATATTGGTCATTTTCCTTGGATTAGGAATGGTTATTCCTTGGTTAAGGAATGGTTTTATTGAGTTTGATCTTCTTGTGAGAGGCTTACATCCATGATTAGTTATATGGTATGGTTTGGGTGTTGTTGAGGCTTCTTGTTGGGGTTTTATGGAGGAGATCATACTTGCACAATTTACATCTAGAGGTGTGTGTAGAAGGACATGATACAGGTTATGATTTGCATGGTTTCTCTGGTCTTGGTTATCTTCCTGGATGTTCAGTTTTGACTACATTGGATTTGAGATTGGTTAGAGATTGTGATCACTGGTTTGTGCTCATGTATGTCATGTGAGAGATGACATGGTTATTTCTTTCTCTTTCCTTTGTTGGTTGTGGAGAATTTGGGAGACTATTGGAGACTTTTTATGAGAGTTATTCTTGCAAGATATTGGATTATGTATTGTGGATGTCCTTGATACTAAATGGATTCACTTCTTTGAGATGTGTTGAGTGGATTGGTTATAGATTTGACATTATCTTTTGCAGTGGGAGCTTCTTGGTATATATGTGGTAGGTATTGCTCTTGAGGCTTGTGATTACAAGCTATAGATTGGATATGTCGCTGATATAAGATTCACTTGTTATACCTTTGAGGTATGGATAGTTGGATGGGTTTGGCACTTTGCTGTGGGTGCTATTTCAGCTATGGATATTTTGACAACTACGAATACATGTGATTACCTTTGGATCAGGTTATTTGTACTTGGAATTTCAGTTGGTATAGGATTTTATGATCTTCTAATGCGACAGGTTGTGTGGTTTTCTCTTTGGATGGCTTCTATGAATGTCCAGTGGGAGTGGCATAATAGGAGGTGAGATTATTCATGTTCGAGATGCTGGATACTTTGATTTTGTTGTGGGTACCAGGATGGAGCACTTGGTGTATTTTGATCCATGATGGTGGATGTGTTGGGAGGGATTGTTCCCTTGTTCATTTATGTGGCTACGGATTGACCCTATGCAATGTATACAACAAGTGGGAGATTGTTGAGATAATGGGTGTTGCACACATTGCATAATATTGTTATTTTATTATTTTATTTTAGTATGTAATGTTGTGCCTAGATGGACGTGCAACATGTAAAGATTCCCATGGAATATTCTTGATGAGTTGTATTGTAACATTGTGATAATATTTTATGTAATTATTTAATATTGGAGAAAAGAACTAAATGCCCAATATTAAATGTGGGGTCAGTGGGTTAGGTAGTACATGGTTTATGTAATACCACTTGGTGGTTTTGTGAGACTTGCTACTATATAAGTAGCCACAAGGGTAGTTGTTGTAGAGAAGAGAGAGTGATAAGGAGAAGACAAAAGGCAAGAGTCGAGTGGGACAAGGCTTGATAGGTTAGCCAAGGGAGCATTTGTGAAGGTTGAAAGCATGGCATGGGATGTGTGGATTCATGCTTGTTCACATAGTTTGCTCGGTTGTGGCTATGGCCATGAAGGCTTCCATAGTTGTATGACAATGGTATTTTTGCTAAATAATACATGATGATGGATGCTTTTGGAGGCTGGGTTTTTCCCTCAATGAGGGTTTTCCAGGGTATATCTTGTGTCACATTTTGTGGGTATGTTGTCTATTCTCTTGCATGTGGATTTTAATTCCGTGTTTATTTTAGATCTATTATGGGTTATGTGGAAATGGTTATATTTTTTATTTCCAAGTTTCCTTACACCAATAGAGGTTAAGAATCCTACCTTGAGAATCTCTATGAAGGGCCTTATCACTGATGATGACTATAGGATAACTTGGCTTCAAGAGCTTGTATTACTGGATGAACGACAACAAGTGGCATGTGATCATCTATGAGCATATCAACAAAGAATGGCTAGAAGCTACAATCGGAAGGTCAAGTCACATGACTTCTAGTTGGGTGATCTCATCCTGAGAGAGAACCCCAAGAATCAACAATAGTGAGTGCAAAAGGGAAAGTTTGAACCAAACTGGCTCGGTCTGTACATCATCACTGCAGTATATGGATCTAGCACCTATCATCTTTCCACAACCGAAGGAGAAGTGTTTAAAGAACCTTTCAACACTCTCCACTTGAAGCGTTTTTACATTTGATCTAAAATTAGTAAGCTCTTTGTACATATCTATATGTCTTGAAAAAAAATCTAAAAATCAAAAAAAATCCTAAAAAAATTGTTACCCTAGTGAAAACCTAGTAATAGGCACCTTGGTAAACCAAAAAAAAAGTGAAAAACCTCAAAAACAAAAATACAAAAAAATCTCAAAAACAAAAATACAAAAAAATTGAAAAAATAAAAAATACAAAAAAATTCAAAACAAGAAAAATACCAAAAAAATTGAAAAAAAAGAAAAGTTTTGTTGGTGAAAACCTAGAAACAAGCATCATGGTAGCAAAAAGAAAAAAGAAAACCCTACCAAGAAGGTGAAAACCTGGTAAATAGGTGCCTCTTATTCCTAATGCTCCATCTTGCAATGTATCTTCTGGCTATTCTATATAGTTGCTTTCATGCTTTCGCTTTCCTACTTTTCCTACTTTCTGCTCATGTATCCATGGATTGAGTCTTGTCACAGCTAGAGGGCATTCCCTCTTACTGTCACCCTTTTCAAGATTCTCCTCATAGGATCTCCTTCACGACAGTCACTAGTGGTCCTCACTATGTCTGCCTACTACCGCTAGTGTCACTCCTTTCGAGATTCTCCTCATAGGATCTCCTTTGTGACAGTCACCAGTGGTCCTCACTACATCTACCTACTATCGCTAGTGTCACTCTTTTCGAGATTCTCCTCATAAAATCTCTTTTGCAATAGTCACCATTTGTTTCAACTGTGTCTACCTACTATTGCTTGGGTTATGTCTCCAGGTTCCTTTATGGAAGATCTCTCTTGCATCAGTCACCGATCATCCTAGCTGTGTCTATCTACTGTCGCTCAGTCCCCTTTAGGTTCTTCATCTTGAAGATTCTTCTTTGCCCTCAGTCACTAGTCATTCTGACAGTGTCTTTCTATTGTTGTCACCCTACTAAAGAGATTTCTTTCAAACATGTTCTAGACACTGACACCTGACATCAATCCTGAAAACATTGAACTCAAAAAGACATACTTGTTTGGATATGCTGAGCATTTTCTTTGTTTTCTTTGTTTTTCTTTATCATATCTCCTTGAGCAACTTGATGATGTCATCTTTGACTAAAGAAGTAATGACTGGGGGCATGATCTTTTCTTTTCTTTCTATTTATGGTTTAGTGCCAATTAGTTGACATATTCCTATAAGAGGGGTGTCCACTATAAGAGCCTCCATCTCGTATTGGATGGTTGAGTGTACCTCGACTCCTTTTATATGAATACATCAATAACGTTGGTTCTTCTCCTTGTTTCTTGGAGTGAACTCTTTATGCTATAGTAAATACTAATACTCGTCCTACTAAGTGAACATATAGGTCACTGTGAGTATATCTAGCACACTTCTATCTCAGGTTACGAATGCAAGGGTCATTGTGAACAGAATAAATAATGAATACTTAGCATAAGATGGATCTCCTATGTGTCTGGCATGTTTGTATGCAAGAAATATACTGGTCATCCTAGCATTTATGCTTTGATGTTTATATTAACTTGCCACATTAAAAGGAAAAAATGTTCTAGTCATTCTGGCTTCTTGTGCCCCGAATGCTTACATTTAATCCTGACACACCAATGACGTATGTTATATTCATATTTCCATGATTGCAATATTAGTGGGAATTGTATGACCTACGAGCTTTGTTCTATATCTGGTGATGATTAAATATTGAGGATTAGTAACTAGACCTAGGGTTGCATTTAACATAGTCTTGCATTACATACTTCACTTGCATATGCACACAATTCAGTTGTGATTCTATTTCTCCCCTACGTGATGAAGGATTGGGAGGGCATCTTCAAAAATGTCAAGTTTCTCCATGGCTACACAAGTTTTTGGTCCATTGATTCATGTTACTTAGTGAATTACCTATCATTATCAAGTAAAAACATGCAACACTACATGAGATGTCAATCCATTTCCATATGCACTGCATCCATATACTCATAATATCTACTCTACATGCTCATAATCACATCACATCACATCAAAATACATAGGCATCATAATCAAACTCAAACATCCATCTCATCATCATCTTATTCACATCTCATGTACATCAAAGTAAAGAAAAATAGACAATGGCATGTACACACGGATACTTGATTCAAGATCTCGTATATATATATCAAAAGAATGGATCAGTACAAAAATGGGTGCTACTCAAGTGTAATCGATGAAAATCATACATCTGGTGCTGGCACACCATTCGATACATAGCCAAAGATCAAAATCAGGGTCAAGCACAGAGCATCTAACTCTATCCCATACCCTCACCTCCAGGAGGAGCAGGAGTAGTAGGTGGTAGAGGCGGCGATGGCATATATGGTCTGGCAGGAGGTCATGTGTCTCCAAACTCTCGTGCGTACTAAGAAAAGAATTGAACCTACAATGTCTCATCTGGTACTGCACTCGTATATGCAACATAATAGTAGGCAGACTGAGCTAACTAAAAGTAGATCTCATCTTGCACAAGCTCCAATCTCTGCTTGGTCGTCTCCATGCACTCTCTCCATCAATCTATCTCTCACTATCTCTCCACCAGCTATGCATCCTGGACTACCACTAAAATTTGCAGATCCCCCAACTATTGGGAGGCTTGATGAATCTACTCTTGATACCATCATACTATGTCCTACACCCCACCTGTCGGCTGATCCAACATATCCTCATCTAGCATCTCCGATGCTTTCTGCTATGGTGGCACTTCCTGCTATGGTGGTACCTACTACTGTGGAGGCTCTTGCTGAGGGGCCTACTCCTTTGTCCTCTGTCTCTACCATTGACTATGTCCTATCCCACTACCCCCAGCACCCAGGTCTGATCCCATCTAATTTGGGGGAATCTGCATCTACTGTACCTAGTGTCAGACCTATGATTGTTGCTATGGCTGACCTGGTAGCTATGGCTATGCCTGCTGCTACTGCGGCACCTGCCTCTGTGCCTACCCTTCCAACCCCAATGGATTTGTAAAGCATGGGAATTGATGGCTGATCAAAAATGCCTGATACACAGGTGTCATCCCTGTATCTACTACCTCTGGCAGGTAGTCCCACTAAACTACAACTACAACTAGGCTACAAATATCTATCATGGACCACCTTAGATCCATCTATGTTGGCCATCCTCACTCAACATCCTTCTGCAACTTGGCATAGGCACAGTACTTAGGAGAAATGTCCTGTGGTCGGCCATACTGCCCCCACACTCATGAAATCAAACATCTCTCTATGACTAATGTGGTCCTGCCCGCCAGAGGTTGAGAACTAAACATCCATGGTAACTCTCTGGGGGCATCATCCCAGTCCTCTGTCTCTTGCTAGGGTCACTATACAATGGACACCAAGTCATCAAGACATATCCTCCAGTGCTCAGTCTTACCCAGGTGGACCTGAGTAATGTATCCTCGATATCTACATATATAGGGCTCCATGGGCTCTCTAGCATCCTCAAAAATGGGCCTGTATATAGGAAGGTGCTCCCATGCCCATACCTATAAGATGTACAATCTAGCTGCCATCATCTTCTTCTCATGGAAGATGACCTTGTGCATCTCATGGAAAGATGGGCCAACATGCACTAACCCCACCCAAAGATCTTGGGTGCCTCCAACATCCTACGATGCATGGCTCCCCACCCACACTCCAAACCATGATGTCCTTTATCAGGACATAAGAAACAACTCGAAAATATAGCCAGCATAGATGCTAGCCTGTGCGTCGGTCCATAGGTTTGCATTAGCTCATCCTAGCTGATGGCCCTACCCCTTGGTAGCTCTCTCCCAAACACAATGGATAGTGCCTCTATCCCTGCTAGGGGCATTCTATCATAGATGACCTGGGCACTGTGAAATGGGATCCTCAGTATCCTCCATACATCCTCTAGGGTAATCATCATCTCACCCATCAGCAAATGAAAAGTGTTCATCTCTGAATGGAAATGCTCCACCAAAGTTGTCAGTAAGCCATGACTCACCATCACAGATGGAATTTAGCATAGTGAAGACAAACCTAATCGAGCAATGTGTGCTCGATCAGCATCATCAAGACTCCACAATAAATCTCCATATGGTGGGTAGTGCAATTTGAATGCAACATCACTGAAGACCTCCTCCATGTACAACAAAAAAAAAAAAAAAAAACAATCAGTATCAAGTCAAAACGATACATCAAAATAAACTAAAATGCAATTTTGAGCACAAAAGTGAAAATTTTAAGCATAACTGTCACGAGATTTTGCACGAAGTTCATGAAATCTTGTTCCAAGTCAAGAAATTTTGCACAAAGTTCTCCAAGTCTCACGTGAAGATCTTAAATCTCACACGAAGAATCACGTCGTCATGTGAGAAAATATCTTTGCGCATGAAAAATGAATTCCCTCTGTGTGAAGAATCTCATTCTTCACATGAAAGATAATGCCTCCTGCATGAAGATCCTCCCCACCACATGTGAAGAAATAGCGCACCCTATTTCTTCATGTGAAGAAAGAAGATCTTCGCACAAAAGACAATAGGTCTCATGCGAAGATCATTTGGAAAACCCTAAAACATGCTAAAATATGCAATAAATGACCTTGTAAAGCATGAAAGTGAAAGTACAAAGATGGGAAATCGATGACTCATCGGTGGTCCGTAGTCTGCTAGCCAATTGTGTCATCTGAAGCACTCAAAACGATGGTATCTCATGTTCACTACCATATCTCTCTCATAGCTCAAAATCACTAGAACACAAAAGCACAAATGAGTTTGTAAATGACACCTTGGACCCTTATATAGTTGTTGACCAAATTTTTCAAAGTGCTTCGATTTGCATGAAAATCACCCCCTGGCTAATTGGACCTTTCTGGATCCATTTTCGGGATTGAATTTGAAATTTGACACACCTAAATGCCTCAAACATGTGTTTTAAATTTTTGGGCACTGACGTAATCAAACGCTTGTGCAGTCTGAATTTATCTGATATCTTGGAATTCCTGAAATCCTTTCAATTCTAAATTCTTTGTATTTGAAAAATTCATTTTGAAAATCTTCAACTCAATCCAACTTTGCTTTATTCTAGTCAACTAATGGTCAAACTTCATCTTCTGGACCTCAGAAGCATGCTACATTGATTCTGAATCATCTTTTGATCATCCTGATCTCTTCCATATTATATTGAATCTTAAATTTCTCCAATATATCTTTCTCTATTGCTTTACATCATATTTTTGGTGTGTCATCTTTCAATTTCACTCCTGAGGGGGCAGGATGATTGCATCATTGAATCTTTTTGAAATCACTGCAAATTGACTCTGAATTTTCTTCTGATCATTCTGATCTATCCTACATTTTTGTTGAATCTCATCTTTCTTCTGCATATCTCTCAATCTATAGCATCACATCACATTTTTGGTGTGTCATCTTTTGATTTTTCTCCCGAGGGGGCAGGATGATTACATCATTAAACTTGAATTTCAAGTCAATTTGAATCTTCATCTCTTGGGGCATCTTGTTCCCTTCTTATGTCCTCATCACTTAGGGCATCGCATTACTCGGGGCATCTTGTCCCCATCTTTCTGGCATCATTGTCATTTGTTTCATCTTTTGATCATTTGATCACATCTTATAACATTTCTAGTTTGAGTTTAGTGGATAGTTATCGAGACAATCTAAACCCCAACTCTTGAAAATTAGGCCTTATTTTGGGGATGATTCTAAGACTCATAATTGGATCTTATCAATCTCAAGTATCTAGGTGTTCTTCATTGCTCGGGGCATCTTGTTCCCTTCTTATGTCCTCATCACTTGGGGCATCTTGTCCCCCTCTTTCTAGCATGATTGTCATTTGTTTCATATTTTGATCATTTGATCACATCTTATAACATTTCTAGTTTGAGTTCAGTGGACAGGTATCGGGATAGTCTAAACCCCGACTTGTGAAAATTAGGCCTTATTTTGGGGATGATTCTGAAACTCATAATTGGATCTTATCAATCTTAGGTATCTAGGTGTTCTATATGAATCCTTGAAGGTTAAGCTCCGTTCTTAGGATAATCTTCTAAATGCTATCAATCTCAGGTATCTAGGTGTTCTATCTAGATCCTTGAAGGTTAAGCTCTATTTTGGAGATAATCTTCTAAATGCTATCAATCTTAGGTATCTAGGTGTTCTATCTAGATCCTTGAAGGTTAAGCTCCATTCTAGAGATAATCTTCTAAATGCTATCAATCTCGGGTATCTAGGTGTTCAATCTGGATCCTTGAAGGTTAAGCTCCGTTCTGAAGATAATCTTCAAAATGCTTATCAATTTTAGGTATCTAGGCATTCTGCTTGGATTCCTTGGGACTAAGCTTTGTTCTAGAGATAGTCCTTAAAAGCTTATCAATTGGTCTTCGTATCATCAAATTTCAGAACCAATCTCATCTTCGCATCATGCTTTCTAATTTTCTTTGAATTGAACATGTTGTTTGCACATTCTTTCAAAGAGGGGCAAAATGTAATACCCCAAAATTGGCTCATTGCCATGATACCAATTTTGGTCTATTCTAATTCAATTCTAAAGTCTTATTTCACTAGGTAAATTCTTATTCCGAGTTTCGCTACTTGACTTAATTGTCAAATGTTTAAAACCCTAATCTACATTAATCAAACTCTTTATTTAATTCCTATAGTATTGTCTCACATTAGTCACATTAAACCTATTGATTAAGATTTAATTTAATTATTAAGTATTTATACTTTAATTAAATTAAATTATCTCCTAAGGCTAATCTACTATGGAATTAAATTTATTTAATTTAATAAATATGCCTATTTTAATTAATTAAACAAAATTATTTAATTAAATGGAGAAGCTACTTATATTTAATTAAGAAAAGTTATTTAATTAAATGGGAAGCCATTCCTAATTAATTAAATAAGAAATTGTCTCTAATTAATTAATAGAATTATTTAATTAAATAAAAAAAGGTAATTATGAGAGCATATCTCATTTTATTAAATTAAATATCTCTCCTAATTTCTCTTCAGTTCAAGAATGGAAATCCCCAATTCACTGCCGATCAAATTAGAAGTGACCCAGATCACTTGCTTTTACACTAAAGTCTATCTGAGCTGACTAACTCTTACACTCAGATCTGAGTTAGTTAACTCCCTTTAATTTGGGAATCTTCCTTTATGATTGAATTTCACCTTTAATCCTGACTGTTGATTGAAATTGATCTCAACCATTGATGGATTCCAGGAAAATCTATTTAAGAGACCCTCATCTCTTCATTTTGGAGGATGAATTAGAATTTGCATCAAATTTCTATTGAAATTCATACTCACATTTGCTCACATTTGCTCACATTTTTGCATACATCTTGCATTCTTAGTTTAAATTCATTTAGCTTAATTATGCATAGGTTAATCTATGTTTGTTTTAATTGTTCCTAGATTAGAATGCATGTTCATTCTAGATTAATCTGCACAATCATATAGATTAATTTCAATTCTTAAATCTTTTTTTCTTAGAGGGTCTGGTTGCCTACACCTCAAATCTAAGGATATTAAATAGGAAAAATCCCTTTAGATAGAAGGCAACAGGTCGGCTTGTTGGATGATTTTCAGATGGACAATCCAATGTTCATTCTAGGATGAATCCTCATATAAGGACCGTGTTGAAGTGTGTGTGTGAAGCATAAGGCCACATTCTACATATACAATTGGTATAGAGTCATGGCTAGAGGACACCTTGGATAGAAAAAGGAAGAGGAAAGAGGAAGGATTTCCTAAAAAAGAGACTTCATCTCTAGCTATCCATCTAAATTAGCACTGAGTAAGGTCAAAAAGTAGAAGACCTTGTCAATTCTTAGACAAGATCTTGACATAGGGCATTTGATGATGGAAATTGCCAAACCCACTAAAAAGTGAAGAATTGAATATATGTCTACAAATGATTTTGCCCTACATTTTGTGCATCTCAAGGAAGTCAGACATGACATCAAGGTTGGCCTATTGAAGTCAACATAACTTGAAAGCCTTAAATTATCAAAGGTCAAAATGAAGGTAGAAATATATGAACTCAATGTCTTTATCAAGTAGTTAGTCACCCCATTGGCAATCATCTTTGAAATGTCAATTACCAGTGATCCTACTACTAATGATGTTCAAGCACTCATCTCCCAGCTACAAGAAGATAAACAATTTGGGTAGATTGGTATAGAGTGGAGTGGGAAACTCAAGTTAGAAGGACTTGCAATTATAGAGTAGATCAATAATGCAATATTGAGGCTCAAAATAGGAAAGGACAATATTTCAACCAATCAAGCCACCTTGGCAGCAAAGAAAGTTAAAAGTGAAGATTTTATTTCTTTACTAAAGATGATTATCCATATGAAGGCTAAGGAAGCTATGGAAGTAAGATTCTACCTAGGGAAGACAAGCCTCTATTTGAGTGGCTCTAGAGCATGCAATTCAAGTCTAAAATGATCCTAGAGGCAGAGGAAAGACTTAAAGAAATAGAAGCCAAAGTGAAAAAGGATCAAGGTAGAGACTATGAACTCTTAAGAGGTCTACATACAGATTCCCAAACTATTGGACAAGAAAAGGGGATCATCAGGGTGGTTGTCATGCAAAAGAACTTCTCCAGTTATATAGATGTCTTGACAAAGATATCTTTTGACCACTAGAATAGGGTTTTTGAGCTCCAAAAACTTGGCAGGTGTGTACATGTAGCTATGGAGGAGATATAGAAACTTAAATGTTGTCAAAGATTTAGCTAGAGAGAATTCCAAGTGGCTCTTGAGATACACTAATGTCCATGTTCATCGACATGAAAAATTGATTCCAATCATTATTGCTGCCAAGGCTTATAGGGAAAATTTAGAAAAGGCAAAGAAGGCGAAATGATTCATATCCTGCCCTTTTGTATGTTGAAGTAATGATTGTAATGAACAAATTGGCTCCTTGCCATTTGTCAATTTTGAGGGGATGAACCAATTTGATTCCCATTTTGTAATGATCATCTCAAAATCCTATATGTATGAAATTGAAAGTATATAAAAGGTCGGTGAATTTTTGATGTGAAATACTTGATGTTGGAGAGACAATTGAATGGTATTTTGTGTCAATTATTTTCTATTCCATTCTTTCTATGTTAGTTTTATGTTTTTCTCTTTTGTCTAAATTGAATCAAGGAATGAACAAATTTTTATTCCCCTATTTCAAAATAGTAAACTAGAGATAATAGTATTGTTAGATCATAGGTTCAAGAGAAATCCCTATCCATGGTTTCTTTCAAGTCAATATTTCCATTTCTAGAGTTGGTTTCTTACTAATATCAGTTTAGTTTTAGATAGCATACATTTTTGAGACATTAACCTTTATGGGTTCATAAGATGTGTGAATCCATGACTTAACTAATCTTAAAATTCCAACTCTTGCCCAAGTTAGTTCCTATTTAGGCCTAGCTTGGTTCACCTTTTCTATTCTTAGGTTAAGAACACATCCTTATTTAGAATTAGAAGAAAACATAATTCATTACAAATCACTAATACAATAGAGATATGTACCTAAGAATTTAGATGGAAGTGACTCATTTAATAAAAAATTTCCAACTATTGTAATAAGATGTTGTTTACGAATTTGGGCATTTAAGAGTTAAATCAAAAGAACAATCTATTTACCAGAAAATTTTGGCTGACTCTATTAGGAGGATGAACAGTCACTAGACTAATAAACCTATGAAATGAAGAAAAATGTTGTTACCTCATGAGAATATAGTCCCAGTACTCCAACCTAACCTTGGATTCCAAGATGACTAGGAAGATATAATCTTATCCCTTAACACATTCATTTGGAGGAATCAAAGGAATGCAAAGCATTATAGAAATGCTAGTCAGGTATTGGAAGAAGAAGAAGTTAGGGCTAAAGAATTAGAAAGAGTTTTTCAAAGAATAGAAATCTGAAGGGTAGAAAGTAAAGCAAATCATGAAGCCTAGAGGCAAAATTAATCCAACATCCTAGACCAAGCAAGTTTTCTTAGAAGCACCAAAGATCAAGGTGGGCAAAGCCCTATTTTTGAAAAGTTTACAAAACTTGATTTTCCCATTCTAGAAGTACCTAGATGAAAGGGTGATAAGAAAAGTTGAAGCAGGCTACCTTCACCTCATAGAAATCAAAACTCTTCATATATTACTTGCTAGGTATTGGCCTTGTATGGAGTAGTTGCTTCCCTAGTTATCAATTTTCCACCATGCCTTGCTAGGATGATTATGGCTACTCCCTAGGCTGTAACAATAGGTCTATTAGCACTTACCTCTTTGTTGCACCACTTTTCATCCTCTAACCAATTCACAAAAGTGAATGCATGTGATATAGTGATACGAGTGAGTTCTTAGTGGTGATTGAGTCTAGGTTTAATCCCCTTTAGGTGGAATAAATCTCCATTAGATTTCTCCTTTTTCCCTTCTCCCCATTTCATAGCCAGGTAGTTTTTCTTTTTCTTGAAGTGATCTTATGGGTAGGTTAGTGCCTAGTTCATTGGAGATTCATGTTACTTATGCAATGATAAATTACAAGTTATATTCTCTTTCAACCTATCACTTTTTCAATAGAAATAGAATTTTGTAGAAATTTGGAAATCAACTTCTAAGATGATTTCCCGCAAAAGGAACCAAATGATACACATGGATCAAAAACATGAAAATAGAAAGGTACCCTATGGAAAATCCATGTTCCCCTTATGATTATGACCTCAAAAAATGTTTTAGATTTGTCACAGCTCTCATAACCATCTCTGGTGGAAAACTCAGAGTGAACTTCTCCTTGATAGGTTTTTAACCCATGAAGTTATTTTTCTAAAAAGGTAGTTTAGAGTGAAAAGAAATGATGAGTGGGCTCCTATAGAATCTTCGCACCTCACTTAGGCATTCCTAATCCCAAAAAGGATAATGGTCAAAATATCAATTAATAAAGGAAGCATTGATGAAGAAACATAAATTGTCTTCTCCTCTATGGGTTTTCAACACATGAAGACAATTTCCTAAATTTTAAAGAAAATAAAGCCAATAATCAGATTGGATCCGCAATTTGTGCATAAAATGTCTAAGAATGATAACAAAAAGAATCTAACCATTGTGAAAAAGAGTTTATGATTAGAATTTAACTTGGCAGACATTCTCCCATGGAGTACTCTATTAGTAACTTCCCAAAACATAAAGCAAAATGGGAAAGTAAGTTATGGGAAGATAGAAAGTTAATGTTGAGCCAATAGAATAGTGAAAAGACCCCTAGATATCCATTAAACCCTCACATTTACTATTTCAATGAATCTCTTCTTCAATTCATTCATGTGGCATGAATTCTAAAGATCAACCGATGAATCGAGGCTCCCATATCTATGGAAACATGAATAGTTGAACAAACTACTGCTCTTTCTTTGAATTGCTATTAGGTTAATGTGCATAACTTTTTCAAAAAGCTAGTATCTGTTACATTAGCTATTCTTTTTACTTTCTTAATTTAAAACTTTTTCTCAAAAAAATGGAAACTAGATTTGTGGGTTTTGACAAGTTGAATGGAATCAAATCCCAATTGTAGAATTTCATGGATACCTCTCTCTATTTCTACGACATGGAGGATTTTTTAAAAAGAGAAAATTATGACCAGATTCATCCCATCACTAAGAAGCTTTGAGGATGTGGGTTGGTTGAGGTAGCTAGTTTTTTGGTTGCAATTTAGGCCTTGAAATTGATCTACAAATGTATATACTATTATAACTCAGAGACAAGGCAAATTATACTACCAGATAACACAGTATTGATTTCAATCGATAAGAAAACTGTGGTGAGTTGCCTGTGAGTATTAGAAAGAGAGGAATTCTTAGAATTGACCTTTAGAGGAGGCATTTCCAATTTCTCTGTGAAGAAGATGATATGGAGGAAAGAAATCATGAAGACATGGTTCCAAAATCCGTAGAGTGCCAAGAGTAAGGTCTATAAGACATTTTTTGGAACAAACCTCAAACCATAGATTATTGATATCTTGGTCCTTTTTCATAGATTGAAAGGTGAGGCAAAAGCTTTGAATTTTGTGGAGCAATATTTATTTTTAGTGTAAGTCATTTTCTCTCACCCAATATATTTACTAGGCTCATGAGCTAAGAAAAATTCTGTCCAATGCTCTCTATGTCACAAAGTTTTACAATACATTCTATATGTTCTATTTCCTCATCTATATGTTAGCTTCCTTACAACTACGGTCAAGCCTCCCAAGAGTGGAAAATTTTCCTAATGATGTGAAATCTTATGAGTTTTACCCATGCTTATAGTTGTAAAATAGCTATGCATAATATGTAATAGTTAATGATGCATTCATGATAAGGATTTGCAGGGAGCTACAGGGATGTCCAAAAAGGAGATTTAGTCCTAAAGTCATGGTAGCCATTGACTAATTTGGGAGTTATTTCATCCAATTCTCATCCTTTTCTTATTTGCTTCTTGCAATTTTTGATGGTTTCCCATTAAAGCTACCAAGATATCCTAGTGATATAATCATGTTGATCAAGATCCTGCAACAAGTTACTCAAGTGAACATGTTGAGTGGGAGCCTAAAGAAGAAAGGGTAAAAATTCCCCATGAAAGTAGGGGCTTTTAGCTATGACACCCATTCAGATTCCAAGAACATGTTGAGGGTGTTTGAAATGAAATATAAATTGGGGATGTATGAAGTATTGAGGTCCATGCTCGACCTGAATGGGTACGAAAGGGATGTTTTACAAATTGGAAGTGTTGTCATGTACATTACCACCATTGAGGACTATTGGGCTGATTGCAAGAATGAGTTTGAGAGTCATGATCATGCTTTCACTAGACTAACAGTTGATCAAGGGAAAATGTACAAAGTCAATATTGATGTGGAAGGAGTGGAGGATGATAGTCAAAACGTGTATATCGATAATTACCTTACTAAGATAAGACACACTCCAATAAGTTTAGAGACTTATGAAGATTATAAGGTAGAGCTAGATATAATGATGGCTTGAATCTATAAAAGGATCAAGAAATGAGTCAAATGGACCACAGCTAGAAGGATTTGGAGCAAAAGCACAACCACTCAAGCTTCCCCAATAGTTGTGATGGCTTCCTCCTCCCAAGGTGGGACATAAGGTGCAACCTTGGCCATTACCCAAGGGCTAACACAACCATTAGATGGAGGTGATCAACCTCCTAACAAAAGTAAATTCCCTTAACTAAGACATGTCAGGATGACTCCCTTTTGGTGATCAAAACTCCATCAAAGGCTCAGAAGAAGAAGGTGGAGAAATTAAAAGATGGTGTAGTCACTCTTTCCTTCTTACCTCATAGTAATCCAATCCCATCTATAAGTGTTGCACTGCTCCTTCTAAGTAGTCCCCAAGTGTAGGGATTAGATCTCAGAGATGGTGAGAGTAGTGAGAGTGAGTCAATTGAGTCTAATGAGGCAATGAAGAAGACTTTAGAGGTAGAGAAGGACCTAGATTCTTCAAAGCTCATTTTATAGGCCCTGAAGAGTCCTTTCTCTTTGGTAAAAAAAACACTCACCCTAGTCGAGAGAAAGATGTTTAGCATAGATGCTCTTGGGACTACTTCCAAGGTGATCGATACAGATTCATGGCTTGAGGACACCTTGGACAAAAAAATAAAGAGGAGAGATGAAGGAGCTCCTAACAAGGAGACTTTATGTCTAGTTATTTGCTCTAGATCAATACTAATCAAAGTAAAAAAGTAGAAGACTTTGTCCATTCTCAGACAAGATCCTAAAATAAGGCATCTGATGATGGAAATTGAAAATCCCACTAAAGAAGGAAGAATCAAAGATACGTCTGCAAATAATTTTTCCCTACATTCTAAGGATCTTGGGAAGGTCAAACATGACACCAAGGTTGGCTTATGGAAATCAAAAAATTAAGTAATAGAGGGACAACTTGAAAGCCTTAAATTATTAAAGGTCAGAATGAAGATAGAAATCCATGAACTTAATGGATTTATTAGGTAGTTGGTTACCCCATTGGTAAGCATCTCTGGAATGTCAATCACTACTAATCCTACTACTACCATTGTCCAAGCACTGATCTCTTAGCTCCAAGAAGATAAACACTTGGGGAAAATAGGTAGAGAGTGAGGCAAGAAACTCAAGTTAGAAGAACTCTCCATTATATAGTAGATCAAAAATGCAATAATGAGGCTCAAAATAGAGAAGGATAACATTTGAGGAAATAGAGCTAACCTGGTAGCAGGGAAAGCTAAGAGTGAAGATTGTGTCCCTTTACTAAAGATGATTATCCATATGAAAGCTAAGAAGTTTGTGGAAACATAGATCTTGCCTAAAGGATATGAGCCTTTATTTGAGTGGCTCTAGAGCATGAAATTCAAGTGTGAGATGATCATGGTGATAGAGGAAGGACTTAAGGAAACATAAGCTAAATTGAAAAAGGATCAAGATAGAGGCTATGAACTCCTAAGAGGTCTACATATGGACTCACTGACTAGTGGACAAGGGAAGGGAATCATTGGAGTAGCCATCATGCAAATGAATTTATCTAATTACATATATAGTTTGATGGGGATATCTTCTGGTCACCAAGATAGAGTTTCTGAGCTCCAAACTTGGCAGATGTGTGCACATGGCCATGGAGGAAATACAAGATCATTTAAATGTTGTCAAAGATTTAGCTAGAGAGCATTCTAAATGGCTCTTAAGATACACTAATCTGCATTTTCATAGGCATGAGGAATTTATTCCAATCATTGTCACTGCCAAGGCCTATAGGAAAAATCAAAAAAGGGAAAGAAGGCAAAGTGGTTCATATATCTGACCCTTTCATATTTTGATGTAATGATTATAATGGAAAAATTGGCTGCTTGCCATTTGTCATTTCAAAGGAGATGAATCAATTTAAATTCCTTTTATAACAGTCATCTTGGAATCCTATATGTATTAGATTGAAAGATTAATAAAAGGTCAGCTAATTTTTGGTGTGAAATCCTTGATGTTGCAGAGACAATTGAATGGTATTTCATGTCAATTATTTTCTATTCCATTCTATTTTATGTTAGTTTTGCATTTTCTCTTTCATCTAATTTTAATCAAGGAATGAATAGAGTTTCAATCCCCTATTTCTAAGTAGAAAACTAAAGATAATATTATTGTTATCATAGGTTCAAGAGAAATCTCTTTTGTGTTTTCTTTCAAGTTAGTCTATTTGTCTTTGTGCTTAGCTTCCTATTGCTATCAGTTTAGTTTTAGTTATCATGCATCATTGAATCATTATGCCTTGTAGGTTCATAAGATGCGTGAATTCATAGGTTTAGTTAATATTATAATACCAACTCTTGCCTAATTTAGTTCCTATTTAGGCCTAGCTTGGTTTTCCTTTTCTGTTCTTAGGTTAAGAACACACCCAATTTTAGATTTAGAAACAAACATAACTCATTGCAAATCACTATTCAATAGGGATCTATACCTAAGAATTCAGAAGAAATTTAGTCATTTCAAAACAACTTTCCAACTATTGTAACCAAATGTCATTCACAAATTTGGGTGTTTAAGAGTTAAATCAAAGTAACAATCTATTTACCAACATGCTTATCACCCACTACCATCCAGTTCGACAATGAAATTCCCCAATTTTCTAGGATATGGGAGAGTTACTACTAATGAACATTTCAAAGCCTTTTTTGAAGCTACTCATATCTTAGGGGTAGCTCATGAAGATGTAGTCATAAGGATATTTGTAGAAACTCTAATAGAGAACACAACAGATTGGTTTTATCATATGGGAAATGGCTCAATCACAAGTTAGGACATGATGATGATAAATTTCAAGATGAGATCAAAAATGGTAGAAGATGAGAACATCCTATTAACATAATTTATTTCTATTAAAAATAACCTGCTATAAGTATGAGAGATTTTGTTGGAACTTTCAATACGATCACCAGTAGAATTCCTACTATTGATAGACCCACTGCTAGAAATTTGAAATCTTTCTTCATAAGTGTCATGCCATTGGATATCAACTATGATCTAAGGAGATCCTACCCCATATACTTAGTAGATACACAAAGGAAATTTATTGAGTTTGAAGATGACTTGATCTCCACGAGAAAATGGAAATGAGAAATTCAAACCAAAGGAAGTTCAAGCAATACCACCTCATCTAATGAAATGATTCAAAAGTTATAGAATGAGTTAGTTGATGTAAAAAGGAAATTTCCTAGATTTAATAACTCTTACCAATGGAACTGTTGAAGTCTTCTAGGAAGGAATATTGATGGAAAAAAAAATTTAGCTTATGGGCTCACAACAAAGGTCGGTAATTGAAGCGGACCTAGGAAAGGGAATATGTGTGTTTTTTATTTGACAATGAATCATGATAATGAATTTTTTCCTAAAATGGATCATATGATATAGTTTTTATCCACTAATGAGTTTGTTAGATTGTGGTGACTGATCAGGAAAGTACTGTACATACTTCATAAATAGTGGGGTTCGGGGCATCGCCCCAAAAATTATTTTTTTTGGAAGTAGCCGACATGGTAGCCGACATATTATGGCCGACATATTATGGCCGACATGTTATAACCCTAAAGCGGTTTAATACTTGTATAAAAAGGGCTTAGGGTTGGGTATTTTTATATGTGGTGATACGAAATTGATTCTTGTGGCGGTATTGAGCTGTAAGGGATTATGGATTGTAATCAGGTTGTAATCACTGGATTGTAATAAGATCGAACTTGCTATTTGGTGGACGTAGCCTAGGGATTGGGTGAACCACGTTAAATCTTGGTGCCTTGTGTTTATTTCTGTGTGTTCTATTATTTTCTGTTATTGGTTATATTTGCATGTAGTTTTTATTTTTGTCCATGGTTTTTTTTCCTAACAAGTGGTATCAGAGCAAGGTTGTCTTTCAGTTATCCTCTGCAAGAAAGTCTCACGGTTAAGTGGGAGTCTCACAGTTGAGTGGGAGTGATGGCAGATGAGGGTAAGTTGAGGGTTGACAGGTTTAATGGGCAGAACTTCCAGTTATGGAAGATGCAAATGGAAGACTATTTATATTAGAAGGATTTATGGAAGCCGTTGGAAGGAAAAGCCAAGAATCAGGGAACTATGTCAGAGGTTGAATGGGATCTTTTGGACAAAAAGGCACTCAGAAGCATTCGGTTATGCTTGGCACCATCAGTGGCATTTAATATTACAAAAGCAAAGACGACAGAAGATTTGATGAAAACCCTAGCGACATTGTATGAAAAGCCCTCCGCTTCAAATAAGGTATTTCTCATGAAGCATTTATTTAATATGAAAATGGCAGAAGGTGGATCTGTTGCAGATCATTTAAATGAGTTTAATACTATTACTAGTCAATTATCTTCTGTGGGTATCAATTTTGATGAAGAAATTAGGGCTCTCTTGATTTTGTGTTCTTTGCCTGAAAGATGGAATGGCTTGGTAATGGTGGTGAGTAATTTTGTTCCTAGATCTAGTACCCTAAAATATGATGATGTGATCGGTGTTATTTTAAGTGAGGAAACTCGTAGAAAATCCTCAGGTGGATCTACATCAGGAAGTGCTTTAAATGCACAAAGCAGGGGTAGAACGACTGAAAGAGGAAGTAACTCTGGAAATCATGGGAAATCAAGAGGAAAGTCATAGGGGAGGAGGTCGCAATCGAGAGGACCAAATGATTGCTAGTACTGTGGGAAACTAGGGCACAAAAAGAAAGATTGCTGGACTCGAAAGAAAAATGAAGGAGATAAATCAGATGGAGACAAAGAGGCAAATGTGGTAAGTAACAAATCCGAAGAGGATGCTTTGGTTCTGTCTTTAGAGAATGTTGATGATTCATGGGTTTTAGATTCTGGTGCTTCTTTTCATGCTACACCTCATAGAGGTTATTTCATTGATTATGTCGAAGGGGATTTTGGGCTTGTTTATTTGGGGGATAATGAACCCTGTCAGATTGTTGGAAAGGGAAAAATTAAGATTAAGTTGCAGAATGGGAATCATTGGCTACTACATGAGGTAAGACATGTTCCAAAATTAAGTAGAAATCTAATTTCAGCAGGGCAACTCGGCGATGAGGGTTGTGTAGTTACTTTTAATGATAAAAATTGGAAGGTTTCAAAAGGTTCCCTTGTAGTAGCAAGAGGTGTGAAAGTAGGCACCTTATATCTTTGTACAGGTCATATTGATCCTTCTACTTTGATTGTTTCAGAGAAAAATGAATATTCAGGAATAATTACTGCAGTTGAGCAGGGAGAACAAATAGCTGTTGTAGATTCTGATACAGCGTTGTGGCACAATAGACTTGGGCACATGAGTGAGAAAGGTATGAAAGTACTTCATTCAAGGAAAGCTTTACCAGGTCTAAAATGTGTGAATATGGATTTCTGTGAAAGTTGTGTGTATGGAAAACAAAAGAGAGTGAGTTTTGTAAAGACAGGGAAGGAAAACAAAAAGGAGAAATTAGAGCTTGTGCATACAGATGTATGGGGACCGGCTCAGGTATCTTCCCTTGGTGGCTCTCATTATTATGTTACATTTATTGATGACGCAACTAGAAAAGTATGGGTTTATTTCCTTAGATAGAAATCTGATGTATTTCAAACTTTTAAGAAATGGAAATGCTTGGTTGAAAATGAGACTGGTAAGAAATTAAAATGTCTCAGATCTGATAATGGTGGTGAGTATTGTAGTCATGAATTTGAAGATTATTGCTCCACTAATGGTATTCATAGACAAAAAACTGTTCCAAGGACTCCACAGGAAAATGGAGTGGCTGAACGCATGAACAGGACTATAATGGAGCGCGCAAGGAGCATGAGGTTGCATGCTGGGTTGCCCTTACACATGTGGGCGAAGGCTATCAATACTGCAATATATTTGATTAATAGAGGTCCCTCTACTCCTTTGGGCTGTGGTATTCTAGAGGAAGCATGGACTGGTAAGAAGGTGAGTTATTCTTTTCTCAAGACCATCGGTTGTGAAGCTTTTGCTCATATAGACTCTGAAAATAGAACCAAGCTAGAAGCTAAATCAAAGAAATGTTTCTTTGTTGGATATGGCATTAATGAATTTGGCTATAGGCTTTGGGATTTTGAAAATCATAAAATTATAAGAATCCAGGATGTCATATTCAATGAAAAAGTGTTGTACAAAGATCTGTTGCAACAACATGAGAAGAAAGAAGATGATTATGTAGTGCTGGATGATACTCCAAAAGCTGATGTTCCAACCATTCCTCATGATGTGCAACAACTGCAACAACAAATACCACACACACCAGTGAATGTTAGATGGTCAACAAGGCCAATTAGACCTCCACAAAGGTTTTCTCCCTCTTTGTATTCTATTTTACTTACTGATGCTGGTGAACCTGAAAGTTATGATGAAGTTGTGCAGGTGGATACTAAGATTCAGTGGGAGTCTGCAATGAAAGATGAAATGGACTCTTTGCTGAAAAATAAGACATGGTATTTGTGCAAGTTGCCTGCAGGTAAAAAGGCTTTACAGAATAAATGGGTTTACAGGTTGAAAGAAGAGGAAGGAGGTAAGAAATATTTAAGGCCAGGTTAGTTGTAAAAGGATTTGCACAGAAAAAGGGAATTGATTTTGATGAGATATTTTCTCCTGTTGTTAAAATGACTTCTATTCGTACTGTTTTAAGTCTTGTGGCTACTGAAGATTTGCATTTAGAGCAGATGGATGTTAAAATATCCTTTCTTCATGGTGATTTGGATGAAGAAATATATATGGCTCAGCCACAGGGTTTTGAGGTCAAAGGTAAGGAGAACTTAGTGTGCAAATTGAAGAAAAGTTTATATGGCTTGAAGCAAGCACCTCGGCAATGGTATCTGAATTTTGATAGTTTTATGCATGAGCATGGATATAATAGGTGTCATTCAGATTACTGTGTTTATTTTAAGAGGTTGGATGATGATAGCTACATTATTTTATGTTTATATGTTGATGATATGCTTGTAGCTGGGTCTAACATGGATCATATTAAGGGGCTGAAATGCCAATTAGCACATGCATTTGCTATGAAGGATTTGGGGGCAGCAAAACAAATCCTTGGTATGAAGATTTGCAGAGATAGGAAGAACAGAACATTGATGCTATCTCAAGCTGATTATGTTGAGAAGGTGCTGCAACATTTCTCTATGGAGAATGCTAAAGCTGTCAACACACCTTTACCTGGTCATTTGAAATTGACTAAGGAGATGTGTCCCAAGACACAGGAAGAGGAGGATAAGATGTCCAAGGTACCCTATGCTTCAGCTGTAGGAAGTTTGATGTATGCTATGGTATGCACTAGGCCAGATATTGCACATGCAGTGGGAGTCGTTAGCAGGTATATGAGTCATCCAGGTTTTGAGCATTGGAATGCTGTCAAGTGGATTCTCAGATATTTGAGAGGAACATCCAATAAGTGTTTACACTTTGGGGGCTCTACTACTGATTTATAGGGCTATGTTGACTCAGATTTGGCTGGGGATATTGATACCAGGCGGAGTACTACAGGTTATGTCTTTACTGTTGGTGGGGCAGCCGTGAGCTGGGTTTCTAGACTACAGAAGATTAATGCTCTCTCCACTACAGAGGCAGAGTATGTTGCTGCTACAGAGGCAGCCAAAGAGATGATATGGCTTCAGTTCTTCTTGGAAGAATGGGACATCCTCAGAAGGATAATTATTTGTTCACAGATAGTCAGAGTGCCATTCATCTTGCTAAGAATTCAGCTCTGCATTCTAAGACCAAACACATACAGTTGCGGTACCATTTCATTCGGTCAGTTTTGGAGGATGGACAGTTAAAGCTGGAGAAGATACATACCAATGAAAATCTAGTAGATATGTTGACAAAGGTTGTAACAAGGGAGAAGCTAAACTCCTCTTCAACTTCAGTTGGTCTTTTAGACTAAATGTGAATAAAAGAACATCAGAGTCCAGGGTGGTTTGATCCAGTGGGAGCCCCATGCAGTAGTTGTATTGCTACAAGATCAGTCTCCAAGTGGGAGATTGTTGTTTAGTGTGGAGCCTGATCAGTCCCCAAGTGGGAGATTGTTAGATTGTGGTGACTGATCAGGAAAGTACTGTACATACTTATGGCCGACATATGGCCGACATGTTATAACCCTAAAGCGGTTTAATACTTGTATAAAAAGGGCTTAGGGTTGGGTATTTTTATATGTGGTGATACGAAATTGGTTCTTGCGACGGTATTGAGCTGTAAGGGATTACGAATTGTAATCAGGTTGTAATCACTGGATTATAATAAGATCGGACTTGTTGTTTGGTGGACGTAGCCCAGGGATTGGGTGAACCACATTAAATCTTGGTGCCTTGTGTTTATTTTTGTGTGTTCTATTATTTTCTGTTATTGGTTATATTTGCATGTAGTTTTTATTTATGTCCATGGTTTTTTTTCCTAACAGAGTTGAATACTGCAACTCCTTTCTTTAGGTAAGATTTTTACTCAAATGGTGACTGGAAATTTATTTTTAGAGTATGAGTCAGACTCTGAGCAACAAGGCAAATGCTACAAAACTATTGATGGAACTTCATATTTAGTGTTAACTGCGAGCCAAAAACACAAGAACTGGTCTTCTAGTCATATTCTAGGAAGTGAGAATGTGCCTTCTTTAGGTATCATTCACCTCGATCAAGGAGCCACCATATCTCAACTAGGTAAGGACAAGAACCCTTTTGATTTCATCCAATTTCGTAAAGATTTTGAGATCCAAATCTCTCCCATAAATTATCTAAAATTTGACCCCTCTGAGTTAAAAAGATTAGTTGATCACTGTAAAGGAGATGGCCTAAATTTGAATTATAAGGTTACCACCAAAGGAGAAGATGAACCTCTAACATCTAACCTTTTTGATCAAGATGAACCCACAATCTTAGCAACCTTCCCTAGACAAAAATACGACCCATTCTACATATCATTTTACATCAATGGGTAAAAATTAAGTAATTATATAATCAATTTAGGTGCATTAGACAATGTAATGCCATATCCTATAGCTAAAGCTCTAGGCCTCACTCTCAGCAAAGTTCATGGTAGATGTTATTCTATGGATGCCAAGCAAGTCCCATTACTCAGAAAAATTAAAGATGCTTAGGTAGCACTAGCCTCTCATCCAAAGAAGAAATTATTTTTGACCATCCTTCTTGTAGATATCCTAGCAAGCTATGGCTTGCTCTTAAGCAAGAGCTTTAATATAGATATGGAAGGAGAAATAAAACTGGATTGGTCTCAAGTAGTCATACCCATAGGAAGCAAGAATGTTAAGTTGGAGCCTAAAGAGAAAGCAAAATTTACCATTTTAAAGTTAGATGAGCCCAAAGCTCAGATTCTCTATCAAGAATTAGAATTTAGCAACTACATGTTTACTAAAGATGTTCTAAATGAGTGAGAAATAGAAGACCTAGGAAAGAAAATCCTTAGTAAAGAAGAAGAATCACCATCTATATGGACATTGGAGTTTGATGGAAGTTTCTCCTCATCAGGGTTTGGTGCAAGTGTAGTGTTGATACCTCCTAAAGGAGAGCCTAAACCCATGTCTTTCAAACTAGAATTTGGGAATACAAATAACACAACAATATATGAACCTTTGTTGTAAACTCAAGATAATAGTTGCAAAGGAAAAAGGGATAAAGATCCTAAAAGCTTGGGGTGATGTAGAGCTCATTGTGCGACAAATCAAGGGACCATAGTCTATGAAGAATCATAAGTTAAAAAATTATCGAAATAGGGTTTGGGATGAAATAGAGGGGCTTGATCCATTTGCAATTGAATTGGTTTCAAGGGAGATGAATGCTAAAGAAGATTCTTTGGTTGTTTCTACCTCCTTGTTGCTTCCTAACCCAGAATTCAAAGATAAGAAATATCAGGTAGAAATTGTGTACCGAGCATTTGTTCCTAACAATACAGAATTCTAGCAAGTGTTCGAAGATGACAAGATTCTGCAACTATTTTTAGAGAACAAACAAGCTACCTACAAAGACCAACCCAATGAAGGTAATCAAGAAGACCCTAACCAAAAGTGAAAATAAAATCAAATTGATGAAGTCCAATTGCAAGGTAATATCATTCCCCCATACTTTGTATCATTGGAAAAATTGTTTAATAGGCATGATAACTATATAGAGAAAAAGAGGATAGAAAAGGGGTCTACTACTAGTGAATATGAAGCGGTGAATATTGGACACATGCAAGGTCCCAAAATGATCAATATTGGAATGTATTGCTCACCTAAAGAGAAGGAAGACATGAAACAACTTTTCATAGAATGCCAAGACATTTTTCTCTAGAGTTATGAAGATTTGAAAAGTTACAAAAGGTGGAAAAATCAAACATTAGATTCCAATAAAACTTGATGCAATTTATTTTTGATAGAAGCAAAGGAATTATAATCTAAAAGTAGTAGACACTATATTTTGGGAAGTCAACAAGATGCTAAAGGTAAGAATCATTTATCCCATCCATCGCTCTACATGGGTAGAAAATATAGTACCAGTTTGAAAGAGGAACAAAGAAATAAGTATCTATTTAGATTTTAGAAATTTGAACTAGGCATCTTTGAACAAAAATTTGTCTCTCCCTAACATGGATTACCTACTAAAAATAGTGGTTGGAGCTGAAATGATGTCCATGCTTGGAATATTCATGGGATACAATCTGGTGGAAGTAGAAGAGAAAGATCAACACAAGACAGCTTTCACCATCACTTGGGGTACATTCACATATCATAGAATGCATTTTAGCCTCATCAACATTAGTGCCACATTTTAGAGGTGTATGAGTAAATCTATTACTGACTTAAAAGATCAAATTATTGTTATATACCTAGATGATCTCACTATATTTTCAAAAAAGAGAAAAAACTACATAGAAGATTTGAAGAAGGTGTTACAAAGGTGTCAGGAACACAAATTATCATTGAATTTTAAGAAATCCATGTTCTACATAATAGAGGGAAAGCTATTCAGTCATATAGTATCTTAAGAAGGTATCAAAATCGATCTTGAACAAATTGAATCCATTTGAAGGTTAAGCCTACCAGTAAGCAAAATAGGAGTTAAGTCATTCTTCAAACAAATAAATTTCCTTAGAAGGTTCATAACTAACTTTGTAGAAACCACTATGTGTATTGTGGATATGATGAAGGGAAATTCAAGCTTTAAATGGAAAGAAGCAAGAAAATAAGCCTTTTAGGATATAAAGACTGCAATTCCTAATGCTCTTGTATTATGTCACCCGACTATAAGCATGATCTACTATTACACCTTTGAACACACCTTATCAGTTATCCTTATGTAGGGTAAAAAGTAATGAATACAAGCCCCTATTTCTTTCATGAGTATACCTTTGAAAAGTCATGAGTTGAAATACTCTCAAATCGAAAACCATGCCTTTGTAGTGGTTAAATCACTTTAAAAAATTATGTTCTATATCTTGCACTTGCATTTTGTGGTTTATGTTCCTAACATAGTAGTGAAGAGTGTGTTGACTCAACAAGATGTATGGTGCAACACTAGAGGAACATGGCTAGCAAAAACACAAGAGTATGATGTTAAAATCAAGGCTACTAAGCTAGTAAGAAGTAATGCCCTATGCAAAGAAAATTCAGAAAACAAAATTACTGAAGAGCTAGAAGAGCTAGGAGAGAAGAAGTTAGTCTTAATGGTGAGCCTGCAAGACCCTTGGTTCAAGAATATCACTTATCTACTAACATATGGAGAATGTCCCAAAGGAATGACAAGAAAACAAAGAAGAGATCTCAAGGTAAAAGCTGCCAAATATATGATTTGGGATGATAAATTATTCAAGAGAGCTATACATGGTACTTTTCTTAGGTGCATAGGAAAACAAGAACATGAAAGACTATTGAAAACATTCCATGATGAAGCATGTGATGGACATTTCTCATCCTTGGTCATGGATTTCAAAATACTATGATAGTATTATTATTGGCCCAAAATGTTTAAAGATGCCTACTCCTGGGTGTCAAAATGTGAAAAATGTAAAATGTTCATGGGAAAACCCTAGTTAGTTGCTCTGCCAATTAGACCTATCATTATTGAAGGTCCTTTCCAGCAATGGGGTCTCAATTTCATTATCCCTATCAAACCAACATCTAGTGCTAGTCACACATATGTTATTACTACAACTAACTATTTCACCAAATGGGTGAGGTAGTTTGTGAGTTAATCAAGGAAAATATACTAGTTAGATTTGGTGTACCCATCAAACTAGTAATGGATAATGCAATGTACTTCTCTTTAGTTGAAATTACCAAGTTTTGTTTTGAGTATGGCATCATAGTCAATCACTCATCTGACTATTTTTTGGAAGGGAATGGTCAAGTTGAATCTAGTAACAAGAATTTGATGAATATTGTTAAAATATTGGTATTAGACAATCAAAAAACTTGGCACAAGAAGATTCATGAGGCACTTTAGGCAGATAGAGTAACCCTATAGAGGGCAATTGGCATCTCTCCTTTTGAATTGGTCTATGGAATGGAAGCCAGTCCATGCAAAGTAGAACAAGGAGGAAACAACTAGATCCATGCAAAGACCTATTCAAGGCACTTGACATGACCCCAAACCACTTACTCAGAGGGATACACATTCCTATCATAGAAGTGCTTCCATTTTAAGATGATCAAACCCTATTTTCAAAATGGCATCCATTGCATCCATATCTAGGAAGGGAATGTTGAAGGAAATTAATGCACAAATTGTGAGGAATGATCAATGTCCTCCACCAAAATTTGAGTACCCTAACATTGCAATGATTGGAGACACATCTGGTGCCTTGTTATAGATTCCACCAAGAGTTTTAATAGTTCATGATGCACAATTGTGTTATATGTTTAAGGTTGCAAAAATTGGAGACTTCAAACTACACGTAGCATATGATAAGTTGTGAGAAAATGGAGTTCTGGGAGAAGGAAATGAGATTGTTTCCAAGAAAGGGCTTACCCATTCCCTAGAATTTCCAAAGGTATTCAAGGTAGAATGGCTTAATCTTATGTTAAGTTGAGTCCATGACATGAAAATATGGTTGGAAGGTAGACTAGTGAAGATAAACAAGGCAATCATTCATCGAGTTGCTAGGTATCCCATCTTGGATAGACCAAAGATAATGAGGTGTGTCACAAAAGAAGTCGTTGAGAAACAAATAAAGGATAAGTGGAACAACCTTGGTATGTCAATTGATGGGATTAGAGATCTAGTTATTGAGTTTGTAGTGCATAAAATTGCACATAAATTCTATCAATCGAGCCAACTAAATAATTTTCCCTACATTGCGGTCAACCTAGGTTATAAGATAGTAAAGAAAGATCATAGTTATGATTTGGCCTGGCTACAATTACAACAATCATCAGACAATCTTGGAGCAATAAGGAAGGTGAAGAATTCTTATTGTAAGTTTTTATCTTTACTTGTTTGTATATTTTTCTATGTACAAAACTAATTCTCTATTGTACGCACACTTGCATGGGATAGGAGTAGACCGGCTATTGAGAAGATAAATGATCTTATCAAACAAATGGGAGAAAACTTTGAGGCTATCATGAACAATTATTAAATGATGAATTTAAAAATAAAATGAAGAATATGATGAGAATACCAAAATCGATGGTAGATCATTATCTTGATGATATATGCTTCATGGTGGACACTAATTTCACCTATGCCCGGGAAGTACTACCAAGGGTTACATGGAAAAGGATAATGCAATATTAAGTTAATGTAGATGAATTTATTGTAGTAATTACTACATTACTATATAATAAGATAGATAAGAATACCAAGCCTTTTGGCAATTATGAGTCTCCTAACATTAAAATGCTAATGCGAACAAAAGTTCCCAAGATAGATACAAAATGAAAAAGATAATTAGAGATCTTGAGAATAAACTTGGTATAGGGAAACTCTAGATAACTAAGGGAAAAGAAGAGGATGAAGAATCTAATAAAGAAGAAGAAGACAAAGAATCAAAGGGCAAAGAACTAGTTTTTTCTAGCCCAAGGCAACTAAACAAAAGAAAGTGGTGATTGTTGATCCTAAGGTAAATGAGGATTTGAAGAAAAATATGAAGAAAGTTTTCACACCTCTTAAACCTGAGACAAAGAGGAGGATAATTGCCAAACCCAAGGCAGCTTAGTCCCTAGCTACCAAAATGAAGAGAAAACCAACAAAGAGGAAAAATGGAAAAGAAAACTAGCAGATCCTACCTAAGAGACCAAGAAGAAAATTGGTTGTTGCACCTGATGAGGAGGAGGAAGATGAAGAAGAAACTGATTATAGAAATGTAAGAAAACTTTATATTGTACCCAAACTTCCTCCAATGACTATTGATTAGGTATGTGAGAAGACTAGAGAATCAACTAGTATGAAAGCTTTTAAGAAGGTTGATTATGATTCTTTAAATAAAGATGAGAAAGAGAAGGTTGAAAAAGCTATGATGGATATGATGGTAAAATTTAGATATACACTTGTAGAATTAGGTGAAGGAATCCTTAAATATTTATACAATAAATTAGATTCTAAATAGAAGTGGCTATTATCCACTAAAAGATAAATAAGAGATACTACTTTAGCACAAATAATGCCTAACCTAGGGAAGACACATATGTGTAAATCCATAAAAGATTTTTTTGAAGAAATTTGTACCTAAAGAGAAGGCATACAAAAGGTTGAAGAATACATCTCATGAAGTAGAACAATAAAATATTATTATATTTAATGAACCATTTGGATTGCTTGTTCCATTGGTTGAGGAGCAAAAAGAGGAAGAAGGAAGAGATGCAATATAGTTAGAAAGACAAGATGGTGAACAAGAACTCTAAAAATTAGAAGTGAGACTGTTAAGAGGGGATTGAACAACTAGATGTTGTCACTTTGAGGGCATTCCTAATTCATCACCACCAAATCAGAATGTATTAATTGAAGAAGATTTGAAAAGTGCTAAATCAAATGCTCTAGACACCTCTCTACCATGAACCAATCCAGTTTTGTACAAATGCAAGACTATCCATGGATTGAGAGGGCACAAACTGATGGTATTCAAGTTACATCAGTTACAATTTTCCAAACATGAGTTTCGAGTGGCAAGGCAAGGTAATTATTATGTTTGCACAATTAACTCATGTCGAAAATGGAAAAATAGATGAGAAAGAGGTAGAAGAGGGCAAAGAGTCGATAGAGCTAGAGAAACCCAAAGAAAAAGAGACTATTCAAAATCTTATACAACTACTGAGTGTTATGCCAATAGATATATTGACTGTTACACCTATACAATAGGTTATATCAACTCCATGTGATCCCAAACAAACACCTAGACTAAGCACTAGGGGTAAAAACTATAGATATCATTACCTAGTGATTGTACCCCTCGATCACAAATAGTGACACATAAAGATGATATGCCAGAGGAAATAATAAATTTGGATGAGTTCATCACACTACCCATGTATGAACTAAACAATATAACTCTCAAGAAGATGCATAATTTATAAAAAAATCTTAGTCACAAGACAAAGAAAGAGAAATTAAAGGAGAGAACTCAAACAAAATAGCTATTACATGGTATTAAAGATATTTTTATTGATGCTTTTGAACTAAATGATGTTAATGAGAAAATTCAAATTTTGAATCAACTCATGTATAGTTGATAAGGTACAAAAAGAGGATATAGAGACCAATGATAAAATTTTGACATGGTCTGAGAAGATATTTGAGCAAAAACATTTGGAGAAAATCTCAACTAGATTTGCAATCAGGGGAGTTGATCTTTCTACCATTACCACTAGTTTGGAAGGAAGTTAGAAAGTAATTCATTATTTGTATATGAAACTTTGCAATGTTGATTTATTCACATTGGAGAATAAATGCTTTATTGATCAAAGACATGTTCGTATATGAATGTTTTTTATTTTTCTTTTAGAAAGAATGCAAGTTCAAGCTCACATTCTTATAATAAATTGACATTCAATCATGGAAGATTATCCAAGTTGATGGCTAGAGATAGTAGCATTAGAAATAAATTGATTTCAATTAAATTCATGCTATTGCCCCATTTAGAGATAATTTAGAAGGAATTGTCTATGGCTAAGAATCTAATAAGGAGAGATCCACATGTTTCAACAACAGAGAGCCTAACTAATCTAGCTGCTCAACTAGAAATTCACATTCAAGTCATAAAATTAGTGAGATCCAAATGGCATCAACGACTTTAAGAGATTTTGGCAAGCCATAAAACATTTTTGGACTTGAATACCAATTGACCCTTGTACACCCCAAGCCATAAGTGTCAAAAACAAGGGGGAAATATCCTAACATGAAAAAATAAGAGGAAAGTGCAAAACCAAGGGGAAAATCATTTTTAGAAATCATTTACTAAAGGGGTAATGGAGAAGTCAAAAGATCAAATCAGAAATAGAGTTGTTAGATGAGTCAGCATCAAAGTTCACAGATGTGTATATCTTTTATATAAAATTTAATTCTTTTATAGAATAAATCATAGTCTTAGGGGGAGTGATATTTTTGTTATCTTGTAATTTTGAATAGATTGCTATGTCATGAAAAAGTGTTTTTTCCACCAATGTCAAAGAGGGAGATTTTTTATTCTCTAAGCCTTATTTCCTATTAGTGTCCAACACTTAGTCATTTTCAAGGAAGCGTTGGTTGTTCATCACTACAACCAAGCCATCCATAAAAGGTCGAGCTAAAAGGACTTGTTTATATATCACTACACGTCAAACAAGTCAGAGGTTGCTGAGCACCCCAGTAGAGACTGAGCTAGTATACATGTTGAGTAATGGAGACTGAGTGATGTAAATATTAACTTATGCTAAGTGAGATAGTATATGTCGAGTCTATAGAAGCCGAGAGACAACATGAATGTTAGTTATGACCAAGTGTCAGAACATTTAATTTTTTAGTAAACCAATTTTGGCATACATGTTTGTAATGGCACAAACACTTATGTAAACTATTTTAGTTGACTTGTATATGGAATTTAAGGATTGTAGAGATAGTCAAGCAAAAAATTTCACATTTTTTTAGAAGGCATTAATCCCAAGAAAAGCAGGTCAACCAATTAGAAAATCAGAAGGGATAAATGACAAAAGGTTGAATTATAGATCATTGATTATAATCTAGAAGTTTCTACGATTATCTATTTCAAATAGGGATATAACCCTAAATCATTGTAGAGAATGAAAATGTGCAATCAAGCTAAAGATGGGGCATGGAAGGCTAAGTTTGATAGGGAGATTAGATAGGGCAACCTAGTAGTTAACAACTGAATATAGAAGATCAATTAAGGATATTAGTTTTAGACATTGAAGAGAGGATATCCATAAAAAAACTTTTGAGAGAAAACTAAAGGATCAAGTACTGAGACATGCTAACAAGTGTATTAGGAAAAATTATTAAAAGAGTGGTTTTAATCGACCTTGTTCAAATATCCTAATAGAGTGCTTACTTTATTTTGAGTTTAAATCATTTAATCAAGGTAGACTTAACATTCTTATATTAATTTTGACCAAGAAGACTTGTCACAGGTTAGATCATCAAAAGTGATCAAATTGTATCCCTAAAAAGTGAACATTGTTGTTGTAGCAGTAAATATTTTTGGGTTTCATCCCTACCCCTATTTTACCTTCACCTTGGAGGGTTTCTAGGTTACCAAAATCTTTGTGTTATGTGTTCATATTTTCATGGATGTTATGCTTAGATAGATTTTATTTTCAGCATTAATATTTATGATTGTACATGATATGAGATCTAAAATATGAGATGGATTAGGAATGAATGTAGTTACTCTATTATATTTTATAGATCTAGATCTCCCCCCCCCCCCCCCACCGCCTCTCAGTATATTTTTTCCCAAAAAGACTTACAACAAATATGAGGTTGGTCAACTTGAAGGGTTAGGGCTTAGAGTCTATAACCTTCTCAGGTGGTTAAAAGTGCCTGTATAAGGAAGACCTATAAGGTGTCTAGGGAAGTCTTTTATGATAGTTATAGCTCTATCCTAAAGACTATTGTAAGGAGGATGTGGATTTTCATATTGTAATTATGTAATTTCACATTTGTTGTGATAATAAGAAGCCCATATTTCATACTCTTAATTTTTTTATTCTCTTTTCTTTTAACTTATTATGTTATTAAGGGGAGAACCCTTCATCAATTTCATAAACAAATTTAATGAGAATGGAGAAGAGGCAAGAAATGAGGATAGATTGGTTTGAAAAGGATATGCATAAAGAAGGAATTGACTATGGTGATAGTTTTGCACCTGTTGTGATATTGGAAGGAGTAAGGACTCTATTAGCTTTTTCTACATACAAGAAATTCAAGGTATATCATATGGATGTTAATCTACATTTTTGAATGGAATACTTGAAGAAGAAGCCCACATTGAGCAATCAAAAGAATTTTTGGAAACTAGAAAGAAGGACATGGTCTGCAAGTTGAACAAAGCATTGTATGGACTGAAATGAGCCCTAAGAGCATGTTATGAAAGGTTACACTCTTATCTGACTAAGATAGGATTTGTTAGAACAAGTGAAAACAATAATATGTATTTGAAGAATGAAGCACAAGATATGGTGTGGATTGCTGAAATATTTTCTCATGACATAATATTTGGAGGGAATGCTACATTGAGTAAGTCATTTTTTGATCAAATGAGTATTGAATTTGAAATTTTAAGGTTTGGAGAAATAATTTTTTTCACTGCTTTACAAGTCTATCAAAAATCAAAAGGCATTTGTGATGGATGAGTCTAAACCAGTTGGTACACCTATGGTGATTGGAGTGAAATTGTCAAAGGAAGACACTACTTGTGAGGTTGATCAAACACAATATTGACCTATGATTGGAAAGTTATAGTACATGTTGTACATAGTAGACCGGATATTTCCCTAGTTGTTAGAATTTTGGCAAGGTTTTCATCTAATCCAAGGGAAACACATTTGACTACTGTGAAAAGGATATTCAGATATCTCAAAGGAACTAAAGATTATGTCCAATAGCAAAAACAAGAGGGTGACTTTAATCTTAAAGTCTACACAGATGTTGATTGGGATGGAGATGTTGACGACATAAAAAGAAGTGGAGGAGAATTCTTCTTAAGAGAAAAGTTGATCACATGGATAAATAAGAAATTAAGTTGTATTTTACAATCTACTATTCAAGCTAAATATGTTTATGCTACAATCAATTGTTCATTTATTGTATGTATCAAACAACTATTGGAAGGAATACAAGAAGAAGTAATTGAGCCTATCACTATTTAAGTGATAGCACAAGTGTTATAAATATATCAAAAAAAAATCGGTGATTCATGCAAAGACAAACCACATTTCTATCAAGTATCATTACTTGAGGGAGTGAGTACAAGGAAAGTAGGTAAGGCTTGAGTATGTGAAGTCTAAGGAACAAATTTTTGATATATGATATATTTATGAAGCCATTACCTAATGTTTCTTTTGAGTATCTAGGAGGTACATTGGGGGTCTTGGCCCTATCTAAAATTCACTAAGTGAAGTTGCATGCTGCATCAATTCATGAATGAATTGAAATATCTTATGGGGTTGATGTAGAAGTGTTGACACTCTAAGAAATTTTTAGAAGTTGTGAAGTTAATTGTGATGAATTTGATGTAATCTATACATGCAAGGCACAAAAGTAATTACAAGGTTTTATAAGATTCACAATGAAATTTATAATGACCTTTTGCATTGTTGTCAAAGGGGGAGAGTATACCTAAAAGGTGGAGAGTATACCTAAAAGGGGGAGAGAAACAATGAAGAGTAACAAAGGACATAATATATTGAATGGGGGAAAATATTTTGAATAGAGAGAATAATTAGATGAAGAAGACAAAAGATTGAACCTGAACAATAGATTATAATAAAGGGGGAGTAATGTTGAAAAAGTTGAATGTTTAGTTGTTGCTGAAGATATAGATTGAATATCAGTTTAAAGAACCAGAATTACAAAGTTGTGTTTTTGACAATGCTTAGATTTTATTATCTTACATAATGTTTTGCAATGCAAAATCTTATGTTATGTGTTGTCATCGATGTCAAAGGAGGAGATTGTTAGCCCCAAGTGATATTGTAATAGATTGTTAGGTGATAATGCCACAAATGTATGTAAAAGAGTCATATGAGTTGCTATATTGTCATTAATGTCTTAATTGGCTAGACATTATGCTAAATTAGAAAAGTACCATATCATTTGATTGATGAAGAGAATTTGAAGAAAGTATGATGAAGATATGGTTGTTATGTAAGGTTTTCAATGGGTAATTGAATGAGGTGGACCATGATTATGTAATATTGGCTTGATTGTTTTACAATCATGCATTGTTGAGAAGGATTGAACATCACAATATTAACCAAGTCACAAGGTTAATGAAGGGTGATTGTATTCATCGAGTGACTGTAGTATTGCCTGAGCAATAGTAATTAAGATGAAGAATACAATGTTTCTTGAGAAAGTTAGTAGTGACCGAGTTATATGTTGACTGATTAAATGTACTGTTTACTGAGTGATAGCCAGATGAACAAGATTGAGAAATTGGAATTTGAGGATGAGTTTTGATGAAATTTTGGAAAGTTCAAGAAGGTCTATTGTGAGAGTCAAAGTTTGTTACAAGATCAATGATGGAGAAAAATTAAAAAAGGATTCATCGAAGGAAATTGAGGAAGGATAAGGATGGACACAAAGTTCTATGAAAAGTTATATATTCTATGTGTCTAAATTCACTATATGAAGGAATTCAATTGTAAACCTAAGATCAACAATTCTGATTAAGCAAAAAAGATGGAAGGATTTGGAAGCATTGAGAAATGTATTTAAGGATGAGAAAATGATTGTTTAGGCTACTAATCTATTGAGTTGGTTTGAAGTGGGTGATGATTTCATTATGATGTTGCTTGAAGAGTTGATGAAGCTGAAAGAGATATGATTAATAGTATCTTTTGAATGTGAAGAAGAAATGGTTGAACCGAGAGGGTTGAGAAGATAAGAGAGAGAAGTGAAAGAAGTTTGTGGAAGACAGAATCAACTAAGGGATTAAAAGACAAAGAAAGAGAAAGAATTGAGATTAGATCACTTTACACTATTAATGTCTAACCATTGTAGTAGAAAATCTTGGAAGCACCGAGTGGACCAAATAAGTCTATGAAATCCTATATGGTAACATCTATTAGTGGTGTTTGTAAGTCCTTTATATCAGATCACTCTTTTTGGTCTTACATAGGGAGTGATAAGGTCTAAATGATCTTTTGGTGAAATCCTCTAACAAGATCACTTTAACAACGTCTATATAACCTTTAACAAGGTAGTCTCCTAACAAAGATCACTCCAAAAGAGTGAAAGTAATGGGTTGTCGATCACAAATGATTTTTCCCTTAATAAGGTTTCTATGCTAAATATTGGTGTCAAATTTTTGTGAATGTTATTTGTGTTGCAAATTGATTTACATGTTTTCATAGTTTACTGCAACTTGATAATAACTGAATTATCACTAGGTAATAACTAGAAAGCTACTTGTAGTTGGTAATGCAAATAACAGTTTAATAACGATGCTTGTAGTTTTATGTTTGGACATGTGCTGTGAATGAATGGTTTATCCATAGTCTAGTACTAAGGACCAACTCCCTTGTTTTTTTGAATGCTTTTAATATAACAACCAAATGATTTTATCATCCAGCTATTATAGAAAAAGACAAATGAAATAGTGAAAACTAAAAAAATACAGTCATAAGAAAAGTTATCTAATTGACTTTGATTCTTTCTTTTAGTTAGTTAAATGTTAATATCATCTTACAAAAATAATAAAGTGGAAAAAAATTATATACTTATTAACAAAGTCAAAAGTTAAAACAAAAACCTCAAAAGTCAAAATAAGATCAAATTAAAAACACTAAACTACATACTATACAATTTATACCATACCAATAATGAATAAAACAAAACCCTTTAATATAATATATATAAATTTGTTTCAAATTGTTGCTACGTGGCCAAACAATAACCATAAATAAGCTTTATACTAAACCTAGTTATAGAAGGGTGTGGCCAAATCCCTAAATGTTGCTAAACTGCTTTGAGCCTCGTTAAAAGCATAATAAACCTTTAAAACAACTACCATATGCAAATTTGTTTGAAGACCTTAACATGAATTTGGAATGAAAACATATATTTCTGCCTTATTTTAGGTGTTTCATATGTAATGGCTCCCATAATGTGTGCATGTTAACTTTTAATTAAATTATTAGGTTTATGGTTTTAGAATTATCTTCATGGGAACTCCAATAAACAAGTGCCAAATCCCATGAAGTTTTGCTAACATCCATGTTTAGACACAAATTGGGTTTTGAGCAATTTGTTAAGCTTGAGATGAGCTTGTCATGGGTGGTGATTACTATTATTGTTAATAATAATTAATTATTATTAATTACTAATTTAGTGTTCCTCAAACAGAGCGCTACGCTCACTAATAGTTTATGAAATACTCACGCACTTTAAGGGAATGTAACCATGCATTCAATTCTTAATCTTCATTGCATTGGGCCTCTATCAGTGAAGAAATTTTTATAGTTTATATGTTATACTAATGGAGATTATTGGCATAAGCATAATTTGATATGATTTCAAACATGTGGTCACATGGCAAATCCTTCCATATTTCAATCTGACATAAATGCAGTCATTTAAATTGGGTATTTTAAAATAATATAATTAAGAGGTGGAGTATTCCCCTCCACACTGCCAATAAAGTAGTCACATGCCAACACTCCTAGGGACCAACAATGTCACAATAATTTTGATAATTCCAAAAGTTTACAGTCACGAAACATTAAATAATGGCTTGCATCGAGGAATATTCTACACAAACAGACGACAATGGAAACATTACTTGAAAATAGGGGAAATGTATCTAAATAATAATTGAAGAACTGCCTTTCCATTTCAAAGCTGCCTTCTTCCAAATGGCCACACGTTATGTTTGCTTCCAATAATGTTTGTACTTTCTCACAACCACAAACATATGTTTCTTTTGAGTGTAGTCCAATATATTAGGACAATTTATTATGTCATTAAAACTATTAATTAGTTCATAAACCTAGTAAGATTATAATTCTATATGTATTTAAAAAATTTAGGGTTCATTTGGTTTTTAGAATTGTAGAAATTGAGATTTTTCTAAATCTGAATTTAGTCAAATCAAAGTTTTGCAAATCTTCATTCCAATTTTTAAAATTTTACTTGTATCAGAAGATGAGTTAAAAATACATTTTTATGTGTAAGCTTGGAGTAGGAGGTAGACTCCGGAAAATTGTCCAAGTTAATTTTTTTACACTCCTCAAAAAGCATAACCAGGATTTGATTTTCAATTCCTAGTTGCTAGTGGGAAGTCTAATAATCTAGTTTGAGACAAAATTAGAAGTCTAGTATTCTAATTCCATTTTGTCAATTTTGCAACCCACACACACACAAAATTTCAAATCTGGACTATGGGAAAGCCAATTCATATCATCTTCCACAAACCAAACGGACCCTATTTAAGATTAAAAACATATTGCATAATTTAACAATTACCTAATATCTATTTATAATTTAAAATATACATTTTTGTTGCAAGTTTGCTTTAGCTAGGAGTCAAGGATTGAGGAATATTTTTTCAAAACCATTAACTCTATATTAACAAATATAATTAAAATTTTGATACATCAATGTACCATGGAGTTTTTTTTTCCAATAGAAATTGAATCCCAATATAAAGTCAATAAAGAGATTGAAATGCAGCGGCAAACACGTTGCATAAATGATATGTTATCATCTTTATTGTCTAGGTTGAGAAAATGACACAAAAGTCACAAGAAGACAGCAATGAAACAATTCTATCGAAATGCCAGAAAATAAGAGTGTTTTGAGTGGTACATTGACGGAAAGTGAATGAGCATTAATGCTGGTCATAAGCCGTGTGGACGAGGCAATTTATACTTTGAGCTTTAACTATCTGTCCATGTCTGCATGTAGATTTGATCTTCTTTGCCTAACAAAACAAAACAAGAATCAGAAATTTGATTGATAATGGCCGGAATTAAATGTTTTGATTGATGAAGTCGTCAATGGTTTGTGGCTGGACTCCGTTTCATACATGAAAGCAATCTTATGGTTGCAGTTTGTTTTAAAGAGGAAAAAACATTGATTAATATTTTGTGGATATTTGTTTTCGAAATAAAAAGTGATCAAAACAAGAGAGTCGGTCCTTACAATAAAAAAGCTGGCAACCACCACACTACCAGCAAAACAAGCAGATGGCAGTCACTGCTTCAGAGAACTACACTATCAACCAAAAAACAAACAGCTAACAGAAACGTTTGTTATTAATAAATAAACTTTGATGATAATCTTCCTTATGTATTATTATTATTGTTATTGAATTATGTTTGAATGAAATTATAAGTTTAGGTATTTGTTAAGATTGAATTTGAAATTAAAAAATTCAACTATATTTCATTTGATTTGTTTTAGATAAAGTTTAAATTTTTTACTAGAACAATTGTATAATATTTTAGTTTGATTAATATTTTAATAGATGATTGGTAATTTTAAGTAAGATTGAACGTATTATACATTTGTTTATTATGTATGTATGCTTTATTTTTTGGAATTTCAATATATATACATTTTAATCACATATTTGATGTTTGACAAAGAGATTCAAAATAGTAAATGTATGCTCAATATATATGTAATTATTAAGATGTTCTTTGAAAAAATCAATTATTGTTTATGGCTTTGTAATTTCAATACTTCATTTTTAAGTGCATTAATTCTATTACATGCTTGATGTTTGACAAGAAGATGAATTATAGTACACTCGCACTCAATATGTGAGTATATTGGTTGGTGTGAAAAATGGATTTCTTGTTTATTTCATGTGTAATTTCAATTCCTATCAGCTTGATTGAGAATTTAAATGAATGTGCATTGTCACATAGTAAATGCATATTGGTTGGTGTGAAAAATGAATTTCTTGTTTATTTCTTGTGTAATTTCAATGCTCATCACCTTGATTGAAAATTTTTAATGAATGTGCATTGTCACATACTAAATGATTAAGAGTGATGTTAAAACATCCAATACAATAAGTTAGCACCGAATATACACATATTTAAGTGCATACCTCTGTCAAATGTTTGATTTTGACAAGAAAACTCACTATATTATGCGTATTCTCAATCTTTATGGATTTAGTAGGAGGTTGGTGTATGAAAGACATTTCTTATTTATTCTCATCTTAATAGTTGATTAAAGTGAATTCCATCGCATACTTGATTTTTCAAATGAAAATTCAATATAATGTGTATGATTTTTTTTAAATTTATTAAAGCAACCAAAAAAAGAGGGTTGGCCCTTATGAAAAAATAATGGTTAAATCATTCACAAGATATTACAATGGTTAAACAATAGTTCAATATAATATGTATTTGTGTTAAATATACATATATTTAACATTTTATCTACTAAGAAATTATTTTATTTCATAAAATATAGAACATAATACTTTTAACTAATGAATGCAAAAATTACAATAAAGTAACAATAATTTGAACAACATAGTAAACTATCATAAATTTTATGATAGATATACGATGGACAAAAACAAAACAAGAGTTTTAGAAATTTGCATAAATAACCACAAAATGATATAAAGAAATATACACAAACACTTATTAACTATGTATATTAAAACTTAAAGCATCTTTAACCTGAAATATCACATATCAATATTTGAAAGTTAATTTAATTATAATATTCAATTTTATATCAGATTTTGATACAACAATTGACACTTTTATATTATATAATACATTTTTGTAGATTTCTTTATTGCAAAAAAAGCCCATATTAATATTTTTTGGAATAAACTTGTCATTGACCTAGACCCTTTTCACTCCATTGTCAACAATATTGAGGAAATCATGAACTTTTATCAACCATAAAACTCCTTCTAAGGATTGGGGTCTTTCCATATATCTTCTCATATACAAGTCATCATGGTTGGGTTAAGAAACTTGGTTAAGTGGTCCCCCTAACCTCGGATGGGTCAAGTTAAACTTTGAAATATCATCCCTTTATTTTCTTAGTCAGGTGGGAGTAGGTGATATCATGAAATACATGGTGGGTGCCACATTGGAAGCATTCTCAATGAATTTGGGATCCTAAACCACCAACGTTATTGAGGTCTATGTTGCTTAGCAAGGGATTGAGTTAGTTATCAAATGAGGTTACTCTAAGATGATCATGAATGGTGACACAAAATATATGATCATGATTTTGATAGGGAAAAGTATGCCAAGATAGAAGATGGCTCACACCTTTCAAAAAGTCTCCAAGCTCCTTTTCATAGTTTATTTTTGCTATCAACATACCTACCAAGAAGGGAATCAAGTTGTTGATAAGATCATTATGGAGGGTCATTTCAAAAACTTCATCATTTCCTAGAATGAATTTGATGAGCTTGATAAGATGGTTTATGTGGAAATCATGAAAGATGTTACTAGGCTAGGCAATAATAATACCATCAACTAAGTTTATTATGACAAGAACGGGTGATTACATGATGTTGGGGCTTCTCCTAGTAAAGTTTTTTTGGCCTATAACATGGGGGGGGGATTTAAACCAATTTGAGCTTGATACCTATGGGGATTTTAAGAAAAACTTGACGATATAACATAGAGTCTTATTCAAGAGGGAAATGTTGACAAGTATGTTGAGAGTATGAAAGGTTTTAAACATGATTTATCTGAGAAGTTTTATAAGTCCAGAGATAATGACAAGGTCTAGATTGGAGGGGTTTCCTTTCTGGTCTCAACAAAGATAATTGTTATAGTTATGAGCCTTCTCGTGGAAGGAAAAGAAATGCCTTATAAATCTAACGCTAATTACAAATACTTCACGTAGTTTCTTAGTCTAGGGGAGAAAATTTTACTTCTACAAAATGACTTTACTAGTGTCAAGCTTCAAGGTGAATGGAAGGACTTTGAAATGGTCCTCATCAAGTTTATAAAATTGGAAGGTAGAATGAATAATTTTCATTCCCATATTTTCCCAATTATGAATCATTTTTGTAGGTCCATTAAGTTTGATTTTCATTTCAAGAATTTGTCTATGTAAGCTATCCCCATAGCTAAAGACATGGGTAAGGAAGACTTCCTCTTCACTAGGGTCTCATCCTATGTCTATATAATTTTAATCTAAATCTCACCCGTAAGTGGGCCCTTCTTCATCCCTTTTGATTGGACTTAACAACTTGACTTTTAATCCTATCTAGATACCAGTTAAAGCTTGTATTATTCTTCCTTCCCCTAGGTCTACCCATGTCAACCCCATCACAAAATCAAAATGCAAAGCTCTCATTTTGGAGAAACCTAAGAAAGACCCTATTGATCTTTCTAATAAGTCTACCTCTATCTAATCCATGGTGTCACCTTGGAGTCCTAAGAAATCCACTACCAATTCTCTTCCTCATCCATAATTATGTCTAAAATAGGGGATATTGAGGGTGGGAGGTAAATCAGTATTGCAACAAGTTTTTCCCAATTATAGATTTCAGCAATAAACCATAAACATGTTTAAGCTAGTAAACTAAATATAATTAGGAGTCTACTACATACATATGGTGTATGTCTCCTTTTTAGAGGACTTGACCTCTTTAGAGGTCTCAATCCTATTAGGAGTTGTATTAAAAAATGAGCTTACAACTCTTACAATAATATAAAATCATCACAAGTAGTATAGATATTTACCAAAAGTTGGCTATGTTGATATATTCAATATCTGATTAGTCCTTATGTGTTCCTTGCATCTGATCATGCCCATATAGCTCTTCTCTGATCGGACCATCAAAACTTTCACATATCATCATAAAAAAATCTTGCACAAAATATTCATACCATTGTGCAATCATGTACATTTATTCACATATCAAAATATTCTTCCTTTATACCCTTTCCCTTAAATCTTTATTTAGTTGGCTTGAATAAAATGTTATGTATACATACTACCAAAACTCATTATCATAATATTCTAAGTAAGGGTTAACATCTAGGATGTCATCCTTGAATTGATGAGTCAATTCAATTCCATAACCAAAATATTCCATCTATTGGAATTACAGGTAGGAAAGGAGTAAAGTTTTTTTTTTTTGGGTGAGCGGGGGGGGGGGTTGTTGAATTAGGAGTTTAAACTTGGGCCTATAAAACTTTCACCATTCATATATCACATGTATTAACATACTGAAACAACATGTAAAGTAAATGCATCTAAAACATATATGTAATCAAACACACATAAAACCATATATGGTCACCCAAAACCCTCCAAATGAGAAGGTAAAACTAAGGTGGGGATGACACCTACAAATATTTACTACTGTAGTTGTAAAGTGTAGCCAATTAAGGTTACAATGGTTTGACCATGAATCATGATTTGCCTTGTAAACGGCCTGCCCTGTTGAAGGCTTACAAAGACTGTTAAGTCCTATCTTGTTAGAGGATTTCAACACCATGTTAGAAGTGTGCCTGGTTAAAGGAATTTTGGTCATTCACTTGGAATGTCACCTTGTTAAAGGATTTGGTAAAACCTGTTAGGACTACTCTACCTAGGAGATTTAACTGAAATCACTTGCTAGAGTGTCTCAGCATAGATCTTATGACTGACACTTGCTTTCTTGATAACAAATCAATTCTACACAATGTCCTTCTTGATCCTTCATGATTAGATATAACAATGTTGTATCCTTCTCTATCCTTTGTTCTTCTCTAACTGATTCTGCAATTTACTCTTACTGCTAAGTTACCTTGAATGCTTTGCAAACACTCTTGTTCACTTCATCAATTTTTTCATTCACCCCTTGTTACCTTCCTATAACTTGATAAAAAATTTAGGGCTTCATATTCCTTATAAAGACTTTAGTGGCTTAGGGTTGGGTATGAATCTACGGCTGTAATTCATCCATATTTTCATTTAAACCTTCCCATTTTCTAATTGGTTGCACGTAATTGCATAGGGATTTTGCATATGGATTCATCCCTATCTCCAAAAGATTGTAATCAATCCTTAGGTCAGCTTGGAAATGGTTTACATAGTTGTTTGTGCCATTACAAACAAATATGCCAAATCTATGTTACCCAACATATGAAGTTACTAATGCTCGACATATACTATAATTCTACTTCTGACTCGACCCCTGAACTACTCAGCATGGTCTAATATTTATATGTTGTACTCAACCTGTATTACTAGTTTGGCATGAATGAAGTAAATGTCTTAAGTGTGTTGACACTCAATTGTCAAAACCAATATGAGATCAACACCATCTTTCCAATATACTTTGCCTCTATGATTATAGATTACTTCCTAATTATTAAATCATAAATTCATACAATCTATCATAGTATCATAATGTAAGATCCCTATTCTTACACACAATAAATTCCTAACTTTGTGAATGTGTTTCTCATTAGAGGATTAGATAGGTTGAGTGTAAGGAAACTTGTAACCAAAATATAATTGTTTCCACATAACATATAATAGATCTGAAATAAATATGCAATTAAAATCCACATGCAAGAAAATAGACAACATACCCAAATAAATATGACACACAATATACCCTGGGAGGCTCTCACTGAGGGAAAAAGTCCATCCTCCAAAAGAATCTATCACCATGTATTACTCATCAAAATATCTTTGCAATACAACCATGAAAACCTTCAAAGCCATAGTCATAGCCAAGCAATCCATGTGAATAAGCATGAATCCACACATCCCATGCCATGCTTCCAACCTTCACAAATTCTCCCTTCGATAACTTTGCAAGCCTTGTCTTGCTTGAAATTTTTCTTTTTCCTTTTTCCCTTCTCATACAAAAACTACCCTTGTGGTTTCTTATAAAGTAGCAAGTCTCACAAAACCACCAAGTGGTATTCCATAAACCATGTAGTAAAACTATATGCTAGCAAACCCACATTGACCCACATTTAATATTGGACATTTAATTCTTTTTTCCAATATTAAATAATTACATCAAATATTATTCGTATGTTACAATACAACTCATCAAATATATCCCGTGAGAATATTTACATGGTGCACGTCCATATAGGTGCAACATTACATAATAAATTAAAATAATACAATATAACAATATTATGCAATGTGTGCAACACTCATTATCTCAACATTGAGTATGCTAGGTTTGATGGTCATTCGGGAGATTAACAATGTCCTTATTTGAAAATATTGTTGTGTCTTTTCTTTTGTAATCACACTTAGTATCGATGTATTATTTAGAGGATTTTTAGGAATCTGCTATGTCCCCAATTACATCTCCTATTCTATTACATTAGGTTGATGTTAATGGACTCATTGAATAAAGTCTTGATGCATCATTATATTAGTGAAAAGACTATGTGGATGGATTTTATAACATTTCATACATCATCCAAGAAGATCAATTTAAATCGGTATTAGGGAAGAATAATTTGGTAATTCCTATTGTGAGAATCATTAAGGATTATAGGTGGAAAATTATATTACTACGTTGATATTTTAAGATTTGGGTTATGTTTTATTTCTTCACAACAATTGAATGTTTTAATAACTTTATTTGGTAAAATGATTTGAAAGGGTATCACATTGTGATGCATATGTTCTATAGGAAAGAATTCTAAAGATGAGAATTTAGTTTATCTTAGGTGATTTTGGTTTGAATGTGAATTGTTTACATTTTATTTCAAATATTTGAAAGTAGTGAATCAAATTGAACCCATGTTGTACTAAAATGTGATTCAATTATTTTTGGTGCAATATGCTTTTGATGATTCATGAATTGATAGTTGAGTTCAAATTATGACGTTACGAAATTAGGTGTTAATACTTATGACGATTTCTTTACTTCTTTATTTTGATTATTAATATAATAATGTGATTGAACCCTACAAGATCTTCTTGGAAAAATGGTAATTGTATTGTGTTATGATGATAAATGGTCATGTTAGGACATGCTTACACATTTTGGCTTATGATTTATATGTCATGATAATTAATGGAAAGAAATTGAAATTATTCATTCTGTGTGTACAATTCTTATATTAGTATAGATGAGTTGAATCTATGAATAGGAATAAATAAATTAAATTTTAATGTATTATTCTCTATACTATAGATTAGAGAATATTAATGAATGAGAAATATGTAGATATTAGGTTATGCGATTTGGTTATGAGATGATGCAAATGCAATTTTACATGTTGATTATTTTTATCATGGTTAGTAGGATTTATTTAGTTAATGTTATGTTACCATGTATGATTTATTATATATATCCATGGTTATACTACCTTTACACTCATGTAAAATATCAATAGCCCTATATGATATACATATATATAGGGGGAAATTGATATTTTACATGAGTGTGAAGGTAGTATAATTACGAACATATGGAGAAATTTTACTAGGTATTTTGTTGTGATATCCTTGAGAAGCCAAGGTTGGCTCTAAGGTGGGATACAACCCTATCATAATTGTGTTTAAGTCAATCATGTAATTTGTTGATTGTAATTGTGTATATCCATGTGAAATGCCCATTTTTTGTAGAATTGATGTGGTTAATGTGGTGCTAACTAACACATGTGTTGTGATGTGGCATGCCAAGTGAGATGGGTAGGCAAGATGACCTTTGAGTGACCATGTAGAAACCCTAAGTAACGTTTCTTTTTTTGAGGACCAAGAAGATTTTCCCCATCACTCATTTCTGAAAATCAAGACATGGTGGACTTTTGAAGGGTAGAAAGTGACTCTAGGGGGGTAGTTTAGCTAAAATTGACCTTCCCCATGGATGTACTATAGATTGGGTTCTATTTCTAGGCCATTCGAGCTTCCTAAAGACTAATTATGACCATTCAAAAATGCCTTAAAAGAGAGTGACGACCTAGGAGATAGTAAAATGAGTCTTTTACCAAACCAAGGAAAATTTGCCTCATGATGGGTGGTATGTGAGACTGGTCGAAAGACTTCTTAGAGGATTTTTAGAGGAATTTGTAGGGTAATTCCCACTCTCAAATTTTGGAGACCACTAGTATAATTAGTATAACTTAGGCATCTTGGTGATTTTGGCTAAGATGTGTGTGTGTGTGTGTGTGTGTGTGTGTGTGTGTGTGTGTGTGTGTGTGTGTGTGTGTGTGTGTGTGAGAGAGAGAGAGAGAGAGTGAGTGAGTGAGTGTGTGTGTGTGTGTGTGTGTGTGTGTGTGTGTGTGTGTGAGAGAGAGAGAGAGAGAGAGAGAGAGAGAGAGAGAGAGAGAGCTCAAACCAACCTTGTGTAAGCTTGGAAATAAGGTTGGTACCCATATATTTTGAATTTTTTTAATGTAAAATGTTGTATCAAATGCTTGTTCATGATCTATTATATTCTTTGGTGTAGTGGTGCAATTTTTTGTATTGCAAATATTTTTGTGATGTTTTGGTGTTGTATAGTGTCTATGGTGTTCATGTGAGATTCTTGAGTTATTTTTAACTATTTTATATGGGAGTTTCAAGCTGAGCCTCACCATTGGGAGGGAAGATAACTTTTTTGGGTGTCTCTCTTGTGAAGGGATTCCATATGGGTGTTATAAGCCTCATATACCACATTTTCTTGAGGACCATAAGTGAGCTTTCTTGGGGGCCATAAGGTTTTTGAATGAAGTACTTGTCAAGACATGTGGAAGTATATGTGGAAGCCTTGTGAAGACATGTAAAGGGGTATATGTAGCCTTATGAAGGCATGTGTTGTTATTTGCAAAGTAGATTTTTCCCATTTTTCCATTTCCACCCTTACCCTTTGAATGGATCAATAAGGATCCTAAGTGCAAGCCTTGATTAAGAGTTTTGTGTAAACTATGTCATTGTGAATGTGTTATGAAAATATGTTATGTAAATATGGTTGTGCAATGACTATAATGTAAGTATTTTTGTCCATCTAGTAAAGGCTCAACTAGCTCGGCACGGCCTTGAAAAAACCTCTGATTGGGAGATTAGTTGTCCATGGGAAAGTTACTTTTGTTGTAGGTTGCTTGTGGAGCCTCCTAAGTTGAAAGTGAAGATCTATTTTTACTAAGGTGCTATATTGTTGTAGAAAAGTGGGAGCCTCCCACCTAATTGTGGTATATGTTTCATAGTATATGTCTAGGCAAAGTCAATTTCATCGTAATATAATTTTAATGAATGTAAGAAAATATTTTAAAATGGAATCATGTGTAGAAATTGTAAGATATAATATATTTCAAAAAAATATCATGCTATAATTCCAAATGATTAGTTGTAATGTGTGGAAGAAGTTTTAAAAAGGTAGTAACAAAATCATGATATACATACTCCCTTACAGAGTGCCTAGAATCAAATTTCTTGTTAAAAATGTTTTGTGGTAATATTGTAAATTTATTCCATCTATAAAAGCTAATAGCCTTATGTAAATAGAAAGCCTTATGGAAACAAAAATAAACACTAATATGTCCTATTTTATCTTGTTCATTGAGTAAAAAGAATGCAAAATGGTTGAATGATTAAAGTAGGTTTTAAGAAAAAAAAAATGAATTTGTTAAATAGTGTTACTACCAATTAGGGTGACTAATCTGATTTGTGCATATTATAAGTAATGATGTGTTAAAGATCTTAAAAAGAAAAAGAAAAAACTTCCTTGAAGTTGACTGTGTAGTAGTTAGGAAGCTTAATGCCATATTTACAAGTATAGAACCAAATCTGTGAAATAAATGTACTAATTTACTTGGATATAAAAAATAAAAATAAGATTGGATTTGTTAGGCCTAACATTTAAGTGAACTTAAATGTATCATATACTCCCTAATATTCTATATTCCAAAATTATAGCCTTGTATTTTCTTCTAGTGAAGCTCAGTGATGCAAACTGGGTGGTTGTTTCTTGTTATCCTTAATTATACTAAGTCACTTTATCCACTTTTTCATATTAGAACTCTATCTCGATTATAAGTGACCTTAGCCACATATGGTATTTCCATTAAAGAAAACATCCAATTACTTTCCTTAGCCAACTTGCCAACAAATTTTTCCTCCCGTAAGGACTTACACAACTACCCTAGTGACCTTAATATACCTAAAAGTATACCTCCCTCCAAGTTGGTCAATGTTGTTACCCCTAAGGCGTCCTATTATTATCCCCAACTGATAATGTAATTGGAAATGTTATGAATGTATGTAAAAGAGTCATATCAATTGTTATGTTTTCATTAATTTCAAATATTAGTTGGGTAGACATTATGTTAATTCGGTAGAGTGCTATATCAATTTGATTGATGAAGAGAATTTGAAGTATGTTGAAGATAGAGTTGATAATTATGGTGTACAATGAGAGATTTAATGAGTTGGACAATGATATTGTATTGTTTTTAAATTATTTTACAATCATGTAATATTGTAATGTATTGAGATACACAAGCTTAACCAAGTGACAAGGCTAAAGAAGGAAGACATTTTTCATTGAGTAACTATAATTTTCCTTGAGAAATTGAAAAAGTAAGATGGAGATTCAGTATTGTCGAAGAAAGTCTAGTATTAACTGAGTTCTATAATACCCAAGTGAGATGTTATGTTCATTAAGTAACAACTTGAAGAACAAAATGTTGAAAACAATTGATTGATTGTATATTGTCTTTGCTATTACACAAAATGTCATATCTTTATTAGTTAGTGTATGTTGAGCTCACTTGGGCGATGAAGATAATTTCTCATGTCTTCCAAGAATTTCAATGTTTTCCAATTTCAAAAGACAGTGTCTACTGAGTTCACTTGGGCATCAAAGAGAAGTTCACGAAAGTTGAGTGTTAACCAAGCTCACTCGATTACCAAAAGAAAGTTGGATGGAATATGAGTTAACCAAGATCACTTAGTTACCAAAGGAAGTTTTTGAAGATGTAATGTTAACAAAGTTCAAATCTAAGAGAGTGGGTTCCTACCTTCCGTGTCCACTAACTAGAGAACATGTGATCCTAGAGATTAAGGATTTTTCCTGAATAGACTGAAAGGAAGCCCACATGCCTTTCATTAGAACAATTGGATGTACTTCCTCATCCAAAAATCCTTCAGAGAAGATAGATTTATTAACTGGGCAGATATCATATTTACTAGGTTGCAAGAAGAACTTTCTCAAGTTTATGGAATTTTTAGTTTTCATGTCTTTATTTTTTGTTTTATATCTTGTCTTGTGGCAAAGAATGGAACGGTTTACCACACTTAGATTGGAATCAAAGAATGCCAATTTATGTGTACTATCTTCTCTTGCAGAAGAGTAAAAATAGTGAAGGTTTCAAAGTAGTTCATGATAATTTCCTAGCTAAATTAGTATTTGAATTGCAAGGCAAAGAGAATGTGAGGATAACAAAGGAAGCTTCTCAATTGATAGATATTTATGGTAGTTTCTTTACCCAATTTCCAAAGTTCACCTACCTCAAGGTCGAGGGATATGAAGGAAATCCTCTAAGGTTACCTCAACACCGCCTAGATCATTTTGTGTTAATCAAAATACGTAGACAATTAGTAGAGGTCAAAAATAATTGTAAGACTTCAAAAGGCTCTAGCTACACCTTTTCTATTGAACTCAAGCATTAAAAATGCAAGAAAATCCAAGATTCCCTTAAGCTTAGAGCTGAAATTAAATCCATGAATGTATTAACCTATTCTGCTAGGCCTAAGTTTGACAGTCAAGAACTTTCCCTAAGATACTCTGAGTTAGGTCCCTCTACTCTCCATGTTCCCTAGTTAGAATATTTTTGGGCTAACTGTCAAGATAATTTTGAGGTTAGGAAGAGGTTATGGTCTAGACTATCACTAGCATATATCAAGGATTTTGATATCCTAGTAGATACATCTAGAGTAATTGAAGGATAAAATGAGGAAATTGTTGACCCAACTTACATTGAGCAAGTGGAAGCTTACCCATTGTCGAAAATTGACTAGACAATACCAAAGAAGGATGACCTGAATACAAGAACTTTTCCTGTACTAACCAAAATGGAAAAATGGTTCATAGGCAAAAGATAGTCAAAATCAGTGGCTCATAGCGTTCAAAAGGTTCATGGTAGGTCCATTTTGCCCATAGTTGTTCTTGTTACTAATGAAGTTGTTCCTTCTCCTACTGTAGGAAAACTAAAGTCAAGAGTTGAACCTAAACTCTCTCGTCAAGGTTCAGTTCATCTCCCTCCTTCCATCAAGTGGACTCACTCTTGTAGTAGAAAGAAATAGGATCAGACAAGTGGCTTGAAGGGTACTTGTGATAGGTTAGTGACAATTTCCCTTGGTTTAAGAAAAGAAAATTCTATTGGAGCCCCAAGTGGTGAGACAAAACAAGGAAATCGACAAGTAATAGAGGGAGCTAGTACTTTAAGTTCAATGGCACTTAGTTCATCACCCATTCTACAAACCCCTCCTCCTAAAGAGAATCCTTCTGTTTCTAATTGGTTAGAGTTATTTGTGAGCAAGAAAAGGAGCATATTGTGATATTGCTATCAGGATTTAATTGTGTGATTTTTGAGTCAAACTCATTGACCCATGTTTCATGAGTAGTGATTCAACATCAATCCATCTCTCATGAGAATAAATGGAACACTTAGCACTCATTGTATCTGGATGATGCTCATAGGGGTGAAGCACCGGGACTTCCCAAGAGGTCACCCATCTTAGTACTACTCCAGCCTAAGCGCACTTAACTATGGAGTTTCCTCCATGGTTAAATCCAAAGCTTGCAACCCCTTTGCAAAACCTTCACCAAGTGTTGTGCCTTATGAACCATTCATTAGGAAGCCCCTTAAGTTCATCAATTGATAAGTAGGAGATAATTTCTATAGCAAGTCAAATTGTAATATTGCTATTAGGATTTAGCTATGTGATTTTTGAGTCAAACTCATTGACCCATGTTTCATGAGTAGTGATTCAACATGAATCCATCTCTCATAAGAATAAATGGAACACTTAGCACTCATTGGATCTAGGCGATGTTGTTTAAGAAAACAAGTGAAGTCTCAGTCAACAACTTAGCCATTTTCGCCAGAGTAGATTGTATTATGATCATCTGTACCGACCATTTGGATGTATGGGATAAAATGCTTGATCATATTTGTTAGATTATGAAGATGTGGTAGCTTCACCTGGAACAACTTGGCATTCCACAACAATACGAATTGCTTGGTTTCCTTGCATTGCACAAGGCTTGGAAGGAAAATGATGGCAGTTATTCTAACTCCCAATATCCTTGTTCCAATTTCAGCGATATAGATGGAGCTTAGAAAATGATTGAGGGGCCAACTGTCTTATTTTACTTTTTTTTGTTATCTTTTCTTTAAAACTCTTCCCATTTAAATAGTTGGCAACTCCTTAAGGAGTTAGTTTTTGAAAGTAATTTAGTTAGCCCTTTGTGGCTATATATATTATGTTTTGATCGACCTAAAGGGTCAACTCTCTGGACTTAGAATCTTTAATTTTTTGATTAAGTTACTAGTTGTTCTGCTTTTCTTTGTTGAATGGACAATAAAATTAATGATAATACAATTGATCGTATGTTTACTTCTGGTGCATCTCTTTGATAATCATGTGGTCATCTTGCTTGATGGTGGATTCATATGAAATTCATTTCTGGATGGATGTGGTTTCATTGACTATACTGAATTTATACTTTTCTTTGTTTTAGTTTGGTGTGCCTGAGAATCTGGAGTCTTTAAATTATGTGTTGTGTGGCATGTATTAAATGTTAATTACTCAATCTGTAGCATTCTTTTACATGTTTATGAGAGGATGTTTTTACTTTTCTTAAGTCCTTTTAGGTCAAAAGAACGAATGCTATAATTCATTCGCAGTAAGAGTTGTATTGTTAAATCATTTTAGAAGGGAGCTATGCCTTTAAAGCATAGAGTCTTTGCAAGTTATCAAGACTTATTTGTGGTTAAAGCTATTTTTGTTGTTAGTATAAACTGAGATAGGAAGGGAAAAACTATTCACTAACACTTTCAAAAGAATGCAATTCATTTGGTTGAACAAAACTTGCGAGAGAATGATATTGTCATTGATTACATCATCAGCCAAGATGCAAACCTTATATTATATCATAATAATAAAAATTCTAATAAAAATAATTAAATTAGATTAAAATTATTTATTCCAATCTGATATTAATTGTTTGAACACAATTAGTAAGGAGGTAGTATATTCATTGGTTCCACTAAGATTCAAACTCCACATATATAAAAGGATGATATGTTCATTGATTGTACCATCTACTGCCATCTACTTAGATTCAAAGACTAATATAATTATAATATGAAAGATGAGGTTGAAATTGTATCCAAATATTTTTAAGACTAAACAGTAGCTATAATAAATTAGATTGAAAAATCTCTTCATATCAATCTAATATCAATTTTCTGATCACAAATAATATGAAATGACGTGTTCATTCATAGAACCATCCACCAAGATACAGACACCATGGATACAAAGTAAAAATTCCAGTACCCCAAATAACTGTTCTATCAGATTAACAAATGGCTTCATACCAGTCAATCTAATAAACTCTACTAACTCCATGTACATTATAAGATAAGATTTAGATAACATTCACATGAGAAAATACGAGAATCAAAATAAATCTGTGACTCAAACGGTGAGGAAATATCTGTGAAATAGGCAAGTCCATTAATGGTGATGCACATGAGCCGTGTTGACGAGGTAACACTAATTTGAGTTGGCAGATATGAAGACGACCTCTCTTTCTTCCCTATCAAAACATAGATATGAATACTGATAATGGCTGACTCCAGAAAAACAAAAAATATTGAAATGGTCTTCTAGAAAGCTCTTTTCATGCACCCAGAAAAGCAAAAACGACAATTTATATAGGAGAGAGTTATGATCAAACTGGTCTCTTCACATATTCAAGTTAATCAAACGGGGGAAAAACTTTTGTCAGGTTTTATCAGCATTAAAGATGGGCTAATGATTGCAAAACTGTGGTGGATGATTTAATTGATTATTTTCATGGACAAATATAGAAGTTTGGCGAGTTTGAGGAATAAACCTCAAGACAAATTTTAGTGGAGATGTTATGTTTCTAAAATCTAAATTAGTGAATACAAACTGTTCACGATTGCAGTCTACCGGTGAATTGGAGGTTTTAAGTTAAAATGTAACATTATAACGGTATAATAAAGTGATCAAAAGTTTTTATATAAAAATTATTTCTTCAATATGATATAAAATTCCAACTTAGAGACTATCACAATCAATTCTAGAAATAATCTTTTAACTATTAAAAGAATTGACCTTCATAATTGCTTTGTTGATGACTACCAAATCTAGTATTAGATGTATAAATGATAACTTTTTAAAAAAAAATTGAATACAAGTTTAATAGATATATATTATATCAAATTTATTTTAAAAATAATTACATATTTGTTTGAGATATAATATTTCCACAAACTATATAACTAATTAATCTAAAGGTTTCATCTATGCCTCTTTTTTGTGAAGATACATGTGATCCAACATTTTGAATGGCTTGTGAATGTCAATAGTTTTGTAAATGTAATATGAAATTTATAAGTTATCATTATTTTTAACTTGAAATAAAATTTTGAAAGATATTTGCTAGTCAAATTTATTTAAAGAGGATTCTAGATTTCTTTGAGATGTTATTTTGCACAATCTATAGTGTTTGAACCTAAAGACTTGGTAAGCAAATTATGTATGCCTTCTCCTAACGATGATGGATAGTTAAGTGTGTCCAAAGTTTCCATACAAAAACTTACATAGTCAATTGTAGAAGTAATCATTTGAAGAATAAATGGATGACACTCTTATGCACAATCTAATCTATAAGTAATAACAGTAAATTATAGACAATTGAAATTTGATATTAGAATCTATAAATCAAGCTCTCCAAAATAGATTCTTCGACTCCTAGTTGTAAGAAATAAATCACAACTTAAAAAATTTTGCTCGGCACTAACTATTGCTAAGTGCCAGTTTGCTCGGCACCTTAAGGAGTCGAGTGATAGTTTTCTCGGCACGTGAAGGTGCACGTGAAGGTGCCGAGTGATAGGCAGTAGGTGCCGAGTTAGCTCGACACAAGAAGGAGCTGAGTAAGCTCAGCACACAAAGGGCAATGCTCGACAAAAATGGATGTCGAGTGAGCTCGGCTCAAACTAGAAAAAAATTATAATTTAGAGAAATTTCACCGTGAATGTTTCCACCATCAAAACTAGAGAGCCAAAGCTTGAAGCTTCTAAACAAACTTCTCAAATGCAATGAATAGGAGAAGAACAATGGATTCAAGTATGCCTACTTTCTTTCTATTCAACTTTGATTAAAATATTACAAAATCAGGAAGCATTCAGCTTCAACCAAAAAACCCTAAAATAATCCTAAAATTTGAACAACTTCAATACGTCAAAAAATTTAAACTTGCAGCTCTAATGGCTACATACAATGGTGCCTGGAGCAATCACTGCTTTAATAGGATAAATCCAACAATAACGAACTTACAAAATGAATAGAAGAAGACACGTGCAACTGCAGGCACAAACTTCTTTCCTTCTTCCTTCTTTGCTCTACCCTGCTCTACTAAACTTCTGATCTACTGAATATCGCTGAACCCCCCTTGAAATGAATGTAGAAACATTCATTTTGTCATATTTTTCCCCCTCTTTTTAGATTTCAAAATCTCACCCACCACAGTTATTGTTTCTATCTGTTCTAGAGTCTATCAAGTGGTAGGTGGGAATTTAGCTCCAAGGGCAAGACAACCACCGCATTAAATTCCAACACTCCCCCTTTGTCCCGAGCCAAACAAACAAGGATCACTGCTGATCCAAATCAACTACACCAAGACTCTCTCTTAAGTGTACAAAATTTTCAATACCTAATGGTTTTGTGAAAATGTCTGCTACCTGTTGCTCAGACTTACAAAATTCTATTTTGATATCCCCATTCTCCACCAACTCTTTGATGAAGTGATATTTGATCTCAATATGCTTGCTTCTACCATGGAAGACTAGATTCTTGGACAATGCAATTGATGAGATGTCACAATAAATTGTGGTTCCATCCTCTTGCCTTTCATTCAAATATGTCAAGATCCTCCTTAACCAAATAGCCTAACATGCTACTGCATTTGCAGCTATATATTCAACCTCTGTTGTAGATTGAGCAAAAATATGTTACTTCTTGGATGCCCATGAAATTGCACCCAATCCCATATGAAATACATATCTGGAAGTGCTCTTCTTATCATCTATACTTCCAGCCCAATCACTATCAGTATAACCTATCAACTTCAATTCACTTTCTGAGTATACAAAATCTCAAATCCCTTGTTACCTTTCACATACCTTAGGATCCTTTTTCCCGCTTGCCGATGGGAATCCTTTGGTGTTTTCATAAATCTCAAAATCAGACTTACTACATGCATCAAGTCTGGCCGAGTTGCAGTCAAATACATTAAACTTCCAACCATACTCTTGTATAGTGTCGGATCCACTCTCTTGCTAGAGTCTTCCTTGCTCAACTTTAGACCTATTATTGTTGGTGTGGGGGTTGACTTACTATTTTGCATTTTGAATCGCTCCAAGATCTTCCCTGCATATTTTTTTTGAGAGATGAAGATGCTATCATGCATTTGTTTTACTTCTATGCCTAGAAAGTACTTCAAGAGACCTAAGCCTATCATTTCAAATTCATTTTTCATGGTCTCTTTGAACTCACCAATTAGAGCCTTGTCATTACCAATAAAAATGAAATCATCTACATACAAGACAACAATCAACACATTTCCATTTGTTTCCTTGATGTAGAGAGTAGGCTCACCATTACTTTTGCTAAAATCATTGCTCATCAAATATGAGTCAATCCTACTATACCATGCCCTTGGAGCTTGCTTGAGCCTATAAAGAGCTCTCTTCAATCTATATACTTTGTTCTCTTCACCTGCTACTTCATAACAAGGTGGTTGCTCCACATATACTTCTTCCTTCAATACACCATTTAAGAAGTCGAACTTCACATCCATTTGATATACCTTCCATTTGTGCTGAGCTGCAATTACTATGATAGCACACACAGTTTCCATTCTTGCAACCGTGGCATATGTCTCATCATAATCTCTACCATACTATTGTTTGTAGCCCTTGACTACCAGCCTTGCCTTATGCTTATCAATCTTGCCTTCAGCATTGCATTTGGTCTTGTAAACCCATTTCACTCCAATCACTTGCTTCTTGAGAGGCAAATCAGTTAGCTCCCATGTCTCATTTCTTTTTATAGCATCTATCTCCTCATCTATGGCCTTACACCATTTCTTCTCCTTAATAGCTTTTTCAAAATGTATTGGATCACTATGAGAAAATAATGCAAAATTAACACTCTCATCATAATCTTCATACCTTTCATCTTGGTATATCTTCCTAAGACTCTTGGTCTTTCTTGGTAAAAGGGAGGAGAGTGTGGAATCAAAATCTTCACTGTTGCTGCTTTGCTGACTAGCTCGATCTTCACCGTTACTCGGCACTGACACTTGGTCATGCTTAGAGGAGCTCGTAAATGATGGAGGCTACTTGTCTTTTCTTCTATCTGCTCCTTCTTCTTGTTGCTCATCAACATCCTCTTCATTCATAATTGACACTTTACTTGAGATGTTGGGTGACTCATCAATTTGTCCATACCATGACTGATTTTCAAGAAATTCCACGTCTCTTGAGAGAATCATCTTATTGTTCAATGGGTCATACAATCTGTATGCCTTTGATTTTGAGTTGTACCCTATGAAGATGCACTTCACACCTTTGTCATTCAATTTCTGCCTTTTCTCTTTAGGCACATGTGCATATGCAACACATCCAAACACCCTTAGGTGTTCAACTGTCCATCTTCCTCGTGACCATGCTTCCATTGGAATTCTATCATAGACTGCCTTTGTAGGACACCTATTAATTAGGTAAATTGTTGTTGCTATAGCCTCTCCCCAAAATTCAGTTGGGAGACGTTTCTCTTTCATCATGCTCCTTGCCATTTCAACAATGGTCCAATTCTTTCTTTCAACCACTCCATTCTGTTGTGGTGTATAGCTGGTTGTGAGCTCTTTCTTTATACCATTTTTCTTGTAAAAATTTACAAAAGAATTGGAGGTATACTCCCCTTCTTTATCTGATCTTAGGACCTTGATATAGTGTCCACATTCTCTTTCAGCCTGGGCTTTGAACTCAAAAAACCTATCAAATGCTTTAGATTTAGATTTAAAAAAATAAACCCATGTCCTATAATTGAAATCATCAATAAATGTCATGAAATAAGTACTCCCCCCAATGAAAGTAACTTGCATATGACCGACTAGGTTAGTATGCACTAACTCTAATAGATATTTAGCCCTCCTAGAATTTTTAGAATTAAAAGGAAGCCTATGTTGCTTACCCAAAATACAAGCCTCACACTTGTTACATGAATTTTCTATTCATGGAAAACCTTCTACCATTCTTTTATTTGACAACAAATTTAAACTAGCATAGCCAAGATGACCATACCTAAGGTGCCATAGCCGTGAAGGGTTTTCAATCACACTCCTTAGAGTTGATTGTGTGTGATGTGTAGCATCAACTTGAGATGAGAAACATGTCTCTATCCTCAAGGGAAACATTCTGTTCTTTGTCATTTGAACTACTGCAAGTAGGTTCTTGCTCCCATCCTTTTCATGAATGACACACGTGTCATTCTTCATTAGCACTTTGTATCCATTTTGAATGAGCTGACAAATGCTCATCAAATTGTGCTTCATACCATGGGCAAAATACACATTTTGTATTTCCTTCTTCTCACCTTGCTTGGTGCGAATCAGAATAGATCATTCACCCACAACTGGTAGGGTTCCATTGTTACCCATTTTAATCTCAGATTTGAAACTCTTGTCAATGAATAAAAACAAGGTTTCATTACCACTCATGTGGTTGCTACATCCACTATCGAGGTACCAAACCTTAGGGCTTCCTTCTTCACCAACATTACACATGATGAAGGTAGTGGCATTGTTTCCACTTCTCATGTTCACATCGGCCACATTTGCTTGTCTTGACTGATCATTTTGCTTCTTCCAGCATTCACTTGCATAATGCCCATATTTATGACAGTAGTAGTATTCTACATTACTCCTATTTGAGTTGTAGTTTTTCTTACGTCCTCTTGAAGTATTTTGTGAGCTACTTGCTCTATCTGCTCTTACTGAGCTTTCTGCAGTAGCATTTCTTTGTCCTCCACTACCTCGACCTCTGCCTTTGGAGTTTCTACCTGAGCCATTTCTTTCTCTCCCCCTTCCTCTTGGATTTGATTGAGCCTTGAATGCCTGCTCTTGAAAAGAAGAAGATGCAGATCTGTTGATCCTATGCTCATGGGTTTAAAGAGTACTGATCAACTCATCCATTATCAAAACAATGAGGTCTTTTGCCTCTTCTATGTCATGACCAAATTGTCATATTTATGAGGTAAACTCCTCAATATCTTTTCCACTATCCTCTGCTCTTGATAGTCTTCTCCATCTGACTTCAGTTGGTTAATCACATTGGAGGTCCTTGAACTGAAATCTACAACTAATTCATTTTCCTTCATCTGAAGGTTCTCAAACTCCCTCCTTATATTCTATAGCTTTACTGTACGGACATTATCAGTCCCCTTGAAGTTTCGTCTCAAGGATATCCTATGATTCCTTTGCATAATTTGCTATTACAATCTTGGAAAATATTGTCTCTGTCATTGCTACTTCAATAAGACTTAATGCCTTAGCATCCTTCCTCCTTGACTCTTTCAAATGAGTCTTTTGATTATTGGTAAGAGCAACATACTGAGCTAGGTCTATCACATCATTGAACCCATTAACTACAAACTTCCACAAATCATTTGCAACCATTATGGTTTTCATCTTCTTTGCCCATGTATCATAGTTTTGTCCATTGAATGGTGGTGGTTGATGTCATATCTTTCCTACATCTCCTACCATGTCAAAAATCCCAGAAAAAACTTTTCCCTAACTCACTGTGGATGTGGGGCCTCAAAACTCTGATACCATGTAAGAAATAAATCACAACTTTAAAAACTTTGCTCGGCACTAACTATTGTTGAGTGGCAGTTTTCTTGGCACGTGAAGGTGCTGAGTGACAGGCAATAGGTGTTGAGTTAGCTTGGCACAAGAAGAAGTCGAGTAAGCTTAGCACACAAAAGACAATGCTCGACAACAATGGATGCCGAGTGAGCTCGGCTCAAACTGAAAAAAAAATATAACTTAGAGAAATTTCAATGTGAATGTTTCCACCATTAAAACCAGAGAGCCAAAGCTTGAAGCTTCTAAACAAACTTCTCAAATGCAATGAATAGGAGAAGAATAATGGATTCAAGTATGTCTGCTTGCTTTCTATTCTACTTTGATTAAAATATTACAAAATTTGGGAGCATTCGGCTTCAACCAAAAAATCCTAAAATAACCCTAAAACTTGAACAACTTCAATATGTCAAAAACTTTAAACTTGCAGCTCTAATGGCTGCATACAATGGTGCCTGGAGCAATCACTGCTTCAACAGGACAAATCCAACAATAACGAACTTACAAAATGAACAGAGGAAGAAACACATACAACTACAGGCACAAACTTCTTTCCTTCTTCCTTCTCTGCTCTACCCTGCTATGCTAAACTTTTGATCTACTGAATATCACTGAACCCCCCTTGAAATGAATGTAGAAACATTCATTTTGTCATATTTTTCCCCCTCTTTTCAAATTTCAAAATCTCACCCACCACAGTTATTGTTTCTATCCGTTCTGGAGTCTGTCAGGTGGTAGGTGGGCATTTGGCTCCAGGGTCAAAACAACCACCGCATTAAATTCCAACACTAGTAATCAATTGTTGAATGTGATGGAATACCAAAACAAACCATAAAAAAACCCACAGAATTAATTAATTTCATAAACCATTGAGCTTTGTTTTGAATCAGAAGTGAAAACAGGTTCGATCCATTTGGCTTCCCAAATTGAACCAATTAGGTTACAGATTCTGTAAAAGAAAAGAAAAAGAAATGTTATGGTATTTGAAGAGCCAAGTGGAGAGTTGGAAAGTGTAATTGACAGCCAAGGTTGGCAAGCAGAGACATGTCATCATCAAGTGCGTTGACAAAAAACACGTCAGTGAAAAGCCCAACTTATAGTACGACAGGGAATTCGTGGGGCCCAGCCGGTGTAGGTATGAAAGGGCGACAGGTAGTGGGTCCAGTCATCCGACACGTGGCCGTGATGATGACGTGGACGCCGAGGCTGTAACGGCCGAGAGCATGCGATGCATGAATTGCCCACCATTTGAGTGAATGTTCATCACGCTTCAATCATCTCCTCCTGCTTTGCAATAGAATGTTGCTGCCACGTGTCACCGCCATTCTGTTGATCTGCACGCCACTCCAAATTCCTTTCTCTATAAATCCACCATAAAGAGAGTGCACCAACTATCTGCACTACGCATTCATTTTCCTTTTTTTTTTTCTTTCAACTCAAAAAACACATTTGCGTTACAAAGTGGGAACTAATTTTCAGGATGAATCATCCCATAGTTTTGGTCCTCGGCATCCTTGGTAACCATTAAAGATGTTATCTTATTCTGTCTCTTTGGTTTGATTTCAAGGAACTGATCACTTTTGTTTTTGTGTTTAAATGCCAGGGAATGTCATTTCGTTCATGGTGTTTCTTGCTCCATTGTAAGTTTCATACTAATGAAATCCATCAGCTTTCTTATGTCTTTTTGGATCATGGTGTTCATTATTTGTTTGCATTGTCTTTGAATTTAATTTTCTGAGCGTTCTTTCTTGGTGTCCTCCATCAAGCTCTATGATTTCTTATCAGGAAGGAAAAAGCGGGTGGTCGTTTTCAGTTTCATAATGAGTAATCATGGAGTTTGATCAGAATTCTTTTCTCTTCTTTTTTATATCATTTTCTCCTCCCTAATGATAGATCGACCAGTTTGATCAGAATTCATTTCTCTTCTCTGATTTTCCTCTTCTGAATGATCTCACTTTTTCTTTCTTTGTAATGGATTACGGAATTTGATCACAATATGTTTCTCTTCTTTCACTTTGGGCCATGAAATTTGATCAAAATTCCTTCCTGCTCTCTTGCTTTCTCCTTGTTGATTGTTGATCATAAAAAGAATTGAACTCATAGAATTAGTACATACTACTGTCATGAGTTGTAGTAGAAATCAGCTGTCTATGCATTTCTTTTCTTTCAATTTCTGATTTCTGACGATAGAACATAGAATTGCATCAGGATTTACTTATGTCTCTTATTTTTCTGGTTTCTAGTAATAGATCATATAATTTGATAAAAAGCATTAAAATGAAATAAAACCAAGAACACTCAAAACGAAATATTATGATACTTGAAGCAACGTTCAATATTCTACTTTAAATTGAAGCCCAGCTAGTACAATAGATATCTCTTCCATTAGAAATTCAGTATCCATGAACAAACCCATGAAGAATGCGTATATTTTACTGAGAATCAGAAATGAATGTGTCTATTTTTACTTTGTTCACTTCTCTTGGCTTTTTCTTCTCATTTCAGGCCAACTTTTATTCGGATATACAGAAAGAAGTCCACTGAAGGTTTTCAAGCAATTCCATACTTAATTGCCTTGTTCAGCGCAATGTTTTGGTTGTACTATGGCGCCATGAAGCCTGACTGCACCTTAATTGTCACAATAAATTGTGCTGGTTGCATCATTGAGACTCTTTACCTCTCCATATACGTTGCCTATGCTCCTAAACAAGCCAAGGTATGTATGCACTTACATATATATGTATAAATAAAACAATAATATCATTTCCATTTTAACAAAATCTTGAGAATGAACTTAGTAGAACTTTTTGTTGCCTTTGAAAATGAAAGCACAAAACTCTAAGAAAGTTTTGGATCTATTGGGGTTTTGGGGTTTTGGTATTGTTCAGGAATAGCTAGCTTGCCAGGAAAAACCTAAAACTAGAAGAAATGGGTATCGTTCCTATTAATTGGATTGTTATTGTTCTCGGTCACTACTCTTATATATATGTGTAAATCAGAAATACTTTATAGACAATATAGACCTTGTCTTTGAATAATATTAAATTAAATCAACTTAAAAACTATATGTTGTACAAATTAATATTGCACACAATATACTTCTACCGAGAAAAAATTGACTATTTATAGAGATCAAAGTATTTTAGATAGATTGTCATTGTTATAGAAAAATCTTTGAAAACCCAATTTATGTGTAGTATTGGTAGGAGAAAAAGAGAGATGTACATGTTGCAACGGGAGATTCCATTTGAAAAATATGTTATATCTGACAGACACTTTGTGTATGCAGATTTTGGTTGCAAAATTGCTAGTGTGTCTGAACATGGGTGTATTTGGGTTTGTGGTATTATTCACTCTCTTGTTTTCAAAGGGAAAGAAGCGAATCCTCATAGTGGGTTGGATCAGTTCAGCAATATCTGTAACGGTATATGCAGCTCCTTTAAGCGTACTGGTAAGTCAATCAGACACATTTCATGTATAACATGGTCATTCACCCTAATTTTTTGAACAAAAAAATGCCTCATGAAGCTTCCCAATGTTTGTTCATGGCAGAGATTAGTAATCTGTACAAAAAGTGTTGAGTTCATGCCTTTCTATTTATCCTTCTTCCTGACTGTGAGTGCTACAATCTGGTTTGCCTATGGACTACTGATCAAAGACATGTTTGTTGCAGTAAGTATATTTATTTATTTTTATCAGTAAGAAGTGAAAGTCAAGATTAATTATCATTGTGTAATGTAATTTATTGTTACTATTCTTAAAACCTCCCTAATAATAATTTATCATTATGTTATAGACATTCTATTTATTTTGAAGTTTAATGACTTGGGTTATGACCTACTGGAATTTTTTTCTTTTCTTGCAGCTACCAAATGTCTTAGGGTTTCTCTTTGGAATAGTACAAATGGTAGTGTATATTATATACAGGAATTCAAAGGCCACAGATCTTGCAGGGATTAATGGAAACATGAACTCGGTAAGCTTAGCAGAAATTCATCCCATTGACATTCCTCCCTGCAAAAATGATGATGACGATGATGAAAATTCAGGAAACACAATGCAGATGAATGTTTGTGAGGTTGATAGAAAGCAATCAGAATCAACACCTGTTTAATCTGAGATTAGTAGCTTTAATGGCTATAAGAATTTTTAGTGATGATTACATCAGGGAAGACAGCAATAGCTGCTGATGCTGCTTCATGTAGCAGGGAGAACACATAATTTGCAGATTTGCGATAGAAAATTTCTTCCATGGGAAATGCTGACCATGGTTTTTGTGGAGTGTACATATTCCTTGCTTTTCTCTTCATTTTCAGTGGTTCAAGTATTCATTGTTTTGAGACTTTGTACTAGTTGTGATCATGGTGGTCATACATGCATCCTTAGTGTAATTCTAAGTATATTCTGTGATTGAGGATAAATTTGAAACGAAATTTAAAAGCAAATGGTTAGTTTTCTATTTTGATCTAATCCTTCAATTTTTCTTACAACATTCCTTAAGCAATAAATAAGCTTTTAGGGTTGTCTTTTCATTTGTTTTTAGTGTTGTAATTTAAGGGATACAAATGAGAAAAAGAGCTATCACATTAATGATCTTATAAAAATTTGTGTGAACAATATGTATAGTCATATAATATTGGAGATCATTTAGATTATGTGGTGGATTTGTGTACAACTACTAGTTATATTATTTTATTTTATTTTGGCATCAATTTTTTTTAGAAATTTATTTAATTTAATTGATAAAAATAAAGGGTTATATTGAATTTAAAATTGAATATGTGTCTTACATTTTACATACTATTTTTTTTCAAGATGGTCAAGTTTAAAGCACATTTTATGTTAAGAAATTCTTTATTTTAGACACATATTACTAGTTCTACCTACTCATATATATCTTAGATATTGGCCATAATTAATTGATGTTGAAGGAGCTAAATAAAATCCTTGAACTTAGAAACTTCTATGTATGCTTGCTATCAATATATTGATCCTCCATATCCATTTCCATTTTTAAACCTTATTTATTTGTTCCATTGTCAAGAACTATCAAATTGATGATATTAAAAAATTATAGTTTTGTGTGGACAATATTCATGGTAATGTAGTATTGTGGACCTTTCCAACTATGTGGCAGATTTGTATTTCAAGGCTGGCCACTAGATCTAGCACCTTACTTATACAATTCAATATTGGACTTATTAGAAGATGCATTCGTTATTTTTCTTCTAGTTTTAAAAAGTTTTAGAAATGTTGGTAAGCAAAAATTTATTTAAATTGTCAAGAATAGGGGAGATTATATTGAACCTAAAATTGGATATCATTACATTTCACTTACTATTTGTTTCAAGCTAGTCAGATGTGAAGCATGTTTTACATTATCAAAAACTTTATTTTAGATTTTTCTCACCACTTCTACCCACTCATATATATCTTAGTTATTGACCATGATTAATTGAATGTTAAGGAGTTAAAACACTTCTACCCACTTATATATATCCTAGTTATTGACCATAATTAATTGATCTTTAAGGAGCTAAACAATCCCGTGAGCCTAGAAACTAATAAATCCCTTTTTCCATTGACCTCTTGCTTCCTATCAATTTTCAATTTAAATCTTATTCTTTCTTCCATGTTTTATTCTCCAAATTTTAAGGTCTCTTCTAGGCTTCAAAAATAATATTGAATATTTTGTCTCAACAAGACTTGGAGACATCATTTGTCACATATTTTATGCCAACAAACTTATTTAGACTTAAATTATATTTTGAACATATTTCATTTCATCGTTACAGTAAAAAAAAGACATCACTATGGAACCATGCCCCTACAAGATTCTACCTCAGCCATCCTTATCAAGATGTTATTTCATCCTTCTAGTCATTTTAGAATATCTTTATTAGGTTCAAGTATATGATCTTTCTATTATTATTATGATGTTGAACCTTTGTATCATGTGGAATCCCCTTAAATGTGGCTAGAAAAATGAGATGTGGCAATTGGCAAGTTTAATTTGGTCCACAATATTGTAAAATTTTGATAACAATAGTCTATAAAGGATTTATTGAGCCTCAAGATCATTATGAGTGATATTTTTTAGGTGGTTGATTTCTCTGATCCACTTTACTACTTGCTATTGGATAATATTATTGAATTACTAATATGTAAAAAATATTTTACATCCCAATATTGGAATAAATATTTTGTGGCATTTATTCTAGAATAATATTTAGGCATGTTATCTTTGAAGATCAATCAATGTTCATCACTTGATTCTTCCTCAAATTGTAACTTTTTCCAAATTGACACATTTTTAATTTTTTTTCAAATGATGTAGATAGACACACACATGCACTACTTGATATTATAACCAAAATTTTGAGAAGTAATCTATTTTTGTTGAGAAATGGTATTTCAATATTACTATTTTAATGGTTTGAACAAATTTAGGACTATTACCACATATCTTTATGGATTTATTTGAATCACTAACTCAATTAGAATAACACTTGGTTTTTAATATTTCAATACCAAGATGTATCTAAGACCTTTTGATAAACTTTCTCAAGACTTCGTGTAGAAGATAATATAGTTTGAGATAATATTTTGACTATTTAACTTAAATTTATCCATTTAAATTGCTATCTAGTTGTGTATTGTAACACACTGCTAGGGAACCTAAGATAAATTAATCTATTATGTTACAAAATTTATTAAACCATTTTTTTTCTTAAAAAATTATGCAATATTAAGATAACAATGTAGAAGCAATATAACAAATACACATCTTATGTGTACACATAAGAAATACAAATATTGTTTCCATTTCTCAAGAGTTCCTTAACCTTGAATCATATTTGAATAATTATTATTAATTAATTTTAACTATAAGTATAATTTTTACAAACATTAACATCTATAAAATCTTATAGTGAATACATAAGTACAACTGATACAATGAAGTACATCCAAACAAATTACATAAAATGCATGTGTCACAAAGTATGTACTGATAAACCAAATGCAACACATCATCCCATAAGGACCTCAAGATACAATTACATAATACGTGAATACATAGACACAACTTCTAGATAGAAATCTCCAAGAGATATGAATAAGAATGGTACAACTGCAACAATGGAACACCCAACATTAGTGCAAATCTTGGGGGGGAGATAGTCATCACATTCTGACCTTGTGGTAACCTAAATAGGACCACTCCCACCATGTTGTGGAGATATTGTATGATCCAGATATCAAATCATAAAGACTATATTTAACTAGGCAAGGGATCCTCAAATTTCTCTCCACTTCAAGGATACCACAAACTATTGATAAAGAAAATATAACAAATTTTGAAACAACAATTGAACAAAACCAAAACCACATACGAAACCCACAACAAGATACCAAATTCAAGTAACAAATGATGAATAGCTACTAAAAGAGTACCAAATTCTAAATTAAAATACCAATCACCAAACAAATAATAACTAATGAATAAACTATAACATCCAATAATTAGCAACCACTGCCCACTAGAGGAAAATACAAAATGTATGGAGGAGACTTGGGCTATGTATTTAGGAGTTTCATCACATGGTAAAACTACTTGAGTTACTCTAGTTTAGTATCTCAATAGACCCCTCACCCTCAAACATTGAGTTACCCTGAACTAGTAACTTTAGACCCCATACCCTCAACATGACCTATGTAGAACCATAATACCCTCTCATGAAGACCAAGAATACTAGTCATACCTCTTATTACTTATCATTACATTCCCATCCTTAGCCTATACAAGAACTCAAGGCATGGTTGAGGCAACATCACCATTTATCTTTTTAATATCTTATCCTAGATTTTAATTACTATGCTATCACATATTACCAAACTTATAATAAGTTACCCTAACACTAGCCTATCTAGATCTTGAACCCCTACTCTAAGACACTCCTCTGGATGTACCTAGACAACCTCCCCTAGCTTCAAAATCACAAATGTCCCATAACCACAAAAGCATGATAAGTGATTACAGTTCCATGAAAGACAACTAGAATTTGAATTGGTTCTTAAACCAAAAATATAATAAATGCTCTAAAAATCCTACACCATAAACATGAGCCTCAAATTATCAAATAACACAAATTAATAATAACAAATCTGTACGGAAACCTAGGTGTGGAAATAACTTCCTACACTAATCCCTTAAGGAAAGCATTATGCAAATTCCTATTAAATCCTTATAATTTCAGATTTGATATTATGTAAAAAATAATATTGCAATCAACCATGGATATAGAAAATAGATAGAGAAAGAAAACACATAAACACAAATATATGTTGGTGGGGAAAAACCTTTCAGTAAGAAAACCCCACCCCTCCAAAACCTACACAATGTATTATCTTTAGTTCACAAAAGGGTACAAAACACTTGTAATGCAAGTTCTTTCAAGACACAGAAGATCAATTCAGTAGCAACATACGATACCAACAATATACTTTCTCTCTATCCAAACTGTAACCCTAAAAATGCTTACATCATGTATTTTCCCTTTTAGGGAAATTTCCAAAGAACAACTGTATTAGGATTTTACCATTCTCTAGAAAAATAGGAACCCAAATTTTTTTTGGAGACTCAAGTGTACAATACTCAATGATCAATTGCCACATGTCTTCACGTCTTCACCCATTATTAAATCTTCCAAAGATAGCTCTTACACATCATAGGAATCTATCATAACCATTTCATCCAAGATCTCCTTACACATAATTCCAGATTTTGACACATACAAGTGGAGTGACACATCGATATACCAACTAGACATGTACACTCACACTTAATTACATTATTTGCAAAAAGTAAATTTACAAAACAAATAACAAGAATAAGAATTATCCAAGGTTGAGACACCTTATTCCTAACATTCTCCCACTTGTTGAATACCTTGTAAGAACAACAAGAACATTATAGAAACTAACCACTATAGGCCAAAAGGCCCATAAACTTCGAACACCACTTGAACTTCTCTATGCCTACTAGTTTTGTCAATGCATCTATTGTTAGTTTGTGGTGACTGATCAGGAAAGTACTTTGCATACTTCATAAATTCTTTTGGGATCAAGGCATCACCCCGAACAAGTAAAATTTGGGCCCTATTTTATTAGGATTTTGGGCCAACTTGTAATTATTAATTATAACCTTAAAGTAGTAAAAATACTTGTATAAAAGGGCTTAGGGTTAGAGATTGTTTCAATGTTGTGATGCAAAAATTGGTTCTTGTGGTGGTATTGAGCTGTAAGAGATTGCAGATTGTAATCAAGTTGTAATCACTGGATCATAATAATATTGAACTTGTTGTTTAGTGGATGTAGCCTAGGCATTGGGTGAACCATGTTAAATCTTGGTGTCTTGTGTTCTTTTTTTGTGTGATCTATTATTTTTTGATATTGTTTATAGTTGCATGTAATTTTTATTTCTATCTATGGTTAATCCTAACAAGTGGTATCAGAGACTAGTTGTTCTTTTAGTTATCCTTTGTAGGAAAGTCTCACAGTTGAGTGGGAGTCTCAAAGTTGAGTGGTAGTGATGGAAGATGAGGGTAAGCTGAGGGTTGATAGGTTTAATGGTCAAAACTTTTAGTTATGGAAGATGCAAATGGAAGACTATCTTTATCAAAAGGATTTATGGAAGCCATTGGAAGGTAAAACCAAGAATTAAGGATCTATGTTAAATGACAAAAGGGACCTTTTCCAAGCAATAAAAGTATAAAGTTGTGTCACCTTTTAGGCTAACTTATTAGAATGACTAAATTTGAGTATTTCTATCTACAAATAAATTTTGGCCAAACATATGATTCAAATAAATTCATTCTAGCTAAGTTTTATATAGTGTCACACTTTTCCAATTGGATATGTCTATTAAATGCATGTTTTATACTAGTTTGTATCCAAGTACTAAAGAAATGCAATTATTTCAGAAAAGTGGCATTTCAATAACTCTTACTATTATTTATGATTTTTTTTAATAACATATAAACACCATTTTTGTAGAGCTCAGAGTCAAGAATATTCTCATATAGAGTTTATAGTGTTTTAATTAGATATAGTATATTGTAGTTAAAAAAATCTACAAGTGAGTATTTTAACATTTGAAATGATGTCAATTTTGAGAAAGAAAAAAATATTAAATCATACCAAAAAAATTTAAGAATTATATGACGTTCTATAGGAGAAAGCCCTCTTTTAGAATGTATAATTTTTCTCCTGGTTAGAATAGATTTGTTTTGAAAAATGTGGTGGGAGATGAAAACTATTGATTTCAAGTGAGTTGAAATTTGAATCATTATAAAAGAGAAAATATATGTCTCAAGCTGATTTTTATTTTTTATTGTTCTAGCTATATATGTTATCTATAACATAGTATGAGATCAAAGAGAAATAACTTTATTTCCATCTAGTTTTGTGGTGGGAACTAGACCCCTAATTTTTAGTGTTTTTCAGTAGCTAGAAAATTATCTATAAAAATTAGGAAAATATATCAATTCTTATTCCAAATAATTATTAAAAATTATAACCCTAAACTTCATCCATTTTCACATATTTCATTAGTTTATTTTATTTTCAAATTCAAAATAATAATACCAATTTTATGTTATTAAAGGTGAATAGTTATACTTTTGTTAGCCTTTTCCTATACAAAAGGGTGACACATGTTTGTGCTTTTATGACAGAAAAGCAATTGGAAACATTCAATTATGCATGGCATCATTGGTGGCATTTAATATTACAAAAGTGAACACAATAGAAGAGTTGATGCAAACCCTAGCAAAACTATATGAAAAGCCCTCTGCTTCAAACAAGGTATTTCTCATGAAGCATTTATTTAATATGAAAATGATAGAAGGTGGATCTATTGTAGATCATTTAAATGAGTTTAATACTATTACTAGTTAGTTATCTTCTATGGGTATCAATTTTGATGAAGAAATTAGGGCTCTCTTGATTTTGTTTTCTTTGCCTGAAAGTCAGAATGGCTTGGTAATGGTTGTGAGTAATTTTGTTCCTAGATCTAGTATCCTAAAATATGATGATGTGATCAATGTTATTTTGAGTGAGGAAACTCATAGGAAATCCTTAGGTGGATCTACATCAGGAAGTGCTTTGAATGCACAAAGTAGAGGTAGAACAACTAAGAGAGGATGTAATTCTAGAAATTGTGGGAAATCAAGAGGAAAGTCAGAGGGGAGGAGGTCTCAATTGAGAGGACTGAATGACTACTACTACTATGGGAAACTAAGGCATAAAAAAAAAAGATTGTTGGACTCAAAAGAAAAATGAAGGAGATAAACTAGATGGAGATAAGGAGGTAAACGTGGTAAGTAACAAATCTAAAGATGATGCTTTACTTCTATCTTTAAAAAGTGTTGATGATTCATGGGTTTTAGATTTTGATGCTTCATTTCATCCTACACCTCATAGAGGTTATTTCATTGATTATGTCCAACGAGATTTTGGACTTGTTTATTTGGGAGATAATGAACCCTATCAAATTGTTGAAAAAGGAAAAGTTAAGATTAAGTTATAGAATAGAAATCATTGGCTACTACATGAGTAAGACATGTTCCAAGGCTAAGTAGGAATTTAATTTCAGTAGAGAAAATTGGTGATGAGGGTTGTGTAGTTACTTTTAATGATAAAAAATGGAAGGTTTGAAAAGTTTTCTTGTAGTAGGAAAAGGTGTGAAAGTAGGCACCTTATATCTTTGTATAGTTCATACTGTTCCTTCTACTTTAATTGTTTCAAAGAAAAATGAATGATCAAGAACAATTGTTGGAGTTGAGGAGGGAGAACAAATAGCTGTTGTAAATTATGATACAATTCTATGGCACAATAGACTTGGGTGCATGAGTGAGAAAGGTATGAAATTACTTCATTCAAAGAATTTTTTACCAGGTTTGAAATGTGTTAATATGAATTTTTGTGAAAGTTGTGTGTATGGAAAACAAAAGAGAGTGAGTTTTGTAAAGACTGGGAAGGAAAATAAAAAGGAGAAATTAGAGTTTGTGCATACCAATGTATGGGGACTCACTCAGGTATCTTCCCTTGGTGGCTCTCATTATTATGTTACATTTATTGATGATGCAACTAGAAAAGTATGGATTTATTTCTTCAAATAGAAATATGATGTATTTCAAACTTTCAAGAAGTGGAAATGCTTGGTTGAAAATGAGACTGGTAAGAAATTAAAATGTCTCAGATTTGATAATGGTGGTGAGTATTGTAGCAATGAATTTGAAGATTATTGCTCCACTGATGGTATTCATCGATAGGAAACTATTCCAAGGACACCACAAGAAAATGGAGTGGTTGAATGCATGAACATGACTATAATGGAGCGTGCAAGGAGCATGAGGTTGCATGTTGGGTTACCCTTACACATGTGGGTAGAGGCTACCAATACTATTTTATATTTGATTAATAGAGGTCCCTCTACTTGTTTGGGTTGTGGTATCCCAAATGAAGCATGGATTGGTAAGAAGGTGAGTTATTCTTTTCTCAAAACCTTTGCTTGTGAAGCATTTTCTCATATAGATTCTGAAAATAGAACCAAGTTGGAAGCTAAGTCAAAGAAATGTGTATTGTTGGATATGGCATTAATGAATTTGATTATAGGCTTTCGGATTTTGAAGATCGTAAAATTGTAAGAAGCGGAGATGTCATATTCAATGAAAAAGTGTTGTACAAAGATTTGTTGCAGCAACATGAGAAGAAAGAAGATGATTATGTAGCATTGGATGATGCTCCAAAAGATGATGTTCCAGCCATTCTCCATGATGTGTAACAACCACAACAACACACACCACACACATCAGTGAATGTTAGACAAACATCAAGGATGAGTAGAACTCCAAAAAAAAATTTCTCCTTCTTTGTATTCTATCTTACTTACTGATGCTGGTGAACTTGAATGTTATGATGAAGCTATGCAGGGGGATACTAAGATTCAATGGGAGTCTGCAATGAAAGAAGAAATGGACTCTTTGCTGAAAAATAAAACATGGGATTTATGCGAGTTTCCTATAGGTAAAAGGGCTTTACAGAATAAGTGGGTTTACATGTTAAAAGAAGAGGATGAAGGTAAGAAAAGATTTAAAGCCAGGTTAGTTGTAAAAGGATTTGCACAAAAAAAAAAGAATTAATTTTGATGAGATATTCTCTCTTGTTGTTAAAATGACTTCTATCCATGTTGTTTTAAGTATTGTGGCTACTGAAGATTTGCATATGGAGTGGCTTGATGTTAAAACAACCTTCTTTCATGGTGATTTGGATGAAGAGATCTATATGGCTCAACCATAGGGATTTGAGGTCAAAGGTAAGGAGAACTTAGTGTGGAAATTGAAAAAAAGTTTATATGGCTTGAAGCAAGCACCTTAGCAATTGTATCTAAAATTTGATAGTTTTATGCACGAGCATGGATATAGTAGGTTTCATTTAGATCATTGTGTTTACTTTAAGAGGTTGGATGCTGATAGCTACATTATTTTATGTTTATATGTTGATGATATAGTTATAGCTGGGTCTAACATGGGTTAGTTTAAGGGGCTAAAATGCTAGTTAACACATGCATTTGCTATGAAGAGGTAGCAAAACAAATCCTTGGTATGAAGATTTGCAGAGATAGGAAGAACAAAAAATTGACACTATCTCAGGTTAACTATGTTGAGAAGGTGTTGCAACGTTTCTCTATGGAGAATGCTAAAGTTGTCATCACACCTTTACCTAGTCATTTGAAGTTGACTAAGAAGATGTGTCCCAAGACACAAGAAGAGGAGGATAAGATGTCAAAGGTGTACTATGCTTCAGCTATAGGAAGCTTGATGTATGGTATGGTATGTACAAGATTAGATATTGCACATGTAGTGGGAGTCGCTATTAGGTATATGAGTCATCCAAGAATTGAGCATTGGAATAAAAGCAAATGGATTTGTAGATATTTGAGAGGAACATCTAATAAGTGTTTATGCTTTAGGGGCTCTACTGCTAACTTACAAGGCTACGTTGACTCAGATTTGGCAAGGGATATTGATACTAAGTGGAGTACTATAGGTTATGTATTTACTATTGGTGTGCAACCATGAGCTAGGTATCTAGGATACAAAAGGTTAATGCTTTATCCACTATAGAGGAAGAGTATGTTGCTGCTACAGAGGTAGCCAAGGAGATGATATGGCTTTAGTTCTTCTTGGAAGAATTGGGAAACCCTCAGAAGGATAATTATTTGTGTACAGATAGTCAGAGTGCCATTCATCTTCCAAATAATTCAGCTCTATATTCAAAGACAAAACACATATAGTTGTGATACCATTTCATTGGATTAGTTTTCAATGATGGATAGTTAAATCTGGACAAGGTAAATATAGATGAAAATCTAGTGGATATGTTTACAAAGGTAGTGACAAAGAAGAAGCTAAATTCCTCTTCAGCTTCGGTTGGTTTTCTAGACTAAACATGAATAACAGAATAGAAAAGTCTAGGGTGGTTTGATCCAGTGGAAGCCCCATGTGGTAGTGGTATTGCTATAGGATCAGTCTCCAAGTGGGAGATTGTTTTCTAGTGTGGAGTCTAATCAGTCCCCAAATGGGAGATTGCTAGTTTGTGGTGAATGATCAGGAAATTACTATACATACTTCATAGATTCTTTGGGCTTAGGGCATCGCCCCAAAAAAAAAAATTGGGCCCTATTTTATTTGGATTTTTGGCCAACGTGTAATTATTATTTATAACCCTAAAGAAGTAAAAATACTTGTATAAAAGGGCTTAGGGTTAGGGATTGTTTTAGTGTTGTGATGCAAAAATTGGTTCTTGCAGAAGTATTGAATTGTAAAGGATTATAGATTGTAATCAAGTTTTAATAATTGGATCATAATAATATTGGACTTGCTATTTGGTGGATGTAGCCTAGGCATTGGGTGAACCATGTTGAATCTTGGTGTCTTGTGTTCTTTTTTTGTGTGGTCTATTATCTTCTAATATTGTTTATATTTTCATGTAATTTTTATTTTTGTTTGTGGTTTAATCCTAACATCTACAACATTCTTTGTATTATCTACCTTCTCCAAATTTACCTTTCCATCTTCCACCATATCTCTCACAAAATGAAATTACACATCAATGTGCTTCGTTTTGGCATGGAAAGTTGAATTCTTTGCAAGGAAAATAGCACTTTGACTATCGTACCAAATAGTAATCTATCCTACATCAACACCAATATCAAAACACAATCTCCTAAGCCAAATGGTTTTGTTACCAGCATGAGTAGCTACCATGTACTCATCTTATGTAGTGGACAAAGAAACTATAGGTTGTCACTTACTCATCCAATTGATGGCACCACCAAACATAGTGAGAACATAAGCACTGGTGGGTCTCCTACTATCAATATCACCTACCCAATCTGAATCCACAAACCCATGAATACAAATTGAATGCAGAGCTACAAAAAGAGTTACTATGATAAAAAATGGAGTAATATGATGTACCCCTCAAATATCTAAATACTCACTTAAATGCATCCTAATGTACCCATCTAGGATTAGCTATAAACTAGCTTGGACCTCCCATTTCTTGGGCAATGTCTAGTCTAGTACAGACCATAGCATACATAATACTGCCAACTGCACTAGCATAGGGTACTCTACTCATGTCCTCCACTTTAGTAGGAGATTTTGGACAATCATCTACAGATAAATTTGTTCCCATATAAATAGGAACACACAATGGTCTACAATCAACCATGCTAAACCTATCCAACATAGACTTCACATACTTACTCTAACTCAACCAAAAAATTTTGTTAGACCTATCTCTATTGATTTCGATACCCAAGATGTACCTTTCTACCCCAAGATCTTTCATCTCAAATTGCACTGACAACTGAGATTTAAAATTAGAAATCATACCCTTACCCTTCCCAAATAGCAACATATCATCAACATGTAATGCAATAATAAGAAGGTGATCATTTTCAACTCTGAAATAAACACAATGATCTAATTTTGATCTTAAAAATCCATTTGACAACAAAAAGACATCAAACTTAAGGTACCACATCCTGGGAGATTGTTTCAACCCATACAGAGACTTCTTTAATATGCAAACTAAAGATTCTTTACTTTTAACAATGTAGTGCTTAGGCTGTGACATATAAATCTCTTCATCGAAATCACCATGAAGGAAAGTTGTCTTCGCATTCATCTATTCTATCTCTAAATCATATGATGCAACAAGAGATAATAGAAATATAATGGATGTCAACTTTGCAATAGGAGAGAATATTTCATCATAATCTCTTCCCTCTACCCATGAGTAGCCCTTCACAACCAATCTAGCTTTGTACCTTTCAATACTGCCATCTACATAGAATTTCTTCTTGGACACCCATTTGCTACCAATAGGTTTCCATCCTTTAGGAAAAGGTACAATGTCCCAAGTTCTTTTTTAATCTAATAAAGTTATCTCATCATCCATGGCCTTAATCCATGAACCTACATCTTCCATATCCAAAGCCTCTTTCACAGATCTAGGCTCATCAGTGTTAGTAATCAAAGTGAAGACATAATTGGAACCTAACATAGAGTAACCAAATCTTTCTAGTTGCTTTCTTTCTCTCACGTTTCTCAAGGGCTAGAACTTTGAGGTTGCTCTTCCTCTTCTTCTAAACTTTCAAAGTTACTAGAGCCCTCCTTCTCATTAGACTGAACATGGTCTTTTTGTTTAGTCTTCTTAGGGGTAGGAGGCAGTTGAATACTATCTTCTTTCTTGTCTTTTTCAATAGGTTGTAGCACAATAAGAGAAGATTTTAGCTCTCTAAAAATAACATTTTTTCTATACAACACCTTACCAGTCATAGGGTCCCAAAGCTTGTATCCTTTCACACCAACATTGAATCCGATGAAAATATATTTGACAGCTTTGTTTTCCAACTTAGATGTTTTCTCCTTTAGAATATGTGCATAAGCTTCACAACCAAAAACATGAAGATGTCTAATTTAAGGTTTCTTACCAAACCACACCTCCATGGGTGTCTTACCAACAAGATTTGATGTAGGATATTTGTTAACCAGATAGCAAGTAGTGGCCATAGTTTCAACCGAAAACCTCTGTTCAAGACCAGCTCCACTAAGGATACTCCTAGCCTTCTCCATCAGTGTCATGTTCATTCTTTTGCAACTCCATTTTTTTTTGGGGTATAAGGAGTTCTCTTATCCCTCTAGATACCTCATTCTTTATAGAATTGTTCAAACTCTACTGAGCAAAACTCACCATCATTATCAATTGTCACACACTTAATCTCCTTACTATTCTGATTCTCTACAAGATCTTTAAATTCCTTGAACTGATTAAAGACTTGTTAGGATTAACCTCAAACATAAATAATAGTTACATGAAAATATAACCAATATCAAAAAATAATAGATTGCATAAAAGAGAACACAAGACACTAGGATTTAACATGGTTCACGCAATCCCTAGGCTACATCTGCCAACAACAAGTCCAATATTATTATTATCCATTGATTACAACTTGATTATAATCTGTAATCCCTTATAGCTCAATACTACTGCAAGAACCAATTTTCACATCACACACATAAAAATTGCTAACCCTAAGCCTTGTTATACAAGCTTTTTATCACTTACACAATTAGGGCTAGAATAAGTCATCCAATAATAAAATAGCTATCAATGCCTTTTACAATATAAGGTCATTTTTGGCTTTAGGGGTGCTACCCCTAAAAACCCCCATGGGGGTGTTTTCCCTTGACCCCACCTTGTACTATGATAGGGAACACACTTGGGGTGCTGGTTGAGGACCTCGTAGGGGCATTGCCCCTTGACCCTATCTTGGGAGCGCTGCCCCCAAACCCCCATAGAAATAATATGAGGAGAAAACTATGCCAAATAAACCTCCAAGTCTAATTAGGCTCCACATTGCAACATGACTTGTGTCTTACTTTTCAAGAAACAAATCCATGCCCTTCTACTATAATCATCCATGAAAAATGCAAAAATATAGATTTGGAGACTAAAGGAACTTTTACAAGACCAAATACATCAGATGAATAAGATCCAAAACATCAAAAGATTTGTGAGAACTAGAGTAAAACTAAACACAATTTTTTTATACCATAGACACAATGTTTGTAGAAGTCAAATTCAAGATTAAAATCATTTAACTCCTTAAGGAGGTTCTTATTTTTTTAGTGTTCTGAGACCCTTCTCATGAATGTGGCCAAATCTCATATGCCACAACATTGTCTTTTTTGTAGGAATTTTTCCTTCCAAAGTGTTTGCACCCTTAGGTACACATGTTGCACTGCCATTGGAACCAATAACCATAGTCTTCTTTACTACTTGTTTAGATGGTGGGATGAAGTGATAGCTACTCTCTTCTTTGAAAGAAAAGAACTATTGCACTGAGAAATGCATGCATCAAGCTAAAATAGAGTACCTCTCCTAGTACCCTTAGGAAGCACTATAGCTCCTCTCATCATCTTGCATTCATCTTTAGAAAAAATAACTTGTACACCTACATCATTCATCATACTTACAGATAATAGGTTTTGTGTCAAACTAGGGATGTGCATTATCCTGTTGATCCCCTTTACTCATCCATCAAGGAATCTGATAGTGACCCATCCTTGTCCAACTATCTTTAGGTGAGAATCATCACCCAAGTACACCTTTTTAGCATTAAAAACTTCATAATTTGAGAACCAGCTTCAATGAGAGGTCATGTGGCAAGAAGCACCCCAATCTATCAACCACACATCATCAGATGCATGCACTTCCAAGGCTGCAACGAAAGCATCACCATCTTCTTGAGATTTTTCTGAACCTAAATCTAAGGCATTCTTCTTCTTCTTTGGCTCTTTATAGTTTTTATAGAAGTGCCCAGACTTATCATAGTTCCAACATTTTTCCTTAAACTTTCTAAGAATCTTTGATTTTCAATGAGATTTGGATCTACCCTTTTTGTACTTGTTATCATTTTGCTTCCCTCTGTCATTGGATCTTCTGTGAATGATAAGAGCTTCCTTAGTTGAATCTGAAGATTTTCTCCACATCTCCTTGGATAACAATGAAGACACCACATCATCCATTCTGAAAGTCACTAAAGTACTTCCAAGAGCCATCACAAGATGGTCCCATGAATTTAACAAGGAACATGGCAGGGTCATGCATTGATCCTCCTCCTCTATCTTGACACCAGATGATGTCAATTATGCAATAAACAAATTAAAAGCATCTAGATGATCTATAATAGACCCTCCTTCCTCCATTCTTAGAGAATACAACTTCTTCCTCTAGAACAACTTGTTCACTAGATATTTGGCCTGATACACAAACCCAAGCCATGTCCACAAACTATTTGTAGTCTTCTCATCAAGATCATTCGAGAGAACTAAATCAGCTAGATAGAGTCTAATGAGACCCTTAGCTTTTTGATCCTTGATATCCTAATCTTCTTGAGATATTTTTGTAGGTCTCACACTGAGTGAACCCACCTCCCATAGATCACGATCTTCAAGAAATTCTTCCATCTTAAGTTTCCACAACTCAAAGTTACTGCCATTAAATTTCTCCATCTCCATTTTTCTATATGATGAGCTAGCCATATCAATCTACAAATAAGATTCCAAATGATTTTCACAAAACTCCTACTCAACTTGAGATTAGCTCTAAAAACCATACCCAACAATTAGGATCAAAAGTTGATCAAGCTCTGATATCACTTGTAAGGAAACTCAGGTGCAAAAACAATTTCCTACATGAATCCCTTAAGGAAAGTATTGTACAAATTCCTATTAAATCCTTACAATTTTAGATTTGATATTATGTAAACAATAATAGTATAGTCAAATAGAGAATAGATAGAGAAAGAAAACACATAAACACAAAGATATGTTGGTGGGGAAAAACCTTTCAGTAAAACAACCCCGCCCCTCCAAAACTTGCACAATGTATTATCTTCAACATAGAAGGTTACAACACACTTGCAATGCAAGTTCTTTAAGGATACAGAAGACCAATTCAGTAGCAACATACCATACCAACAATACACTTTCTCTCTATCCAAACTACAACCCTAAAAATTCTTATATCATGCACTTTCCCTTTCAAGGAAACTTTCAAAAAACAACCATATTAAGGTTTTACTATTCTCTGAAAAAATAGGAACCCAAATTTTTTTTGGAGACTCAAGTGTATAGTACTCAATGATCAATTTCCACATGTCTTCATGTCTTCACCCATCATCAAATCTTCCAGAGATAGCTCTTACACATCATAGGAATCTATCATAACCATTTCAACCATGATCTCCTTACACACAATTCAAGATGTCAACACATACAAGTGGAGTGATAGATCAACATGCCAAATAGACATGTACACTCACACTTAATTAGATTATTTGCAAAAAATACATATACAAAACAAATAATAAGAATAGTAATTATCCAAGGTTGAGACATCTTATTCCTAACAAAATCACCATAACAAAAAAATTTCACAAGCCTCATGTACACATACCTAAATGGTCAGCATTGTTGTCTATATGGATACCACCAAAAAAAGCATTAAATGCACTTATCAAACAAAACTTAAAAGGTCAATATCTAGTACTAGAGTCCATTTTGATTGCAAAATGTTCATATAAAAAGTGCAAGTATATAGAAATAATATATAAATTTCTAAATATGTCATTCCTTTTAATTCTTGAATATTCCAAAATAAGTCTATTGTTTAAAATTTAAAACTATTTTGAAATACCTACTCTCTTTTTTCCAACAATGATTTGTAAATTTAATATTTAATTTTCCTTTATTCATAGTGCAATTCTAAATAGCTCCACTTACATTATAATTTTAATAAACTATTTATAATTTCACATATAATATCAAATAATCATAGGGTGACCACAAGAAGTTGGATCGCAATTCTATGAAAGTCAAATTCGTGGAATTGTACTTCTTAGAAATGGGTACCCAATTTTTCTAAAATTGGGTACTCGTTTCTAAAATCAAGCTTCGGGCACCCGAGTCAACATTCAAAAATTGGGTACCCAATATTTAAAAGTGGATTAGGTGCCTGAGCCGCTCAAATATTGGGTGCCCAATTGCTTTTAGAATCACCAATTTGAAAGACTTTATTAAACCCATTTTTTAGCATTTTTGAAGTCATTTTCATGACTTCAAAAATGGGAGCCCGATTAGAGATGCATACGAGAGCCCGATTTTCAGCCCTACCGACCACCCCACTGTTACTAGTTTTTGATATACCAAATATTTTAATATGTTTTGTACTATTTTACTTTATTTTTTTCAATTTTATGTTTTATATGTATGTTAATTTATTGCTTTTTTTTCAGTTTTAATATATGTAAAATTGTAAATTTACATTGTTAATGAGTAGATGTTTAAATTTTTGTATCTGTTAATTAAAATATAGTTTCGTAAATGTTTATTTAAAAAATTATTATTTTAGATGTTTTGAAATGTATTTAATTTATGTATTTATTACAATGTTTAATGATTAGATTATATGTAAATTCATTGTTTAAACATGTAATTACAAATAAATATAACCTCGACCTTGTTTAAACTATAACCTTGACCTAAATTCATTGTTTAAACTATAATCTCAACCTAACCATATAGTTATGTACAATAAAACCCTAAACATATATAACTAAGTACTTAATCACATAACACCCCGCCAAGGGATCCAAACAAAAAACTTAGTATTTAAAATTATTTTACTTAAATTGTATTGTACTTTGTTTCATGGATCAAAAATGGATGATCTAAACTATTTTATAAATATATATTCTTTCATCCTTTCATACCCTGTGACATGTACAGTGGATGATGGAGGGACCTACATCATCATTTGAGGTCAGTATTTTGATTTATGTACATAATGTATAGTTCATTCTGCTCTAAAATCAAATTTAAAAAATGTATGTATTGTAAATTACAAGACCTCACCACTGCTGCATTTGGTAGTTTTCACAATGTGCCTCCTCCCGCTATAGAGGGACACCCATCTCGTGAGGTATTTATTTTATTATGTAGTGAATATTTAATTTATTTGCAAGCTAGATGTTGAAACCCATTTCAATTAAGCATGTACATGATGAGGCGTGCCTCATGTTACACAAGGTGATCCATCTACCTCACAGGGTGTCCAACATGACAATATGGCTCATATTACACATGATGATCCATCTAAGTCCTGACATTCGATAAGATAGATTAGGTCTTGTTGGCACCTGTAGATTGTATTTTTATGATGTATATTGTTTATGATGTATACACTTCATGTTAGTATAGTTAAAACTGTATGTTAGACCATGTACTATTTTTTTACGACTTCTTATCATGCTTGTGTATGTAGTATATATTATTATGTTTCATCATGTTTTAAGTATATTCAAACCATTTTCTTTATTCTAACATATTTTATTCATGAACATATGACACATTTCGTAAGTATATATGCAAGATGAACAATAATTTTAACTATCTATAGAGCACTATTGGATAAATATCACATCAAATTTATGCATTGAGATTCATAAAAATAAAATTGACCTATTAGATTAAAAAATGTATTGATAATGTACCTAACAATGTATCATACGTGATCTTAATGTGTTGTTTGGTAATGTAAGACTCATTATCATCTAACAATACCTATTATGTGTTGGTAAACATATGAATACCTGTCATAACTTATAATAGACATAATGACCTATTAGGACTCCTATGTCCCCTTAAGACACACATGTATGGATAATGTACCTAAAAATGTATCATAAGTGTTATTAATGTGTTGTTTGGCAATGTAAGAGTCATTATTACCTAATAAGACCTATTATGTGGTAGTAAACATATGAATACCTATCATAACCTATAATAGACATAATAACCTAGTAGGACTCCTATGTCCCCTTAAGACACACATGTATAGATAACATACCTAACAATGTATCATAAGTGATATTAATGTTTTGTTTGGCAATGTAAGAGTAATTATTACCTAATAAAACCTATTATGTGGTAGTAAACATATGAATACCTATCATAATCTATAATAGACATAATGACCTATTAGGACTCCTATGTCCCCTTAAGACACACATGTATGGATACCATACCTAACAATGTATCATAAGTGATCTTAATGTGTTGTTTGGTAATGTAAGACTTATTATCACCTAATAAGACCTATTATGTGCTAGTAAACATATGAATACCTATCATAACTTATAACAAACATAATGACCTATTAGGACTCCTATGTCCCCTTAAGACACACATGTATGGATAACGCACCTAACAATGTATCATAAGTGATCTTAATGTGTTGTTTGGTAATTTAAGACTCATTATCACCTAATAAGACCTATTATGTGCTAGTAAACATATGAATATCTATCATAACTTATAATAGACATAATGACCTATTAGGACTCCTATGTCCCCTTAAGACACACATGTATGGATAATGTACCTAACAATGTATCATAAGTGATATTAATGTGTTGTTTGCTAATGTAAGACTCATTATCACCTAATAATACCTATTATGTGCTAGTAAACATATTAAAACTTATTAAAATGAATAGAAATTATTATGACCTATTAGAACTCCCATGTCCCCTTAAGACACACATGTATGGATAACGTACCTAACAATGTATCATAAGTGATCTTAATGTGTTGGTTGGTAATGTAAGATATAATCAATAAAATGAATATAATGAGTAATGATCTAACATATAATCAATACAATGAGTAATGATCTTTAAATTATCATGTACAAGTGACTTGTTTTTAATATTACAATCAATAGTAATTTGAAACTTCAAACAAACATTAATTTAAACCTGATTGAATGTAAAAGTAATGGAACAAAATAGGAGGTCATTACTTAAATTGACAATTAATTTATAATTTAAAAAGTGCATACCTTTAACTTTCAAATAGAAGTAAACTCTCATTTTTGAATTAGTTTGTACAACTTATTTCACAATATATGTAAGACAATGTCAATGATATATTTATAGAAGTGAACTCGAAAAATAAAATTGGTTCAACACATCTCTTCAAATGAGGTCTTGTAAAATAAAATTGTAAAACAAAAACACATGTTAATAAACACATAAGTTAAAATTCAAGGTATCTGAACTATGTAAATATATGTGTAATTTGTATGTACTTACTATGTGAAATTGCATAAGATGTTGATGTTCAATCCACTTTAACATTTAAATTTGCATAAATTGTAATTGACACCTGAATAAGAGGTATATATAAGTTCTCTAAATTGGTATTGACAACACAAACATACATGTAATTAAATTATGTATGGTACATATATATAAAAATAATACAATAAAGAAAAAACTTACATGTGTTTGATTTAAATGTAGTCATCCTACTGTACCATGTACATCCTCTCTCTTTTGCAATGCATCTATGATTATCTCGTGCTCATCCATTGAAATTGTCCATAATACCTTATTGGCAGGTCTCCCTTTGTATCTTTCTAATTTGATATTTTTTGTCACAACCAAATGAGAATAGTGTAAAATCTTCTTTTAAATTTGGTAGTCTTCAAATGCTAGCAAACCATTTCTTCTTGTTAGGTATCTACGTAGCCAGGTGCCAGCTACAACAACAGACCTAATTGGATACTCAAAACCATCATCATCTACTTGATGACATGTCAATTTTTTCTTAGGTTCCACACATCTAGCTAGCCAATACTTAGTCTGTTCATCGTTATCACTAGGTGCAATGACATCATAAACATGTCCTACAAGATAAGAAAAAGCACAAAAACACTTTAATCACATGAGTATACATATGCAAATTATATAAATTGAAACATGAGATCACAACAAATCTAATTAAATTGTGCATACCAAGTTGTATGATATCTAAAATACAACCATAGTCTTCTGATGCAAAAGTAACATTATGGTCTTCATTTATTGTATCATCTTGAAAATGTGTGTCAGTAGGTGCTAATGATTTTTGTTGCCAATCTTCAACCCATTCTATATTCTCGCATTCTTCCCATTCACCTGCAAGACAAAATTGACAAAAACAAACAAGTTCTCTAGTCCATATAGTCCAAGTGTTAGAATCTGAACTCCTAAATGAATGCCATTTAGCTTACCCACTAATTGTATCACAATCATATCTTGAAAGGATATTCTTCTCTTCAACTAGGTAGAAGAAACACTTGATTGTAGAGTTCTCACTTGATCCTATGTATAAATATTTGTTACACAATTCCACAATCTCATGTGCATTTTTGAATTTGGCTTTTTCCTCAAATTTTAATTGCTCTCTACTAAAGGCTCTCTTCACATATGCACTAGCACCATCATGTTCTCCTTTACCATGTCCAGCCTCAAAAAAACTTCACACATGTTGGATATTGGTTTGCCTATGTGTCCTAGTCAACTGATAGAACATTCTAGCATTCTTGCATTGTCCTGTACAATTATTTGACCATATCCAATGTTGTGTTATTTCAATTTTTCTCTCTTTTAAATTATCATAAAAGACCTTGAAACAATATTGGAAAAACTCAGATGAATGAAGTTTATTATCACTCATATAGAAATGGTACTCTCTCAATATTTTTCTATCCTCCTCTGTACTATCAAGTGCATGCATATAAAATATATGAACATAAATTGTTACTTGCATTGAATTATAATATTATGGTTGTATCTCATCTTGTGGTGCAAGTGTGTAATTCTCTACAAAGCCGACAACTGAAAGTATAATACCAATTGGAAATGTATTCTTACATATGCAAAATTGTTCATCAAGCCATTTAGCATATTGAGAGTGTTTAATACATTTTGGTATGATCACACTCTTAAACTCATCCATAAATGCATGACAACTAACTTTATCTGTAACTAGATCACACCTTCTTCCAGTCTTCTCATCCTTCAATAGATATTCAATAGTTTTGAATCTTTTTACATCAACTAATTCTTGTCCAAAAGTAGTCAAAGCATTTTCATGCAAACATTCTTCTAGCAAAGAAAGATTGCCACACATATCACATGTACTAGAAAGACATGCATTGGAAAGAAAGTATTGATCATTAGTTGGCTTAAAAAACAAACTTGACATGAAATCCTTTATAGTTTGAGGTGATATTTTTATACCACATTCCTGCCCATGTATAGATCGAAATACATCATAATAGGAATGAAATTGAACATGGGTTTTACAAGAACATGTGATTATTTCCTTGTTAATCCTTACATACCATGGTTTACACTTTTCAAAAGATCTTTGACTAATGGTAATAGTTAATACCTTACCATCTACAATTTTTTTAAACAATTCACTTTGAGTCATGTCCAAAAGGTGTTTAGGATGTGGATCTTGTATTTTTGATCCAACTCTCAATTTAAGAACATCTCTTGAATTAGGTGATACTCTTGTATTATCATGCCAAAAATTTTCAACCAAATTTTTGACTTTACTAGTAAGTTTCATATCACATCTTGGGAGTCTACCACCAGAAGTCCACAAAATATTTGCTGGATCACATTCAAAGGTAACCCTTCTCTTTACAACTCTTTCTAAAGTCTTATGATTGACATTAAGATATCCACTTATGTTTCTAATCAATCTTTTGTCAGTTGTTGATTTGTTAACTAAAGCTATTGTTATTGCTCATTGTGCCACATTCTTATCTTTAGAGCAACTTCTCTTTCCAATAATATCAAAGGCACTAGCAATGGTGGATACAACTTGTTTTAAAGACTCATTTTTATTTTTTGGTTTTGCATACATTCTTAAATTTCTCATTACTTTTCGCATTTTAGATATTTTAATTAGTTACAACATCAACTGAAATTGAAACCCAAATTTCTTATTATAAAAAAATGTCTATATAATCTATTCTCATGTGTCCTAATTTGTCTTCATGAAACCAATCCCTCAAGATTATCTAACACATCATTAGGAAAATAAAAATTATGTTCTAACACTTTACTATCATTCTGACATGTTTGTTCAGTAGTTGGTGTTTGTATGTCTACATTCATGCAATTTTTATTTTCAACTGATATTTCATTCTCACTGGTATTTGGGATTTCAATTTCATTTTCAAAATTTCTTGGTATTTCCTTATGATGCAGAGCCACAACTTGGAAAGCTCAGGAGGAATAATCACTCAACTGAGTTACTTCAAGGGGCACGTACATCACCCAAGATCGAACTGTCACCAAACTCAATAGTCGATTATCTATATCCTTTCTAATCATTTGATTGCATGAATTGATAGATATAGGATTTAACACTAGACACTCATAAAAAATGGTTCTTCAAGAAATTCCATGTTGACACCAGGATATATATAAAAATTTGAATCTTCGTATTCTCTACTGCAAAACACATAAGAACACCACAAGAAAACTGAAATTTGTTTTCAATGAAAATCCGTACCAACCCTCAAACCACTGAAACTTGCACAATAAAACCAAAATGCATTCCTTTCTCTCCAAAGTCGAATCTTCCAAAACTGAAAAAAACACACTAAAACTACAACTTTCTATCTTACTCAAATTCGAATGAATCTCTTACATAGACGAATGGCTTATTTAAAACTGACTATCCTTTTCTAATAAAAGGATGAGAAACTTTTTTTTTTGTCTTCTACCCCAAGAAAAGGATAAGAATCCGAAAACCGCCTACTACCTATTATTGGAATCTAACAATCATTAAAACTATTCTAATTTAAAGAATCTACACCCGGTCCTAGGTGGCTATATCTGGAGAGTTCATCAAACTGCTACTCTAGGTATGCCACCACATGTAGGATGTTTATTGAAAACATTAAATTTAAAATACACAAAACATAAACATTTCTTATTCTATTTTCCATTCTGATACTGCAGCATACTCCCCTGTAGAAAGAATCTCAAGTCCACTTGAGATGAGGTGTTGTAGTGATAAACTGTGCTTGTTGCTTTGTTCCTCATCCATCTGAATATCTTTTGTTGTAGGGATGTTCTTCCATATTACTAGATACTGAATATATTGTCTCCTTGGAGTCTTTTTAGAACTATCTGCAAAAACAAATGTTAGAAAAGAAAAACCTTTCTTCATCTTTAGTTTAAGCTTATATTCATCTTCCAGTTGCAATCCTACATTTTCTTTTCTTTGACTCCCTTGGATTTGTCTTTCCTTCATCTTAATCTTTGGTTTGTCTCTGTTTCGTAACATAAAAACTATTTGCTGCTGATCATTCATTTCCAGTAACAACTTTATCCCATGTAAGATTTTTACTACTACATATATTTGTGATTCCACCAAATACACTTTCCAATTAAATTTCTCTTTGTTGTCCTCACAAACATACCACATCTTCGTACATAGAGAATATGCCAAAAATTGATCCCGTTCGTAACCCTTAACCAGCTTTTCTATAGTCTCTTCTTTTGGAACCAAATTAGATTTCTCAATCTGAGTTTCTTCAACCTTGTCATAAACACAATCAGAATTTGTTACCTTCTCATAAACCCATTCAATCTCAGCTTCTGTTTTCATAACCTCATTAGATATCTCTTCTTTAAAAACTTTGTCATTCTGAGTCTCTATACTACCACCATTCCTTTTCCATTCTTCCATGATGGTTGCAAAATCTTCCCATAAATCAGATTCTTCTTTAGAACTTGCTATTTTAGCTTTATCTTCATGCCATTCCTCTTGACATTTCACTTCACTATGTGATTTTAGGGCTTCATCATTTGCCTCCAAATTTTCTTTCATATGAGTACTTTCCAGCATTGTACTCTTCTCTATTTTCAAAGGACACATTATTGTTCCAACCATAACTTTATCACACTGAAATCCCATAGGACTTTCCTCTTTATTCTTCTTATCAACATTTACTTGCTGCACTCCTTCTTTCTGCATTTTATCTTCTCTCAACTTAGCTTCATTCTCTTCACATTTCCTTCTCAAACTTTTTATTTCCTCTTCTATCTTGTTTACCTCTTCTCTTTGTTTTCTCATTTCTTTTTCCTCTCTTTTCTTCTTTTCTATCACTTCCACCTTTAAGTTTGAAGACTCCATCTCTGAATTTTCTTTCTCAGTCTGATTTTCAGCATCCTTCTGTAATTTATCTTTGAGTACAGGGACTAGTGTAAATAGTGGATACGTCTTCCCTTTTTCCTCTTTCAAGAATTTTTTCTTACCTATCATCATAACTTTGGCTTCTGCGGCTTTTGATTCTTCTTGACTTGGCTCAACTAAAGGTATCAGTTCAATGACCTTTCCATTCTTTGTAATGGTATATGTATTCTTCACTCCATCATGATGTGCCTTGAGATCATATTGCCAGGGTCTGCCGAAAAGTAAATGGCATGCATCCATATTAACAATATCAAACAATAATATGTCCTTATAGGCTCCAATCTGAAATTCCACCCAAGTTTGCTCTTCCACTATAGTTTGCTACCCTTTATTCAACCAAGATATTTTGTAAGGATACGGGTGTTGTATTCTTGGTAGCTTCAACTTTTCCACCATTTCAAGAGACACAAAATTTTCTGTAGAACCAGAGTCCACTAGTACCTTACAAATTTTTCCTCCAGATTTATAGGTAGTTCTGAAAATGGACTTCCTTTGTGGTGGTTCTTCTCTAACAGGCCTTTTCAATAGTGTTCTTCTCATCATAAGTGCTTCCCCTTTTTTCGGATAACCATGGTTGTCTGAATCTTCTTGTAAATCTGCTTCTTGTGTCAGATGTATTCTTCTTTCACCATGAGTACTAGAGCTTGCTTTTGCTGGACATTTGTGTGCCATATGACCTTCCTGATTACAGTTGTAACATCTTATTGGTCCATTCGTCCTTCCTGGTGATCTTCCTCTGAAATTTGGCCTTCTACCTCTGAAACTTCCTCTGAAATTATCAAACTTATTAACTTCATTATGCATCTCCATTTGTGGCTGAAAATTTGGACTCCTTCCTGCAAATGTACCTCTTCCTCTGAATGGTTGTCTTCCTCTGCCTCTGTTATTATTTTCTTGTCTCCTTTTGATTTTCTCTTCCACCTTCAAAGCTAGCTAATAGCATTTAGCTACCGTGTTAGGACTTAGCAACTGCAACTCTTCTTGTATGTTCATCCTCAAACCATTTAGGTATCTTGCTACCTTGATACTCTCAGGTTCTATAAATTTTGACCTTAGACTTAACTTCTGAAACTCTTCTGTATAAGTACAGACATTCATATCCCTTTGTCTGAGATTCTGCCTCTTCTGATGCAACTGTACCTCATAGTCTTCAGGGAGATACGTCTCTTTTATCATTGACACCATCTTCTTCCACGAATAGATCTTCCTCTTATCTTCCTTTACCCTTTCTTCTTGCACGAAATTCCATCATGTAAGGGCTGCTCCCTTCATTCTAGATTTGGCCAATTTAACTTGCTGCAATTCTGAAACTTTCTCACATTCAAAATGATTCTCTAAGGCTTCAATCCATTCCAACACTAATTCAGCATCCATCTTTCCTGTAAACATAGGTAAATCAATGGGTTTTCCTCCCAAAGCCTTTAAAGCTTTAAAAAATGGCCTCTCGTTCTCAGCTATTCTATCTTCTTCACTGTCGGGTATGTCTTCCTCTTCTTCCATTTCTTTTTTCATTTCTTTCTTCTCAACTACACTCTGCATATATTCCAACTTCCTGGCTAGTTCTGCCACTATCCCCTTCAACTCTCTATTCTCATTCTAGAGAAGTTCTTCTTGCTCCTCGACCTTCTTTGTTAACTCTTCATTGGTCACCATCTTGCTTGACCCTACTGAAGAATCTTGATCAGGGGCGTTCAACATATAACTTCACAACCTGCAACTCTCAAGCTCTGATACCAAAAATGATGCAAAGCCACACCTTGGAAAGCTCAGGAGGAATAATCACTCAACTGAGTTACTTCAAGGGGCACATACATCACCCAAGATCGAACTGTTGCCAAACTCAATAGTCGATTATCTATATCCTTTCTAATCATTTGATTGCATGAATTGATAGATACAGGATTTAGCACTAGACATTCATAAAAAATGGTTCTTCAAGAAACGCCATGTTGACACCAGGATATATATAAAAATTTGAATCTTCGTATTCTCTGCTGCAAAACACAGAAGAACACCAAAAGAAAACTGAAATTTGTTTCCAATGAAAATCTGTACCAACCCTCAAACCACTGAAACTTGCATAATAAAACCAAAATGCATTCTTTTCTCTCCAAAGTCAAATCTTCCAAAACTGAAAAAAAACACACTAAAACTACAACTTTCTATCTTACTCAAATTCGAATGAATCTCTTACATAGCCGAATGGCTTATTTAAAACTGACTCTCCTTTTCTAATAAAAGGATGAGAAACATTTTTTTTCATCTTCTACCCTAAGAAAAGGATAAGAATCCAAAAACTTCCTACTACCTATTATTGGAATTTGACAATCATTAAAACTATTCTAATTTAAAGAATCTACACCCGGTCCTAGGTGGCTATATTTGGAGAGTTCATCAAACTACTACTCTAGGTATGCCACCACATGTAGGATGTTTATTGAAAACATTAAATTTAAAATACACAAAACATAAACATTTCTTATTCTATTTTCCGTTTTGCTACTGCAGCACCTTAGGAGCATGCATTTCAATTGAAGTTTTTTGCATTGACAAATTATTCTCATGAAGAAAATGTAAATTGTTGAAATCGTAACCTGCTTCGACAAAATCACCTATTTCATTACGAGAAAAAATTTGAGGGCTTGGAGACACACCTATATTGAGTGTTTGATTAAAATGTGCACTTGAATTTTCTTGCATTGGGTTCTCTTCTTTGGCCTCTTCATCCATCATGACATCCTCAATGTATTTCACCTTTGAAACATTATTCAAGTCTTTAATTCTTTGTATTCTCTCTCGTTGATGTTGTGCTTTATTCTCCTTATTTGTTGCAATCTCCTCATCTGTCAAAACTTTCATTTTCTTCTTTCTTCATTGTTTTGATCCCATGTTTGCACTTATTTTCAATTTGAATTGATTGCCTGCAAATTGCAGAAAAGGACAAGAAAATAGAATATGTGTGACAGAAGTCACTGCTATAGATTTGAAACTATACTTCAATTATTTTAATCATTGAAAGTCAGCCTGTCGGGTAGGTTTTGGGGCCCAATAGGTACTTTAGAAATGGGTACCCAATTGCTTGGGCAACGACTAACAAGAAATTGGCCACCTGATTTTGGCTTACAAATTAGGTGCCCGATTTGTAAAAGCTAGATGTTTGGGAATGTCGCACGTTTTGCATTGGGTTTTACCTTAGAGAAAGGCATGGCATAGGCTTGGTCCCACCAAGCCATGCTTTTGTAAGCCATTTTTTTAAAGGCATTTAGTCAACAATTTCAGAGATTTTCGTAATTTTTATAGGATTGTCCCTATTGAATTTTTTGATGAAACAAAAACCCATTATAGGTCTTATTGTTCTAATTTCAAAAATATAAATTTTATAATATTATTATTTTATTTGCTATTTTTCTATTATTTATTAATCAAAACTATCTCTTAAACCTTAAAAAGTGACATTCACTAAAACTTTAATAACTTTTTTATTTTATAATTTTTCTTAAATTAATTTATATTTCATCATTCTACATACAATTCTTTTGAGGTTTTAAAAAAAAATTTGAAAAAAGTAAAATTTTGATCAAATTATGGTGTCCGTACACGAGAAATTTTAAAATTTTCCTTTATAGCCAATTAATAATTAATAATAATATAATTATTCAATAAAAAATTAAGGAAAAATATTGTCATTAATCTTAGGTATATTAGGTAACGCCGTTTAAAAGGATTTACAAAAATTCATTTATTTGTGTCAAATTTTGGTGTCTGTACACGAGCATGGTATGGTCTTGAAACATGCATTTTGAAAAAGTGGTTTTTAAATATCCATACTAAAAAAAAATCTATCATATCGGTACACAAATAAATTACATATTCAAAAACTAAATACTGAACACTAAAATTTTTATTTCTGAAGATTTTTTGTATTCATTCTCTAAATGCCTCAAATTTTGACATCAATTGACAATTTTTTTCAAAAACAGGAAAAACACTTCCACTTTTTGGCCAAAAGTGAGACCCAACTTCTTGCACTGACCCCATAAATAGATGATTATATATTGAATTTCACTATTTATTCTCTTAAAATATAACTAAATGGTAATTATGTATATAAACTCATAATTACACATACACTAATAAAATTATATCAAACAAACATTTAACTAGATTTACTTATATAAATAAAAACCTTAATATTTAAACTTATAAGAAAAAGGAAATTTAGTATTTATTTATTTAATCATTCAATTAACTAATTTTTTTAATTTTAAAAATGACTTCTTAACTTAATAATTAAATGATTTTTTTAATAATCAATTCTAAAAAAGTAAATTATATTTCTTAAATAAAAAAGAAGCATATAGATATTATTTTTGCATATATAAATGTATTTGTTCTCACATGCCTATATATATATATATATATATATATATATATATATATATATAACTTTTTCATACATATCTATATTGATTTAAATGTATGTGTTTGTATGTACATATGTATGTATATTTTTATTAGTTTCTTCAAGAATAGTTTGACTAAAAAAGTTAATTACAACAAATATATTTTAAAAGAAAGTAATCTAATAAATTTTTGCAACAGACACATTTAACAGATATAGTTTCCTCTAAATTTTTCAAGATAATTTTACTAGGTTTGACAAATTCACAGATGAATGCAATTAAATTTATTCTCTCCAATTCTCAAGATACTGCAAAATTCACCATTAAATTTCTCTCAAAATCTTGCACAACTTCATTTATGGTTTCACAAATCAATTCAAAAATATTTAAGAATTCATTTTCAAGCAACTTGGTAGACAAAAGGTACATAATCCTTTCAAATAGAATTCTAAAATAGTTTCTAAAACGCTACCTTAAAATTCAACAACAAATTCTAGAACAATCTAGTTAATTAACATTATCAATTTCCACAGTCCATTTGTCAAGAGATTTTTGTTTCTAGATTGGATTGTGTGTTTATTTTTTGCATCAACATTTCAGATCACACTTTATGAACCATCATTAGGATGAGAGAATAGAAGAATAGCATTGTAAATATTCCTAAGCTTGCAATACTCCTAAGCTTGTAATACTCCTACTTAAATCTTGCAATACTCCTAAGCTTGTAGAATATTCTTGAACTTCAATCCACAATTTTTTTCTCCAAAACATGTATGTGTTCAAATGACTGAAAATCCACTAATAAAAATACCTGACACTACACAAATACATTTGAGGTCAATTTTCAATCTTTAATTTTGACCAAGACCTTTTTGGCTTTTTCAATTCAATTTTTTTTTTTTGTTTATGAGACCAAATTGGTCAAAATTTTGACAATATCAAGCTCATAAAAAAAGAAAAAAAAAGATATGAAATCACACTAAACATTCATTCTTTATTTGGGTATTGTGAGTGAAAGGTTTGGAGGTCTGTGTGCATGGGAGCTAGCTGAGGTTAGTGTGAATGCTACATTTATTGCACATTTTCCTTGATGTTTTCCTTGACACATAATCCTATAGGTTCTTCCATTGATATTTTAACACATTCTTCCATTGCATTTTTGCCCTAAACAGGTATGCGCTCCATAGATCACTTCTGTGTTTTTGTTTTTTATAGCTTGATTTGGTATTATGATAGCTCATTTTTGGGAAACATTCTTGTTTATAAGTTCCTCTCTTTCTTCATTATTCTTGTCTATTCATGTGGCTAGGGTTTTTATGATTTATGAATTTGTTTTTATAAAATGGATATGATTTTTGCAATATATCTATTTGTTGCTACTATTGTATTGCTTATATGCATAGAATGTTTGTTGGTGGATAAGAATGCTTGAAGGCCAAACCAAAAAATTAGATTTTACTATAAATGTTTAGTGGTGGATAATATTTTATGCATGCATAAATACTTGAGCTAGAATATTTTCAAAGCTACAATCTTGAGGAAATGTGTTTAGAGCAATACTTAAAATAGATTTGTGTTTATTCTAATTTATGACTTATGATATCTCAAATTTCTTGTAATATGGGGAATAATTCTAGATTCAAATATGAGCATTTAAGCTTCCCAATTGCCTACCACAAACAAGTGATATAGCTATTTCACAATTGCAATAAATCCCTATCTCTAGTTTTTCCATGTAAAATCCCCTTCCTAGGTTTATATCTCCCACAACCCATTGTTGTAAACAAAGGAATACAAATATTTTTACAAACAAAAAACTCCTCTTATGTTGCCCCTTTTTATTTAGAAATAAAGTAGCATTGAAATCTCAAGAATCTTTGAGATCTCATTCCATACCTATTGATTTGTAGTTGTCCTCATTGGGAAACCATTATTTATTAAGAAGATAAATTATTTAAGGCAGAAAATTAAGACCCTTACTAGTTGTAAATACAAACAATTTGAGAATGAAAAAAGTCCACTATCAAAGCTTTTCATAAAATCCCCAATCCAATAGAAGTTCCTACTACGTCCACAAATAATCCATTCCATGAACTAACCCTACATAAAAGGTTCATACTATCAACTTTATTTAATTTTTTTTCTTGTAAAAAATTTATCTATAGCCTTTCTTGATCATTGCATCTCTTGATTAGGTTAATGATGCAAGGGTACTCCCCTTAATACCATAAACTCGTAATAGAAAAAAAGAAATAGCAACAAATGTGAGAACAAAATATGGACTTCTTATTTGCGCAGCAAATGCAGTATTACAGAATTCGCAAATACAATATGCTAATTCACATTGACACCTTCATTACAATAATCTGCAAGACAAGCTATGAAATATCACCTAGGGCTGTCCTAGACAATGTTCGAGCCTTTCTTAAATAGGTTGTTTTATGCTACTTGAGAAGGTTCTAGATGCTCAAACTTAATACCTAGGGCTAGTAGACCCTAACAAAACATATAGAGTCGACCAAATACATTTTTGACAATTATTTTAGAAATTTTGGGTAGCCCAACTTCAGAAGGCCATAACTCAAGAACCATTGATTCGATTGGCTATTATAACCACTTTTGGGAAATGCTAGTTCCTAATCTATAGGCTTGGAATGGCATTAGAGAAATTCCTTTGATTTTTCAAACCTCATCTAGGCACTCTAAGGCCTCCAACAGTGAGTGTGAAGACTTTTCTACAAATCATTCCATCGAAAATCCACAATACTTCTTCGATACTTAAGCTAGAGAAATGAGATTTTTATGGAAGGCTTATATCTCTATAATGAACCTTCCTATAGAAAATGAGAATATTTCGAGCTCATATGAAAAAATTACTAAAAATAGAATTTTCTCATAAATAGTAACCACCCTGTCTACTAGTCCTTAAAATAGAAAAGACCAAAAATAAAATATTTTTGGGTGATGCAAGATTGCCCTTACACCCAGGATGCTCCTACATTAAATGGTGAGGGTAATTTGAGAAGTGACCTCATCACATCTTAGGTGTTTAGAGGAAAATCAAGATGGTTAACCTCCTTGTTTGTTAGCCATGATGAATCATTAACTTTCCTCCCTTTCCATTTGACCAGATACTCCTCATAAGTTTTTTTTGGTACTTTTTCCAACATGACTATCCAGTATCTCCTCAATCTCCTTTGTAGCCGAACTAACTATTATAATGCTCCACTATGCTTGTGTAACTTCATCTCCATCACCTCCTTCATAATACTTTGTCAAATCTGAAATATTAAATACTAGTGAAATATTCATTTTAGCACGCAACTCCACTTCATATGCATTTTCAGAATCATGCCTTTTCACTGTCTTGCTTGGTCCAAACTTCTTCATCTTTAACTTATTATATGTACCCATTGGAAAATGCTCCTTTCTTGAATGAACCATGACTTCATCTCCAATCTAAAATTCCTTATATCTCCTTTTCACATCTTCCTTGGCATTATACTTAGTATTCATCTTTATGATGTACTTCCTCACATCCTCATGGATGGTCTTCAAATGTTCAGTAAAATCTTCTGCTTTAGCACTACTTATCTCTCTTTTATCCAACTACCTCAATTTAGAATAATTTTTGGGACTACTCCCATATACAATCTAGAATGGTGATTTACCAATACTCTTATTGATAGAATTATTATAAGAAAAATCCGCCTATGGTAAAATCATATCCCATACTTTTGGTTTACCCCCAACCAAGCATCTTAGCAAGTTTCCCAAACCACGATTCACAGCTTCTGTCTGTCCATAAATCTGTGGTTGATATGATGAAATGAACTTCAAATTTGTCATACACCCAACAAATTTGATATCTCTATCTGAAACTATACTATTTGGTAGACCATTTAATCTCACCACTTCTTTGAAAAATAACTCTTCTACATGAACAACATCACTATTCTTTGTGCAAGGAATAAAATGTGCCATCTTTGAAAACCTATCAACCACCAAAAAAATAGAATCATGCTTACATTGTTTCCTCGGTAATCCAAGAACAAAATTCATGGTAACATCCTCCCATGACTTCTCTAGAATAGGTAATGGCTGATAAAAACCTATATTCTACTTCACTCCTTTCGCCATCTAACATACTATGCAACTTTGTAAAAACTTCATCACATCTTGCTGCAATTGTGGCCAATAATAATTTTTAGAAACCAAAGCTACAATTTTATCTCTACTAAAATGTCCAGCCAATCCTCCACTATGCTTCTCTTTGATGAGATTCTCTCTCATTAAACTTCTTGGTATGCACAGCTAGCTTCCTTTGAACAAAATACTATCTTGGATCATAATATCCAACCACTTTGTCATGTCAAGTATAACAGGATCTATACAAGCCTTCCATACTTTACCAAAATTAAGATTACTTGGATACAAAGTACTGAGTTCCTCAAACCCAAACACCTCTATCTGCATTTTTGTTAGCAAAATTTGTCTTCTACTAAGAGCATCTACAACTTTGTTAGATTTCCCACTCCCGTGTTTCAAAACAAATGTATAACTCTGCAAAAACTCAACCCATTTTAAATGCCTTTGGTTCAATTTTCCTTGACTATTCAAATATTCCAAAGCTTGATGATCAATATACAAAAAAAACTCCTTAGGAAGAAGATAGTTTCTCCGCATCTTCAATGCTTGAACTATAGCATAAAATTTATGATCATTAACATAGTATTTTCTTTTTGCATCATTCAACTTCTCACTGAAATAAGCAATAGGTCTACCTTCTTGGCTCAAAATAGGTCCTATTGCAGTACCACTAGCATCACAGCCTACTTGAAACATCTTGTTAAAATTAAGAAGTGCTAAAACAGGCTGCTCAGTAACTTTCTATTTCAACAGATTAAAACTCTTATCTACTCCTACAGTCCACTTAAACTCCTTCCTATCTCCTCTCATTATTTCAGTCAAGGGTCCACAAATATTGCTAAAACCTCTTATGAAATTTTCATAAAATGTAGCCAATCCATGAAAAGATCTTAACTCTATTGCACTCCTTGGAGTAGGCCATTTGAGGATAGCCTTCACTTTCTCTAGGTCCATTTTTAGACCTTCTACTGAGACTACAAATCCTAGGTACACCAACTCCTTCTTTACAAAACTACACTTCTTTAGGTTTATCAACAACTTTTCTTCCCTCAACTTATCAAACACTTTGGGAATATGAATCAATTGCTCCTCCAATGTCTTACTAAAGAAAAATATATCATCTAGGTAAATAATGACAAACTTTCCTAGAAACTCCTTCAGTACCTCATTCATGAGCCTCATGAAAGTGCTCAGTGCATTGGTTAGCCCAAAAGGCATGACTAACCACTCATAAATTCCTTCCCTAGTCTTGAAAGTAGTCTTCCACTCATCACCCTCTTTGATACAGATCTGATGGTACCCACTCTTCAGATGTATCTTTATAAAATACTCAGCTTTCCTCAAATAGTCCATAATACCATCCATCCTTGGTAATGGAAATCTATACTTTATTGTGATCTTGATGATAACATGAGAATCTATGCACATCCTCCATTCTCCATTTCCTTTGGTGCTAATACTACTGGTACAACACATGGACTCTGACTCTCTGAAATCAACCCCTTCTACAACAACTCATGAACTTTCTTGTTCAACTCGTCACTTTCTATTGATGTCATTATGTGTGCTACCTTGTTTAGCAAACTAGCTCCTAGAACCAAATCCATCTGGTGACTGATCTTCCTCATTGGGGATAATGCATTAGGTACATTATCAAAAAACCCTTCCAACATATATACAACTTCTGCAGGTACCTATTCTACTTCTTCTTTACTATCTTTTGGAATTATAGAAAAACACATATACTCATGCTTCATACCTTTAAGAAACTATTTTCCATCAACAAAACATATTATAGTAGCACTGCATACCTTTTCTTCTTTATCCTTCAATGGCTTTAACTTATGTTTCACTCCATCCTTTGTTAGAGTGTAGATATTTGCTTGCCCATCATATATATAATTCCTATAAAATTTCCATGACCTACCCAACAACATATGACACATATCCATAGGTATGATATCTCATAGTACACCATCCTAGTAGCTTCCAATCTTGAACTTCACTGAGCACTGCTCATTAACCATGACCTTGTGGTCATCTTGCACCTAAGAAATACGGTATGGATGTGGATGTTTTTGTCTCTTTAGCTTCAACTTAGTGACCATCATTTCTAACACCAAATTGTCAATACTTCCACCATCAATGATTACATCGTAACACTTATTATCACATCTACACCTTGTGCAAAATAAGCTCCTTCTTTGATCAAGTTCATTCTCACCACTCAGTAGGATTCTTCTATTAACTAGAACTTCTCCTCTTTTAGCATCTTCAAAATGTGATGATCTGGCATCTTCATCAACATGTGCAACTCTAGCCTAGCCTTTTGTTCTTTGATCTATCCTTCCTTGGCATTGCGTACATTCAAATGCTCTATTCCCTTCTTCTCTCCAATGAAAACATTTCCCATGGAAGCCTCCTCTTCTAGATCCTTGTCCTTTACCTCTTCCTCTCTGATCTCTGTTGTTCTAATCATAGAAATGATTGGAATTGTTTCCCCTCTAGTTCTGATTGCTACTTTCAACCTCATCCTTGTTCTTTTGATCATCATTATGACCACCATAAGATCATCCACTAGATCTTCCACTGTGAACTCTTCCACTTTTCTTATTGTCAAACATCTTGCTTAGTTTCTCCTCAACTCTTAGAGAAAATTGGTATGCCTCCTCAATACTTCTTGTTCGAACTAGACTCAGCTTGTCCTGAATGCTTGGCCTTAACCCATAAAGATAATGGGTGAATTTCTCGTTATCAGCTTTTGTATGATTGGTCCTAATGAGAACTTGGTAGAACTCTTCAATATACTCTTGAATAGATTTTCTTGCTTGCTTTAGCCCTTGCATTTTCTTCAAGAGATCAAGCTTATAATCCATAGGAATAAATTTTTGCTTCGGTTTAGTTACCATCCATTTCCATCTAGTGATTTTGTCCTTTCCTTTTCTATTTCACTCCAACTAAACCTCTTGTCACCAAATATTTGTATGTCCCTTCAATTTTTCCTTTGCAAAGTTGACCTTATCAAGATCTTCAATATCTTCATATTCAAAGTACTCCTCCAGTTGATTGATCCAATTAATTAGCTCCTCTAGATTACAATTTCCCAAAAATGTGGAACTTCAAACTTAGGTCTTTTTCCAACCTTAGAGATGGCCCTAAAATGCCTCTCTTCCTCTGGGTTTAGAACTGCCTCTACTCTGGCATTTTCTTCTACTTTGTCCAAATCCTCACTTTCATCTCTTATAGGAAGATTTATTCCTTTATGCATTTTTTCTTCCAATGCTTACATCTGTCTTTGAAGGTCTCTAAAACCCTTAGGTTTAACACCTACAACTCTTCCATTACACTCTCTTTATGGAGGCATTTTTCGTGCTTCTACTGAAACCCTAGTGCAAACTGCCTCACAATTGATAATTTTCCTACACTCTCAACCCAAACCATGGTCCTAGTACAAAATATCTCATAGTTGGTGATCTATACACACACACAAGAACTTTAGCTCTGATATCACTTGATGTAGGGGTGCTCCCCTTAATACCATAAACTCATAACAGAAACAAAGAAACAACAACAAATGGAAGAACAAAATATGAACTTCTTATTTGCAGTGCAAATGTGGTATTATAGAATTTTCAAGTACAATATGCTAACTCACAGGCACCTTCATTACAATAATCTACAAGACAAGCTACAAACTATCACCCAGAGCTATCTTAGACAATGTTCGAGCCTTTCTTAGATAGGTAGTCTTATGCCACCCGTCAAGGTTCTAGATGCTCAAACTTAATACCTAGGGCTGATAGACCCTAACAAAACATAAAGAGTCAGCCAAATACATCTTTGACAATTATTTTAAAATTTTTGGATAGCCCAACTTTGGAAGGCCATAACTCATGAACCATTGCTCCAATTGGCTATTATAACCACTTTTTGAAAATGCCAGCTCTTGATCTACATGTTTGGAATGGTTTAGCGCCCTTCCATTGAGTTTTTGGACCTCATCTAGGCACTCTAAGGCCTCCAACAATGAGCTTGGAGATTTTTCTACAAAAATTTCCACCAAAAGTTTGCAATACTTATCCAATACTAAAGCTGGAGCAATGATTTTATGGTAGGCTTATATCTCTAAAATGAACCTTCTTGTAGAAAATGAGAACTTTTTGAGCTCATATGAAAAACTTACTAAAAATATCAAGTTCCCATAAATAGTTACCACCCTATCTACTAGTCCTTATTCAAATAGAAAAGACTAAAAATAAAATATTTTTGGGTGATGCAAGATCGCCCTTACACCCAGGATGCTCTTGTATCAATTCATCTCTTCTGTAGAATTGTATCACCTAATGTTACACATAAGGAACTTTGTTGTTCTCTAGGATAGAACAACTACCTTCTAAATTTAAGTTTAGACTAGTCCTTACTACTTCCAACTCTCTTCAAAATCTCTTTTAAGTGGATTTCCTACCCTTAGTCTTCCCAACTCCTATGTTGGGATTTGTTGCCAAGTTTTAGTCTTCCCCTTTTAAAGCTTGAGGTCATTGGCTCAAGTGAGTTTCTTTCCAAGTGAGAGGTGTCTAAGTATGTCTTAGGTCACTTAGTTCTCATCTTTCTTGAGGCACTCTTTATTATTTATTTTTTGGGTCTCCCTTTGCATTACCTTTACCTAATCTTTCCAAGTGGGCTTCCTATTTTTCAGTGTGCATGGGGATTAGGTAATTTAGGCATGGTTGGGGTGTGATATGATGTCCTCCCAATGAGAAGTAAGTTTTCTATATTTTATTATCTGTAATCTTGCTCTAACATTCATATCCTATCGATTTTGAGCTTTCAAGCTAATTTTCCCCTTTTGCAAACTACATTAAGTGTGAATTTGATGGATGAAGCTATCATAGTGAGTAATAAGCTAAGAATATGATTTTTGTCTACACCCAAAGGCCTACAAAACTATGGATAGATGCCAAGGTGAGTCTTATTCTAATTTGTGGAGATAAGACCAAGTATTACTAGAGAAAATGGGTCCATCATTTTTCTACTACATGTTCATGTAAATGATGTCATTTCATTATGTTTCTTAGGTTGTATGAACTTGAGCCTAATCTTAGTTCAAATGATCAAATAAGTGTGAGAATAATGTTTATAGAACTATTTAGAGGCTCATATCCAGTAAGGCATGCTTGATATTTAACTTCAAGACCATCAGATTGAAGTATAAGGTTTAATGTTATTTGTTGTGCTTTAGTTTGGGAAATGATGTTGAGAAAGGAGTTTTCTACCCCAATGCAACAAAAAGGCTACTTTTCCAGGGGCTTTGAGAATAGAAAGTCAAGTTACCCTAAAATGTGAATATCTTTTGAAGATGGCCAAAAGATACTTCCAGAAAAGTAAGTGTTGGAGATACGAATCCATTATGAAGGAAAGGAAGTGTTAAAAGCCTTAGAAAAAAGTGGAAGAATGAAGTGTGCAAGCTAGTAAAAGGATTACTTCCTATGCTATGATTTGGAATTAAAAAAAAATTGGTTTGCAAAAAAGCTATGTGTTTCTCTCTGTCACACATGTTAATATTGTTAAGATTATCTACATTCTATATTCTAAATAAAACTGAGGCACTTCCTGATAAGTATTTGTGTTGTTTAATGACTTTTAGTCATATCACTTTACTTTAAGTAAAGTAAGATTTCTTTTAGGAACTTAGTATTTTATGTGTGAATAAATTGAAAGTTTAAATAGCTACTAGTCATAGAATTAAATGCAAATCTAACTATTATAATTGTTGGTCTAACTTAATTTCATTCATGTGCCACCAACATTCTAATTCCTAAAGTTATTTCATCATAATTGCATGCAATTAGTTTCTACAAGTATATTTATCGACTATTTATTGAGAACAACATCCTGTGCAATCATAGTGAATGGAAATTAGAGTTGCTAGTTATGATAGATTAATTTTCTTGAAGAATGAGTTAAAATATTTTATGAATACATCCTTCAAGTTCTATGATTTGGGTGATCTACATAGGAGGCTAAATTCCCAACCCATTCACCCAATCACTCAGAAACTCAAAGAGAGTAGATTGGTAGAAGCAGTCAACTTTCCAATGGCAGTTTATGCACTTGAGTTGGTAAAGGAGTGTATAGAGAGATATGCAACCCAAAAATAGAGAAGATTTTGTTTCCTAGTCAGTCCATTCTCATATCAATTAACAAGGCACTAATGCAGTCTAAATTGAGAATCCCTATAAAAGAGCAATACCATGACATTGATTTCAGCTCCTCTGCATCCATGTTCAATGAGAAGAAGACCCTTAGATGGGAGAACATGTAGAATGTTGGTGTTTCAAAACTACCAAGTTAAAAAAGACTTGATACCAGGATGCAGAGGAAAATTTTTAGTCTAAGGGTTAGCTACTTCCTATATTCAACTTGAAACTCTTTAGATCTGGACCAATCATTAATAAAATCACAAGGATTTTCTACACTTCAAGGTCTATATGGCCTAGGTAGGTGGACCTTAGGGATGAAATGATTGGATACTCAATACTTCCTTCAAAATTCACTCACTAATATTCTTTCTTCTCATCTATTCCCTATAGCAGATAGGTGTTACAATTCTTCTTAGATTGCAAGTAACTCTTGATTATAGTAGTTAACTATAACTCATAGAAGATTATTGCAAACAAGTGCAAACCAACAATTAGTTTCTTCATACAGAAAAGAAAAAAATGATTTGATTTTAAATTTGTGCTTTGTACAACCATATGAATTCTTCAATATGCATCCAAACTAATGATTAGTGCCTTATCCATTCCTATACAGAGTCTAACTAGCAAAACTTGACTTATTTAATTGCCTTACAATTAAATCATCAGCAGTTATCCCTCAACCCTATTCTAATGAATATCCCTCTTATATGACTAGAAACACTATTAATTTATTGAAGTAGTTACTTAATTCCTTGAATTAAAAGAAACAACAAATTGATATACAACCTATCCTAGTTGCACTAAATTTTATGAACCTTGTTCATTCAATCCCAACATAATCAACATATAAAAATGGAGAAAAAATTTAGAGACATAGATATGGCAGAACTTTTCTTTGTATTAATCTTACTTGAAAACAATACATTTACTGGTATAACTCAAGAATAACTCAAAATATGATAGAATTCTATTCAAGATTCATAAGTATTCCTTGATTTCAAAATTGAATACAACATATAATATTGACACAAAAGCTAACTAGACTGAATAGAAAATAGCATAACATTGAAAATTACATAGATTTTGAACCTCAACTCCACATCTTGGAAATATTTTTATAGAAAGGATCGCAACATGCTTTAGATGATAGATAACATGTCAAAAAACTATTGGAAACAAAGTAGAAATATATTTGACTTTTGTTACATGACAAACATTCTTTGCATTTTTCTCAAAACTTTGGATGCAATTACAAAATTAACAAGTGACACTTTCAACAGGTTTCTCCAACATGATTATGTTTACCTTCATGCACCTATCACTTTCCTTTGCTCTCTTTTGCCTCTAGCCATATCTAACTACATAATTGCACTACTTAATCATTGTCACTAGATGGTAGGGCTTTGATATCTATAATGACTTCCCATATGACAATATATGTATCTCTGTTAGGCTAGGTGGCATCCCTAACTACATCCAATTCTTCAAGGCATTTGTTCAACTTGGTATTAGTTACTGCTTTCACTTCATCATTTATATTAGACATCTTTGTCTCTAGCCTATAAAGCATGTCAATTAAATCATATACTACTAGTACACATGCCTTGTCATTGCAACAAGCTAGGAATTTGGGATGATCCATAATGTTATCAAAATATGGTGACCATTCTACTCAATCGTTAACAATTCCATCATTCTCCAAAATTGTAGGTACAAAATTGGGTGTCCCTGTGGTAATTGTCTTCATTTTATTATGTATCAATTTCATCTTTCTACCAAATTAACCACTCAAATATTTCACCTTATTTATCATTTTAATTGTGTTTATAATGGTTATCTTAGGCACAGCCTTCTTCTATGAAAGCATAGGTACTATTGGTGTTTTGAAATGCTAAAGGTTTCAAATTACCCTGATGAGAACAAGACACATCTAGGGGTAGCGAACTCCCATCCTTAACATGTCATTTCAAACACTGGGCCAACTATAAGGCTAGACCCTTCTTCTACTTTAGGCTCTACAAAACCTAGGTGGGTGGACCTCAAATTCAACTAATATGGTACCAGTGCTAAACATATTCTTGAATCTAACCAAGCAGATAAAAACAATTATATCTCCCAATACTTATGCAATAACACAGATCTACAATAGATAAATGAAAATCTATGAAATTCACAAGCTGAGTGAGGGCATCCTTTTTAGCTCTTCAACATGAAAGGGAAATACAATTGATTAATGATGTTGATTTTCAGCAAGTCCTCAAATATACAACAGTAATAACGAATTGATCCTGTAGCTGATCGATGCCTTATCTATTGGGAAACTCCTTGAATCAAACACATAAATATGGATACTTGAGACATACTCATATATTTAGATATCTAATCTATCCATTCACCATGTAAATAGACATCTATCTTCATAAGAATTCTCACTACTTACTAAATATCCTCTTGATGAAACCTACAACCCTGTCAAAGTAAATAAGCATTTACTTGGCTCTTTGTTCCAATAGAAAATGTATCCAGACATACAACCTTAAGGGATTGCAAATGAGTTTAAGCTCTTTGTTCTTAAACACAAAAAATTGCAAATATCAGAGGAAGGAGACAATAATTAGAATGAAACTAAAGAATTTTTTGCTAAACTATATTCATTTCCTTGAAATTATACATTCGTATGCATGAAATCAAAACATAGAAATACCTAATAGATCCAAACTTGCTATATTATCTTTTCTACTATTGTTCATACAAGAGAAATTGATGAAAAAAATGTGGTGTCACAGTCATGGGAACACATCAAAAATGGAACTAAAAAATGGTATCATAGTAGTGAGTAGTTTTTTCTCCAAAAATTGGAACCAACCCCTACAATGGATGATAAAGAAGAAGATATAGACAAGAAGTGAATTCCTAGATCTAATCTGGAGATGACATGTGTCCACTTGAAATTCCATCCTTTGCAGTTGCAAAACCTCTTTCACCTTTCTACCCATTTGATCTGATATGTTTTTCATCATTATTCTATAACTGACTTGAAAATATCTCTGTTGAATGATGAAAACCTTTGTTTGCCAAAATATCTGAAAAGGCTCATGAAAATGCTGAAGGAATTGAGGTTTAACTAATTTGAAAGTGATCCAATTTGACCCCAACTGCATTTTTACCATGTTTTACCAAGCTTCTCACTGCATTTTCAAAGTTTACCAATTCCACTGAGAAGGCCCCAAATTTTACATTTCTACCTATAACTTGAACCATTGAATTCCTGTGCAAAAACTAACCTCATAATTGGAAAGTTCATCTTCTCCCAATTCTAATGATATATAATATGCCTATATTCACCTACAGGAAACCCTCAAATCTCTTTTTGAAAATCTACCCCTACTATGGCTCTGTGATTGAACTGAAAATTTCAAAAATTTAAAAACTTCCAAAGTTCAAACTTTATGATAAACCATTATTTAAAAATCTGCATGTGACCTTCAATTTTTGAAAAAATGATTAAAATTTTGATATTTTAAAAATTTTCATTTTTTCTTCATCCTTGCATTTTGGGTCAACTTGGGTTTAACCGAGTTGCCACATGGTAGCACCTAATTTGCCTACTTGTATAGTCACCTACCACATCATCACCACCTAAGCACACTAACTAGACTACCACATGGCACCCAGGCACTTTCTCACTTTGCTTATCTTTCGTGCATCTTCATAATGTGGGAATGCACCAGCGATAGGATGTGCCACGTGGTGCAATCCTATGCATCTATTTGAACTTGTTGTGATTTGTCTATGCATGCCACATGTCAAGATTTGATTTTCTCTCAGGTCCACATCTTCTACCACCTCATTTCTTTGTCGCAGCTTACCACATCACCTTTGAGTAGGGCTCGCTTACACGTGTCAGCAAGGCACTTTCCCACATTATTTAATTGTTGAGCATTTTCATTTTGTAGGAATGCACCTATCATTCGAGCTGGCCACGTGTTAGCATCTTGTGCATTGAGTGCCATGTCATCAAATGAGTATCTTCATTCAGAATTTTAACTTAAGTCAGATCCAACTATCATCCACGTCTAGCATGCATGGGGCCCACCACATTAGCATGCAACCTTTGAAAAAGCTCTTGTAGTTAAGACATTGTATATTATGTGTGGGTTTGAATTTAAATATAAAATCTCCCCAACTTGTGAATGTGGGATATTTGGTTTTTATTGTTTTCCCTCAATTTCCTATGTGGTGGCTTCTTCTCACATGCCGCAGGTTTCTTTCCTTTATGGCAGCTCCCCTTGACTCTCGCATCTGCTCTCAGTCATGCTAGACTTCTTCATTTTACATTTCCTCCTCACGTGCCACTACCTTACCTTCAGGAAATTCCTTGCTTTTTAACGGCTTCCTACACCACCTCAAAAATTTAGCCACAAGCTTCTTGCGGTGTAATCATTCTTCCCTCTTCAACTTGAGAATTTTTAACATCCTCTGCCTCTAATTCTTGAAAAGTATTTAGGTCATTATTTCTTAGTTAGCTTGATCTCTTTTGGCTCCTAGTGATTCAACTCTGCTACTAGGATGGTTGTAAATGTCTTTAAAATTGTTTTGGCTTGATGTTCCAATTTTCCTTGAGTGTGGACTCATAGTTCACCTTGGAAGAAAATTTGCAACAATTTGCAAATAGTGGCCACATCAACTCCTTTATTTAGACTTTCCAAAAGTTCTTCAGCTTTCCAAAAGAGCATCCTTCCTTTTGCATCCCCACTTCCATGAAATATCCTCTGAACACAATCAAATTCTTTCATGAGGCATTCCCTATCCTAGTCATGTGCACAATGCTAAAATATGTCCTTCACTCAGCCTAAAAATTCTGATGTTCTCTTGCAAGCTGTGCACTTGAAAAGAATTTCAGCTGATCTAGTTCCACCTTTAGGACTAATACCCATGCTTATTTTCCTTTCATAATATGCACAATTTGTATGAGTCTTGTGGGAAAAAGTATCGCATCCCACCCATTGGAAAGTATTCAGATCAAACTCAAATTTGTTGCAAATGACACACATGCAAAGATTGCAGAAACCATTCTTCGTGCTACATATTTCACAATTACAATCATCAGCTGGAAGTTGACTTTGGCATGCTATATTTCTGCATTGTTTATGGGAAAATATATCAATGAGAACCATTAGGGCAACACTAATATTTGGATGTAGAAAATCCTAAATCCATGTCTTTATAGCAACCAATATTTCCAATTGAATCTTGTGTGCCCCAGTCATTGTTTCAAGTGTAAGATCGACCCTATTTTGGACAAGTTTTTGCATCGGTGCAAAATCTTCCCTATGTTGTGCACCACATGTACCTTCAAGAATCGCTCAAAGCTCAATTTTGAGATCTTCTAAAAAATCTTCTGGTTGCTCATGCATATGTTCTGCAATCACATCTAACCTTTCTCCAGCTACATCTCAAAGGAGTATCTGATCTGAGTTGGCTACTCTGTGAACCATTATTTTCTCACTACTGCCTTTCCTTTCTAATCATGGCTCCATCCTTTAATGTGTGAGTGAACCAAGAGATCCCATGCTGACATCTTTTGCAATTATGAAGCCAACAAAAGATACAAGTTAAAAATACTTCAAAGAGGTACAATTGGCACACATCGAATCCTTGAATAATAGCTAAGTGTAAAACATCTAAAGCAATCTCCAACAAAAATGATGCTAACAAATGTCGTGGATTAGAGAGACTCATCACCACACTTCAAACTGAATTGCTTCATGGTGTTTATGTAGGGGCATGATTCCCATTTCAGTGTCCATATCTTGGACTGAGTCCATGCCAGCATAGTCTTTAGATCTCATTCTTTTACTACGTGTAGATGTAGTCGTTAGCTTACTATCAAGAGTTGTTTAATTCAAATGAACTTAAGTCAATTCTTTTTGGAGTGCATCCAATTTTCCTTGAGTATTTTGTGTTAGGAATAAGGTGTCTCAACCTTGTATAATTCCTATTCTTATTATTTTTTTTTTTGTAAAATGTATTTTTGCAAATAATATGTAAATGTGAGTGTACATGTCTAGTTGGCATGTTGATCACTTACATGTGTCAGCATCTTGAAGTGTGTGAAGGAGATCATGGCTGAAATGGTTATGACGAATTCCTATGACACGTAAGAGCTATTTAAGGAATGAGCTATGACAGGTGTAAGAGCATCTTATGACATGAGGCCTATTTGGGCGCTCAAGAATGAGTGGTTGGTGTGTGTAAGAGAATATGCCAAAAATAGGTTGGTATGATGGGTTCCCTTACACTTCTCTTGTGACCACTATTTTTGGTAGATTCTATGACAAGCTATCATTTCCTATTCAAGGGATGGATTCCCTTTTCTTGGTATTGGATGTACATGTGGCATTGTGCATGTTTCTTGGTGGTTGAACCATGAAAAACATCCAACTCCATTCTGGGCATTTTGTTGGGTCTTAAGATGTTCATAAAAAGGAGTATTGCAAGAAAGAGAGGAAGATGAGAGTATGCAGGTACTGAGGTGCTACTGGAATCTTCTTTTTGTTGCTGTTGAACTTGCATTGCAAGTGTATTGTAACCTTGTGTTGAAGATAATACATTGTGCAGGTTCTGGAGAGGTGGGGTTGTTTTACCGAAAGGTTTTTCCCCACCGAAAAATCTTTGTGTTATGTGTTTCTTTCTCTATCTATTTTCTGTATGCATGATTGGCTACAATATTTTTGTTTACATGATATTGAATCTGTAAGTGTAGAAGATTTTAATAGGATTTGCACCATACTTTCCTTATGAGATTAGTGTAGGAAGCTATTTTCGCACCTGAGTTTCCTTTCAAGTGGTATCAGAGCTTGATCAACTTTTGATCCTAGTTGTTGGGTAGGGTTTTTTGAGCTAATCTCAAGTTGAGTGGGGGTCTTGTGCAGAGCATCCTAAATCTTATTTGTAGATTGAGATGGTGAGTTCATCATATGGAAGAATGGAGGTGGAGAAATCTAATGGCACTAATTTTGAGTTGTGGAAACTCAAGATGGAAGACATGTTGGAAGATCATGACCTATGGGAAGTGACTACAACTGCTACAAGATCAAAAACTATAGCTCAAGAAGATTGGGATATCAAATACCATAAAGCTAAGGGTCTCATAAGACTCTGTTTAACCGATGCAGTCCTTCTGAATGTTCTAGATGAGAAAACTACACATAGTTTGTGGGAGAGACTTGGGGCTGTGTATCAGGCCAAATCTTTGGTGAACAAGTTGTTCTTGAGGAAGAAGTTGTATTCTCTACGAATGGAGGAAGGTGGATCCTTAACGGATCATTTAAATGCATTTAATCTGCTAGCTGCATAGTTGACATCAGCTAGTGTCAAGTTAGAGTAGGAGGATCATTGCTACACACTTTTGTGTTCTTTACCAGATTTATGGGACCATCTTGTGATGGCTCTCGGAAGCACATTAGTCACCTTAAAAATGGATGATGTGGTGTCTTCACTGCTATCAGAGGAGATGCGAAGAAAGGCTTTCATTTTAGAAAAAGAAGCCCTTGCTGTTTGTGGGAGATCCACAGAAAGAGGAAAGAAAAATGACAATAAGTCTGACAATAAGGGTAGATCCAAATCCTGTGGGAAGTCAAAGACTTCCAACAAGTCCAAGGAAAAATGTTGGAACTGTGATAAGACTGGGCACTTCTGTAAAGACTATAAAGATCCTAAGAAGAAGAAGAAAGCCTCAGATTCTGGTTCTAAAAAATCTCAAGAAGATGGTGATGCATTCATCGTAGCTTTGGCAGCACATGCATCTAATGATGTGTGGTTGGTTGACTCGGGCGCATCTTTTCACATGACCTCTCATCAAAACTGGTTCTCAAAATATGAAGAGTTCGATGGTGGAAAGGTGTACTTGGGTGATTATTCTCACCTAAAGATAGTTGGACGCAGAAGGGTCACTATCAAATTTCCTGATGGACGAGTAAAGGGAATCAATGGAGTTATGCACATTCCAAGTTTGGCACGAAACCTATTATCTGTGAGTATGCTGAATGATGTAGGTGTGCAAGTTGTTTTTTCTAAAGATGGATGTAAGATGATGAGAGGAGCTATGGTGCTTGTTAAGGGTACTAGGAGAGGTACTTTGTTTTAGCTTGATGCATACATTTCTTAGTGTAATAGCTCTTCTGTTTCAAAGAATAGAGCAGCTATCACTTCATCCCCACCATATAAACAAGTAGTAAAGAAGACTATAGTTAGTGGTTTTGATGGTAGTGCAACAAGTGTACCTAAGGGTGTAAAAACTTTGGAAGGAAAGCTTCCTACAGAAAAGACAATGTTGTGGCATATGAGATTTGGCCACATTGGTGAGAAGGGTCTCAGAACCCTGAAAAATAAAAATATCGTTGAGGGATTAAATGATTGCAATCTCGAGTTCAACTTTTGTGAACACTGTATCTATGGTAAACAAAATTGTGTTCAGTTTTACTCTAGTTCTCACAAATCTTCTGATGTTTTGGATCTTATTCATTCTGATGTATTTGGTCCTGTAAAAGTTCCTTCAATCTCCAAGTCTGTATTTTTTGTATCTTTCATAGATGATTACAATAGAAGGACATGGATTTATTTCCTTAAAAGTAAGAAACAAGTCTTTAGTCGATTCAAAGAATTTAAAGCCCTTGTAGAGAATCATAATAGTAAGAAGATTAAGTGTGTGAGAACTGACAATGGTGGTGAGTTTCATTCAGTAGAGTTTGAACAATTTTGTAAAGAACAAGGTATCGAGAGGCATAAGACAACTCCTTATACCCCACAAAAAAATGGAGTAGCGGAGAGAATGAATAGGATACTGATGGAGAAGGCTAGGAGTATGCTTAGTGGATCTGGTTTAGAACAAAGTTTTTGGGCCAAAGCTATAGCCACTGCTTGCTATTTGGTTAATAGATCTCCTACATCAGCCCTTGTTGGTAAGACACCCATGGAGGTGTGGTCTAGTAAGAAGCCTTCAATTATTTGGTTGTAAAGCTTATGCACATGTTCCAAAGGAGAAAAGATCTAAGTTGGAAAACAAAGCTGTTAAATGTATTTTCATCGGGTACAGTGCTAGTGTGAAAGGATACAAGCTTTGGGATCCTGTGACTAGTAAGGTGTTGTATAGCAGAAATGTTATTTTTAGAGAGATAACATCTTCTCCTATTGTGCTACAACCAGATGAAAAAGAAAAGAAAAAAGATGTTGTTCAGTTGCCTCCTACCCCTGAGAAGATTGAACAGAGAGACCATGTTGGGTCTAATGATGAGGAGAGCTCTAGCAGCTCCGACAGTTCAGAAGAAGAGGAAGAACAACCTCAACCTCAGCCCTTGAGGAGATCCACGAGAGAAAGAAAGCAACCAGAAAGGTTTGATTATTCTATGTTAGATTCCAGTTGTGCTTTTGCTTTGATTACTAACACTGATGAGCCTAGATCTGTGAAAGAGGCTTTGGGCATGGAAGATGCAGGTTCCTAGATTGAGGCTATGGATGATGAGATGGCTTCATTAGAGAGAAAAAAATGGAACCTTGTACCTTTTCCTAAAGGGAGAAAATCTATTGGCTATAAATGGGTGTTCAAGAAGAAATTTTGTGCAGATGGTAGTGTTGAAAGGTACAAAGCTAGATTGGTTGCAAAGGGGTATTCACAGGTAGAAGGAATAGATTATGGTGAAATATTCTCTCCTGTTGCAAAGTTGACATCCATTAGATTTCTATTATCTCTTGCTGCATCATATGATTTAGAGATAGAATAGATGGATGTGAAGACAACTTTCCTTCATGGTGATTTGGAGGAAGAGATTTATACGTTGCAGCCTGAGCACTACATTGTTAAAGGTAAAGAATCCTTAGTTTGCAGATTAAAGAAATCTCTATATGGTTTGAAGCAATCTCCTAGGATGTGGTACTTAAATTTTGATGCCTTTGTGTTGTCAATTGGATTTGTAAGATTGAAATCAGATCATTGTGTTTATTTCAGAGTTAAAAATGATCGCCTTCTTATTGTTGCATTATATGTTGATGATATGTTGCTGTTTGGGAAGGGTAAGGGTATGATTTTTGATTTTAAATCTTAGTTGTCAACATAGGTTGAGATGAAAGATCTTGGAGTAGCTAGGTACATCTTGGGTATGGAAATCAATAGAGACAGGTCTAACAAAAAACTTTGGTTGAGTCAGAGTAAGTATGTGAAGTCTGTGTTGGATAGGTTTAGCATGGCAGATTGTAGACCACTATGTTTTCCTATTTCTATGGGAACAAAGTTATCTATAGATGATTGTCCAAAATCTCCTAGTGAGATGGATGACATGAGTAGAGTACCTTATGCTAGTGCAATTGGCAGTCTTATGTATGCTATGGTCTGTACTAGACCAGACATTGCCCAAGCAGTGGGAGTCCTGAGTCAGTTTATGGCTAATCCTGGACGAGTACATTGGGATGCAGTTAAGCAAGTATTTAGATATTTGAGGGGTACATTAGATTACTCCATATGTTATCATGGTAACTCTTTTGGATCTCCACATTCAGTTTGTATTCATGGGTTTGTGGATTCAGATTGGGTAGGTGATATTGATCGCAAGAGATCCACCAGTGCTTATGTGTTCACTATGTTTGGTGGTGCCATCAGTTGGATGAGCAAGCGACAACCTGTGGTTGCTTTGTCCACTATAGAAGCTGAGTACATGGCTGCTACTCATGCTTGTAAGGAAGCCATTTGGCTTAAGATATTATGTTTTGATGTTGGTGTTGATGTAGAACAAATTACTATTTGGTGTGACAGTCAAAGTGCTATTTTCCTTGCAAAGAATCCAACTTTCCATGCCAGAACGAAGCACATTGATGTGCAGTTTCACTTTGTGAGAGATATGGTGGAAGATGGAAAGGTAAATTTAGAGAAGGTAGATACTATGAAGAATTTTGCAGATGCATTAACGAAACTAGTAGGCACTGAGAAGTTCAGATGGTGTTCGGAGTCTATGGGCCTTTTGGCCTATAGCGGTTAGTTCTTGTTATGTTCCTGTTGCTCTTACAAGGTGTTCGACAAGTGGGAGAATGTTACGAATAACGTGTCTCAACCTTGTATAATTCCTATTCTTATTATTATTTTTTTTGTAAAATTTATTTTTGCAAATAATATGTAAATGTGAGTGTACATGTCTAGTTGGCATGTTGATCACTTACATGTGTCGGCATCTTGAAGTGTGTGAAGGAGATCATCGTTGAAATGGTTATGACGGATTCCTATGATGCATAAGAGCTATTTAAGGAATGAGCTATGACAGGTGTAAGAGCATCTTATGACATGAGGCCTATTTGGGTGCCCAAGAATGAGTGGTTGGTGTGTGTAAGAGAATATGCCAAAAATAGGTTGGTATGATAGATTCCCTTACACTTCTCTTGTGACTACTATTTTTGGTAGATTCTATGACAAGCTATCATTGCCTATTCAAGGGATGGATGCCCTTTTCTTGGTATTGGATGTACATGTGGCATTGTGCATGTTTCTTGGTGGTTGAGTCATGAAAAATTTCCAACTCCATTATGGGCATTTTGTTGGGTCTTAAGATGTTCATAAAAAGGAGTACTGCAAGAAAGAGAGGAAGATAAGAGTATGCAGGTACTGAGGTGCTACTGGAGTCTTCTTTTGTTGGTGTTGAACTTGCATTGCAAGTGTATTGTAACCTTGTGTTGAAGATAATACATTGTGCAGGTTTTGGACGGGTGGGGTTGTTTTATTGAAAGGTTTTTCCCCATCGGCAAATCTTTGTGTTATGTGTTTCTTTCTTTGTCTATTTTCTGTATACATGGTTGGCTGCAATATTGTTGTTTACATGATATTGAATCTGCAAGTGTAGAAGATTTTAATAGGATTTGCACCATACTTTCCTTATGAGATTAGTGTAGGAAGCTATTTCCGCACTTGAGTTTCCTTTCATTTTGAAGCTATAAAGAAAGTTCCTCAACTTTAGCATTAGCCTCTACTATAGCTGCCCTTTCACTACCCAAAAGGCTTTCAAGGACTTGCACTATGCTTGCTCTTTGCTCATTTGTTGATTGAAGGAGTTCCTCCATCTCCCGTTCCCATTCATCAACTCTAGCTTCTAATGTTGAAACTTTGGATAATGCATCTTGTTCGATTATTTTGATCCTTCCAACTTCCTGCACCAAATTAGCCTTCTCCCTCTCTAAAGTTTCTATGTGCCTTTCTGACCTTTCAATTATAGTCAATCTTTCCATGGCCAACTTCTAGATTTTTGATTTTACCTATTGTGCTAGGGAAGCCTCATCACAAGCTTTTTCTGCCACCTTTGCAGCTCTCTTGGCCTCCTTCTCTACATGAACCTCTGTCATGTATGGCAAGCAATTCTTGCCTCCCTTGCTATGTCTAAGTGGGGCTTGGCATGCCATAGGTCAATAACTTTAAGTATAGAACTTCACTCATATGCTTGAAACCTTTAATTCATCAACTCAATCTCAATGTTTTAATAAGTGACCGCCCTCCAAATGCATAGAATAGAAACATGCCAAGGCTTACTCCACCTAGAAACCACCCATCTTGATGATGTATGTTGGAGCTATGATCATCTTTAAAACCAAATTTTGAAACATAATCATTGTTATTTAGTCTTTATTTAATCATTATGAAAGTGGATGATCCTCTTAAAAACTTCAAAGTAATATCTACTCCCCCCTTTTATCTCACTGTTACATTCTCCCATTAGTTTGATGATTTTGGTCAGGCCCCAAAGTGGGTCTAGCTAAAAAAAAAATCATTTTCAAACAACTAATGTCTCAAACTGATCCATTGAACCCATCATACTGATTAGAACCAAGTTCGACCACTAATCAATCAATTGAAACTCATTTTACCATTGATCTGCAAACTGTCACTTTTGTGTTAGGAGGTCCTTTGTCTGGCCTTAAAAACTGACCAAAACAACTGACCAGGCCTTGAAATCAAACACACTAATTCTTTGTTCCACATTCTTGCACCATGTCATATATCATCTCATGAAAAATTCTTAGTCAAAAGATATTGACTATCAAAGTTGCCCTTTCAAAACTGCCTACAAGGAAACATGTTAGAAAATCACAAAACATGTTTGGATTTGGCTTTGAAAACTAGGCAAATTGACATTTGGAAAAATAAAAACTAGGGTGTTGATTCACTGTCATGAAGAGAATATAAATCTATGATTAGGGCTCATGATGAATAATTTGATGCAAATGGAAAGCGGTCAAAGTGGGCTACTCAAATTTTGCAAATTGAAACAATGGCAAAAAATCATTTTTTGCAAATAGAATTGACTTAGGAAAGTGTGCAAATAAATTTGTCAAGACTTGAAAATTGGCATGCTTGAAGTATTTTTAGAGTACAACATAGTGGTACAATCCATTCGATCTCACCTATCATCAATTTTGAGATATAACATCACGAATAGGGGTACTGATCAATCTACTCCTCTTGACACCAATAAAAAGTTAGAAATTACATTTGGAATCACGTTTAAAAACTGATTAAATGGATTTTTCATAAGCTCAAAATTGAAACGTAGCAACTCTCTGACCTCTAAAATACAATGCAAAAAGAATTTTCTCAATCTAGTCAACTGGGTCAAAATTATAACAAATCAAACATGGATTCCTAGAATTATGAACAATTCACATCAGTATGACAACAATAAATGACCAACTTTGAGGGATTCAAAATCTAGTCAAACGGACTCAAAATTATTTGAAATCTAAAACATAGGCTCTCTGGTATGGACACTAAAAAATTCCAAAGTGGAGAATCATGAAACATTACTAGGTGCGAGATATTTAATTGCAAACATGGCCTCATGTCACTATTTGACACTTAGGTGGATGCAAAATTGGAGATTACTCAAAACAAGAATTCATGAAATGGCTCAAAATGACAATTTATCTTCATTGAACACATAGAAACATTAAATGAAAGGTGTTAGAAATATTAAACACCTCTTAGGCCTCAAATGGACAGCCAAATATATATGCATTTAAAAGCATTTATAGGGCTTGATTTCTCAATGGTACTCAAAATCAGGGCTTCAATTTTGAGTCCCAACAAGTACCAAACTATCAAAAAATGGGGTATACAGACCCCATGTGATAAAAAGTGGAGACAATAAGGAAACAACCTCTGAACATCTATACTCTTTTCCTTGCAACAAAAGGTAATTGTTGTGCACATTCTATGAGATCAATTTGAAGGTATTTATTTTGTGAATCAACAATCTCTTAACAGTCTTGATTTGAATTTCCTTGGCTGATTCCAAGCCCTCTTCATCAACTTCCATTAGTTGGCCTGATGCTTCCCCTATTTTAGGTACTTGGTCTTCTATTTGTACACCTCTGTCACAAATTTATGTAGTTGTTCTAAAAGTGTTCTTTAATGTTACTACCTCATTTTCCAACTTGAGGGACTTTTGCTCTAAGAAATAAGTCTTTTTCATTTCTTCCTCATATTTCCTCATGGTTTTGATATGTCTCTCATAAGCTTCTTCTATTTGTGCTTGAACGATATCCATCTTGTTCTTACCCAATAGAGCCACTAAGTGTGCATCCCATAAATTTGGTTGCTAGAGGTGTAGTTTACATTCCAAAAAATAACATTCCCCCTAGGGGATTCCTTTATTTCCATCAGAGCAGGCTTCTGGTCTTCTGGAGCTAAACTCCACGTTTCCATTGTATGGGCATCAATGTTATATCCAAAACCTCTTAACTCTTTGAGCTGATTTTCATCTTCAAAGGAGATACATTTTCTTTTCTTCTCATTTGGTCTAATAGAAAATATGAACTAATATCCCATCCTAGGAAAAAAATCATGCCACTTCTTCTTACTAGGTCTCTTGCTCCTTCCATAGTGAGGGTTTCACTAGAAGGATCATATTCTTCTAGCTTATCAACTAACTTAGCAACTACCTTATTAGAATGACCTGGTTTCATCTACAAGGACAATTCATTTGATTTCAATTTAAATAAGAAGCTTTTAAACTCTTCAATTTTGATCAAGTCATCATCACTCGTGAACTCAATTGCTTCTATGATTATGTCATCAATCATCTAGGCTTACAACTACACTTATTTTTCTTTTTTTCATCATTGGAGGCCTAAGATACCAAATATCTCCTTCTAATATCATCAAAGTATTGACTTCCCCTTGGCAAAATTTTTATGGCCTTTTGTTGAGCCTTCTATGGCACATCGGGCACCTTTTGTTTCTTACTTTTTTTCTCTGCCCACTCTAAGCTTTGAGGCTGATCGTCTTCATCATCAATGACCTCAAGAGCTATATCTTCATCAGAATATTTAGGGTCAACCTTCTTCCTTATATCCTCAGGGACTTGTGCTGCTATTTCATCAAATTTTTCTATACACTTGTCCAATTTTGACCAGTAGTCTTCTTCAGGATAGAATCCCTTTAAGGATGGATCTACTTTTTTCATTTCCTACTCAAAGATGACAACATCTCTATACTTAATCATCCTCTCCCTATAGACACCCTCAGTAATGACATCTTCTTACCACGTAGGTTTTGTAGGTGGTAGGTTAGATCCTCTCATGTTCTTTAAGGCATGTCTAACTACATTGCAAGGGTCATATGTTCTAGCTAGCCCAGTTGGCAATTTATAGCCTCTCGTATAGGCATCAGTTTCCTTAATGACATTCCTTCCTATCTCAAAGTCTCATACTTTGGTGCATTTGCACATGAATTTTCCCTTCTTAAAAAGTTTACCTAGGTATTCTCTATTCATTGAAATTAGTTTCAAGAACACTTCTACAAACCCTAGTCTTTGAGGGACATATTTGGGTAGAATGTGGGGTGGCTAAGGGAAACCATAGATTCTGATAATAGTATATTCCTAAAAGAAAAAGACACTTCATCAATCATGTGTTAATTATTTTTCTAGAATCAAAGCACATTTTAGGTTTAACAACCTTTCTAACACTTCTAGGAATTCTTTCATTCATTAATCCTATTCAAAAATGGATAAACAAAATCATTGTAAAAAGATATGACATTGGAATATGGGTAGAAGCTTTGCAATACCCTCATCCACCTTTTTACTAGTGATATTTCTCCCCATTCCTATGTGAGCTAGAAGAAGCTCTGATCAAAAGAATCAACATTGTTGAATAGGATTAGATGCATGATCATTGAACAATGAGGAAATCTGAAATTCTCAAATTGTCCTTGTTGAGTAGCAGTGATCTCCTCATGTATCTTGTCAATTCTATATGCTACACAATCATACCCAACATTGGTATTGGGATCTTGGATGTTCAAATCCATAACATAATGTCCTCCAAGGGCTTTTGTGGTTCTATCTGAACTTAGGACCTTGTTCAAATCAAAGAAAATATTTTGGAAGTATCTCTAGAATAAATAGAGGCATGACCTTTTCTATTTCCTTCTTATTTGGAATCTCTCCCTTATCTTTATGGAATTAAGGGATATGCCTTGTCATTTCCCTACCCATATAAAAGTTTTTATGTTTCTTGAAATTCTTAGTTAGATCATCAACATCAATAGGCAATACCATTGGGCCTCACATATCAAACGCTTCTATGAAGTTTCTTTCTCTAGGGATAGGAAAATGATTATGTCTCTTTGATGGAATGACTTACTAACTAGATTATAATATTTTATTAATGATTTTACTAGGTCTACATCTATAAACACTTTTTTCATGATCAATTTGCATAAATTCCTTACCCAAGGGTTGCAAACTAGAACCTTCTCTACTCTGCTTTTATAGAAAAACCAGAACAAGTCATATCCATTTCTGTACGGAACCTCTACATCTCTATAGAATGCATATGGATCTTTGAAGGCATGGTCATTTATAGTTTGTGCATTACTAGAACTAGGAAGAATGTGTATCCATTCTTCAGTAAATGAGCTAGGGTTTTTTGTCTGCAAAGTTGATTCTTCAATTACTACTTATAAAATCAATTTTCCTTATTTTTGAGTCATTTCTTCAAACAATTCAACCAATTATGTACGTTGTATGCTGAATAATCACTAAAAATATTCTTTGCAACTCAAAATTCTCTCAAAAAGCTCAAAAAATTATGAAACTAATAATGAAATTTTTTGTGCCTTTCAGAACTTTTTTTTTTCTACAATAGGAGCTTGATATTAATAACATTTAAATTTGCATAGTTCAAAACCTATCAATTCTCAAAAAGCTACAAGATTCTATGCTTTTCACATTTCATACATCCAAATCATCTGTTTTTTCTCTAGCTTAGATATGGTCATTAAAATCCATTTTATGCTTTACAACTGAGAGTTGTGATGATACAATCACCAACACTTTGCTACTTCACCATGGTTTCTTCTCTTTCTTTGTTTCTAGCTACAACCATATGAATACGTCTTTTCTTACTATTTTGCAACCCACATCTATTTTCTTTAACTACTAGGCCTAGCTTGTCAGGATGTGATTCCCTTTGTTCATTGCTTCATAGATTCTTGTCACTTTACCCTTCTGATCACTGGGATTTGGCAATGAGCTTTTTATTCACCATTTTGCATCTTTGCCGCAATTTGGAACTTAACATCTTTCTCACCAGTGATGATGCAATGCTTCATATATTTTACCTTTTCCCTCCCTTGCAACTACTAGTCATGATGTATATTTTAATTGTACAATGTTTTGAGAAGCATTTTATTTGACTTCTACTTCATCCTTCGCAACATCACAAATTAACAATCTAACAACAATTGAAACCATGCAAAGATGTGATTGTTAGAATTATTTAAAATAACTGAGAGGGGGGGGGGGGATGAATTAGTTATGTAAGGTCTAAATTCCCTAATAAAACTTTTTCTCCAATTATAGTGAGCCCATTAACTTTTCATCCATCCAAGCTTAAATCAATCATCTTAGCAAGTTATAGCAAATCAACATGCAGGGATAAAACATGAAAGATCAACACATGACACAATGATTTACGTAGAAACCCAATTTGGAAAAAACCACTAGTAACATGCTACTTAATTATCACTCTTCTAAAGTGATGCCCTGTTAAAGGCTTACAACACACTATTAAATGTGACCTTGTTAGAGGATTTCACCATACTATTAGGAATGGGCCTGGTCAAAGGACTTTGGAACATTCACTTGGAATGTCACCCTGTTAAAGGATTTACAACATGGCTATTAAACCAACCTAAGTCCATAGGGTTTATACTAACTGTTACAATTGCTAGAGAGTAACAATAATGGCTTTTTGATCTAATACAACTTACAACATATCTTGCAGATTTCAGATCACACTTCAGTTCAATCCTTTTGCTTGGCTTTAATCACTTTAGCTCTGACAACTTGTCATCTCAAGCTTCATCTCCTTGAGTCTTATTTCTCATCATACCAATGCAACCATATCTATGGTCATCTATTGAAGCAGAGTAACTGTTCTCTCTTACTCCTTAGCACCTCCTTCATCACTTTATGCTTTCATGCTTGACCTCCTTCTCTACTTTGCTTCATAGCTTTATGACTCCTTAAATAGAAATCTGGATTGCATTTGATATTCACTTGGCACATACTGAAGTTGAACTTGCTCAGCTTCAATTAAGAATCTATTTGGCACTAACTAACTTGCTCGGCTCTCTCTCTCTCTCTCTCTCTCTCTCTCTCTCTCTCTCTCTCTCTCTCAAATGAACTTAGTTAGGCTTTACAAATGACTTAGCTAAAACCTTACATCTTTGATATGTTTCAGTGTGCCCATTTTTTTGTGTCTTAGAGTATGTCATCAATACACTATTTCATCAATGGCTTAGCTGCTCCTTGTACTTCATTACAACATCATAACTTCAACCTTTCTCTAGGTGTTCTAGTTACATCTTATTGATTGCCTCCTCCTTGTCAATCAACCAATTGATAGTATTTGGATCACTAAAGCAATTGTCATTCCTGCAAGTAGCAAGTTTGACATCAATGAGAAAATAATGATTGAGAACATTCTTTACTAGTTCCATTACTTTTTATGTATGATCTTTTCAATAATTTTTGATAATCTCCCTCATTTTCTTTTCAATCGTTTCCAACAATCTCCCTCTTTGACATTGATGGCAAACCAAACTGATCAACTAATCAACTTAGTTACTACCAAAATTATATATGTTTTCTGCTTCTTTTTGTTTCTTCCTCTTGACTACTACATCCTTACTACTGATCAATTTTTTCATATATCTCCCTCTTTGACATAAATGCCAAAGATGTAGCATCTTTAACATGCGAAATATAATCTTTTCCTTTTATGTTTTCTCCCTCTATCACCATGCTTGTGACTGATTTGGAATTTTCTGCTCTTGTTGTCGTCCTTTGCATCATTCTTCTGATATTTCAATAATTTCTTCCTGTTGATGTAGGGCAACTTCCTTTTTGCTTTAAACTGCTTGGGTTAGAGGCATTACCCCCAACTTGCCTCTAAGATATTCATAAGAATCCTTGGGCAATGGTTTGGTGAAGATATCTGTAGTTTGTTCCTTTGTGTGAATATACTCCAACTTCACTTGTTTGTCTCCTACCAACTCTCTAACATAGTGATACTTGATTGCAATATGCTTGATTTTGCATGCATTACTAGATTCTTGGATATATTTATAGCACTTGTATTATCACAATACAATATTACAAGTTTGGTTACCTCTTCTTTCATTCCTTTCAATAGATGTGTGAGCCATACAATGTTTGTACAATTGACTATTGCTGCTACATATTCTGATTCTGCAGTGGACTAGGATGTGCATGTTTGTTTCTTGCTAGTCCAAGTAACTAGCCTTTTACCTAAAAATAATGCACCTACACTTGTGCTTTTTCTGTCATCAATGTTGCCTCCCCAATATGCATCTGTATATGCATTGAGCTCAAACTTCTCATTCTTTTTGTAGTATAGACCAAAGTTATCAATTCCTTTGAGATACCTCATTATTCTTTTTACTGCTATGAGATGATTTTCTTTGAGATTAGCAAAGAATCTAGCTACTATTCCAACTGCTAATGCTATGTCTAGTCTACTATATACAACATATTGTAGTTTTCCAATCATCAATCTGTACATTGTTTGATTGACTTTAGCTAATTCATCATTTTTGTATAGCTTATTTCTTAGTTCCATTGGTGTGCTAACTGGTTTGGATTCCTCAAATCCAAACATTTTAAGTATCTCTTTGATGTACTTTGTTTGTGTCACAAATATACCATGTTTTAGTTGATGTACTTGCAATCCAACAAAAAATTTAATCTCTCCAAACATAGACATTTCAAACTCATGTTTCATTTTGTTAGCAAAGCCTTTGCAAAGCACTTCCTTTCCTCCAAAAACTATGCCATCCACAAAGATTTTAGATCCAATAATATCCTTACCTTTTTCTGATTTGATGTACATGTTGTTGTTATCATCAATTCTTTCAAATCCTATTTGCACTAGATACTTGTGAAGTCTCTCATACCATGCTCTAGGTGCTTGTTTTAGACCATAGAGTGCTTTATGTAGTTTACAAACCATTTCTCTATTGTTCTAATCAACAAATCCCTCTGGTTGTTCAATATAGATTTCCTCTTCCAATATACCATTTAGAAAAGTAGACTTTACATCCATTCGATAGACTTTAAAACCTTTATATGCAGCATATGCAAGTAAAGTTCTTACTCCTTCCATTCTAGCAATAAGGACAAATGTTTCCCCATAGTCTAATCCTTCTTTTTAAGCATAAACCTTACATACCAGTCTAGCTTTGTTTCTAGTAATCTCACCACTCTCATTTAACTTGTTTCTGAATACCCACTTGGTGCCAATCACATTCTTGTCAACTGGTCTGGGAACCAAACTCCAAGTTTTGTTCTTCTTTATTTGGTCAATCTCTTCTTCCATAGCTTTATACTAGCCATCATCTTGTAATGCACCATATACTATCTTAGGTTCAAATTTGCTAATCAGACATGATTCATGCCTTAGTCTATTCTTTATCATTGGTCTTGCATCTTTGTCACCAATTATCTGTTTAGCAAGGTGATGTCTTGTTACATATTTGGATAATCTTGGTTTTGTCCTCGTTTCCATGTTTGATCTTTTAGATTCAGGGTCACTATGCACTTCATTGTTAGGTTGTTCTTCATCTCTTTCATGTGTACTGACTTCAGGATTAGAATGTGCATTTTCTTCATTCTGCAACTTAGCTTTTGAATGTAACTTGACATTCACTTGTTGTGACTCGGCTGAAACTGAAATTTGTTGTTGAATCCCAATTTGATTGACAACATCCTTTTCAATAGGCATTCCTTCATAAGAATACACAAAGGTTTTGTATTCATCCATTCTCTTTGGTTCTACAACTTTGACTTCTATATGCTCATCAAAGTTTACATTTGCACTTTCCACAATTTTGTTAGTGTTAGTATTCAAACACTTATATGCTTTACTTCTAGTGGAGTAACCAAGGAATATGCCTTCAGCACTTTTTTCATCAAATTTTCTATTTCTAACATCTTTAAGGATAAAGCATTTGCAACCAAATACTTTGAAATATTTTACATTGGGTGAGTGACCATACCATAATTCCAAAGGTGTTGCACTAGTACATTTTTTACTTGTACTCGGTTTAGTGTATGAACAACTACACTTACAACTTCTGTCTAGTATTTTAGAGCAATAGTCTTTTCCATCATTAATTTTTTGGCACAGTCAATCAAAGATCTATTTCTTCTTTCAACAATTCCATTCTGTGGGAGGGTACTAGGAGCTGACGTTTGTCTCTTGATTCCTTTGTCATTACAAAATATCTCAAATTTATTTGATCTGAATTCACCACCTCTGTCTGGTCTTAGGCATTTTAAACTCTTTCTTGTTTCCTTTTCAACTCTAGCCACATACCACTTAAACATTTGAAAAGCATCAAATTTTTTCTTTAAGAACATAACAGTCATCATCCTAGAATAGTCATCAACAAAAAACATTTTATATTTATCTCCTTTATAGCTTTGTACTTCCATTGGACCACATAAGTCAGTATGGACTAACTCAAGTACTTCTTTAGATGTATAATTTTTACTTTAGAAACTTGACTTTGTCATCTTTCCTAGCTGACATTGTTTGCACATGATATTGTTGGGCTTTTTAAATTTAGGTAAAGATCTAACTTTCTTCATTTTACTAATATTGACCAAATTGTCAAAGTTGACATGACATAGAATTCTATGCCATACCCATTCATCATCAAATTTTGCAACAAAACAAGAAACATCATCCATATCAAGGTAAAATAGATTACTTCTTGTTTGATCTCCTTTTCCTATTAGTTTACCATCAATATCATAGATTTTTGCAATCTTGTTTCCAAATTCTACTTTGCATCCTACATTGCCTAATTGTGAGACACTTAGAAAATTGTAGTTTAATCCTTCAACATAGTATGCATTATCACATGAAATTTTCTCTGTAAGCTTAATGGAGCCTTTTCCTTTTATTTGACATGGAGCATCATTACCAAGACTAATACTATTTCCATCATACTAAGTAAAGTCAACAAACTTACTTTTGTCTCCTGTCATGTGATGTGAGCATCCACTGTCTATGATCCATCTGTCATTCTTGTTCATACATGTTACCAGTGCTATAGGTTCTTCTTCATCAGATTGGTCCTTCTTGGCTACATGAACAACTTCATCGTCATTATCATTAGAATTCTCTTCAGCAATATAACACTTCTTGCCTTTGTGTTTGTAATCTCTCTTACCATCTTCTCTCTATATTTGTACTTGTTGCCTTCCTTGTAGTCCTTTTTTTGTGTACACCTTGCAAAAATATGTCCTACTTCATTGTGATTGAAACAAATGATAGGCATCTTGCCTGTGAATTTTTCTTTACCTCTGTGACATCTTCTAGCTAGTAATGCTTTCAATTGTTCCACATCTTCCTCATCAGTGCTACTATCACTGCATACATATTTCATTTTTCTTCCTTTCTTAGATTTCACTTGTTTAGCATCTTTCAGTGATAGTTTGGCCTTGAAAGAAGATTTAACATTCTTAGGTCTATAATTGTCAAAGTTAGATAACTCAAATGCAGTGAGTCTACCCACTATACCTTCAAAACTTAGATTTTTTCTTAGTACACATCTTAGTTCTTATATTGCTGATACTCTAATAGCATAGATAGGGAGAAAGGTTCTTAAGAACTTACTATTAATAGTATCTTCATCCAATTGACCACTCAAACATCTTATTGCACTTACCACTTCCTTTATTCTACCGCCATACTGAGCAGCATTCACTTTCCTCCATTTTCATCTCATCAAACTTTCCTCTGAGACTTTCTCTTTTTGCACTTTAGACATTCAGATCTCCTCCATAAATGTCTGACAAGGCTTTCTACATCTTGAATGCAGTATCACATCCTTTGATATCATTGAATTCAACATAGTTGAGTATAGAAGCAATCTCCATCATTGTCTGATTGTGTTCCTATTTTTTTTTCAAATCTTCTTCAGTGAGAGTACTAGTTGGATCAACATGTTCAATAGAAATTGAATTTTTGGCATAATCTCCTATGGATCCAAGATGTAGATTCATCAAACTTTTCCATGCAAAAAATTTTTCTTTGTTGAGCTTGGGAACTTCTCTCTTAGGCATTTTGATATTTTCTACTTTCAGTTCCTTTAAACTTAATCAGCAGTAAGGCTCTGAAACTAGTTGTTAGAATTCTTTAGAATAACTGAGAGGGGGAGGGGGTCTGAATTAGTTATCAAAGGTCTAAATGCCCTAATAAATTTTTTTCTCCAATTATAGTGAGCCCATTAACTTTTCATCTGTCCAAGCTTAAATCAATCATCTTAGCAAGTTACAACAAATCAACATGTAGGAATAAAACATGCAAGATCAACACATGACACAATGATTTAGATGGAAATCCAATTTGGGAAAAACCACCAGTAACATGCTACTTAATTCTCACTCTTCTGAAGTGATGCCCTATTAAAAGCCTACCCTATTAAAGGCTTACAACACACTATTGAATGTGACCTTGTTAGAGGATTTCACCATACTGTTAGGAATGGGCCTGGTCAAAGGACTTTGAAACATTCACTTGGAATGTCATCCTGTTAAAGGATTTACAACATGGCTATTAAACCAACCTAAGTCCATAGGATTTAAACTAACTGTTACAATTACTAGAGAGTAACAATAATGACTTTTTGATCTGATACAACTTACAACATATCTTGCAGATTTTAGATCACAATTTAGTTCAATCCTTTTTCTTGGCTTTAATCACTTCATCTCTGACAACTTGTCATCTCAAGCTTCATCTCCTTGAGTCTTCTTGCTCATCATACCAATGCAACCATATTTGTGGTCATTTGTTGAAGTAGAGTAACTGTGCTATCTTACTCCTTAGCACCTCCTTCAACACTTTATGCTTTTGTGCTTGACCTCCTTCTCTACTTTGCTTTGTAGCTTTATGACTCCTTAAATAGAAATTTGGATTGCCTTTCCCACTCGATTCTCCCTCTCCAACTTTAGGGTTTCAAATAGATTAAGTAGGATACAATGTATCCAGCCCATATCTTTCTCTTATCTAGAAACTTTATCTAGAGTCCAGTTGTATTCTCAAAAAAAATGTTCTACATGGTGTTCTATGCCACCAGCTCATCATCCTTATCTTCTATTTGATTCATAGAATTCTAGATAACAACCTTGTCGGCTTAGATCTGGCGAATCTTCAATCTTTGAAATAATGTAGCAACTCAGCATTATTAGTTTACTAATGCTTGAAACCTTATATGTTACTCAACACTTCTATTTTCTCAGCACCTAATATTCACTTGACACTTGAAGAACACTTGACATCTGAAGATCACTCGACATCTGTTCTTTACTCGACATATGAAGATCACTCGGCATTTGTTCTTTACTCGGAATCTAAAGATCACTCAGCACTTGATATTCACTCGGCACATACTGAAGTTGAACTTGCTTGACTTCAATTAAGAATCTATTTAGCACTAACTAACTTGCTCAGCTCTCTCTCTCTAATGAACTTAGTTAGGCTTTACAAATGACTTAGCTAAAACCTTACATCTTTGATATGTTTTAGTGTGCCTATTCTCTGTGTCTTAGAGTATGTCATCAATACACTATTTCATCAATGGCTTAGCTGATCCTTGTACTTCATTACAACATCATAACTTCAACCTTTCTCTAGGTGTTCTAGTTACATTATATTGATTTCCTCCTCCTTGTCAATCAACCAATTGATAGTATTTGGATCACTAAAGCAATTGTCATTCCTACAAGTAGCAAGTTTGACTTCAATGACAAAAAAATGATTGAGAACATTCTTTACCAGTTCCATTAATTTTTATGAATGATCTTTTCAATCGTTTTCAACAATCTCCCTCATGTTCTTTTCAATCATTTCCAACAGTGATTTCTACTTTGTCTAACTATCACCTCTTTTTCCAACTTTGTAATAAAGATCTTAACTATTTCTAAAAACCTTGTGATCTTGCACTAACCTTTAACTTTAACTATTTTGATTTCATTTAACAAGCTCATAACTTCAAAGATGTAACCATAGCTAAACCTTGTAACAATGTGATTCCATGCCTTTTCCACTTCTCCACTGTTAACTTGAGTCAATCAGAAATCCTTGTGATGTCACGATGGTTTGAATCCTTAACTACATGATTATATTTCATACCATCATGGCTTAACTTGTCACTTTGTTTCAAACTCTTGCAAAAGAGCAATGGGCATTTCTTCTAACTATTAGATATCTTCACAATTTTGCAACTTATAATCATCCTTCATGGCTTAAACATGCAATCATGTGAATTGGGCTTTAACTTGACTATTTTCTTCTTATCATTGTCTCACAACTTAAACTCTTAATTCAATAAGTAACCCTATAAAGGCATGATTAAAAGATTTTACAACATTGCTACATTAACCTAAGGTTTCCTTTAACCACTTGTGAAGGTGTGCTAGTCTTAACTCTTAACCATTTCTTTCTTTTCACATCCTCACAACTATGTCTTGACAATTTATATGACCATTGTGATTTTTTTAATGATATTCTTATTAACCATTTCCTTCTATTCACATGGTCACAAGTTAAAATATACTAAATGCTTTCTGGCCTATGACCTTGCAATGACTATTTGAAACAAACCTTTTGCCCTTCATCACAACATTGCAACTTGACTTCCCTTAAGCCATAAATGACTTGCAATCATATGCTTCTCACTATTTTTCTCATTTACACCTCTAACATGAATGTTAACAAGAACTACTACAAAGCTGCACTAAGCTGAGAATAGACCATTTTGCCTCTTCACAACCTTGAACATGGTTAGTGAGAAAAATAGAGCGATGTTGTGACTAAAGAGATTTCACAACATCACAACTTAAAGAATATTAAGGTCATAAAATATAAAATTGATATTAGCTCAAAAACTTAAGGATATAAAGATATAAGTAAGATTTTTGAGATATCCATATTTTTAATTTGTAAATCAATTTCGAATGAACTTTAGTCAACATAGAAAAAATAATTTTCTTAGGTTTCTTATGAGGGTTGACACAATTTTTCAGAAACCCTAAGCTTGACAAACACAATTCTACCAAAAAAAATCAAAAACATAAAAAAAAAAAAAAAAAGAGTATAAATCAAATTTTGACTTTTGGTGGTTATGTAGGATAGGGGTTATTCTAAGCATTTTTAAGCCTATAAAAAAGAACAAATTAAGTTATAAATTTTAATCCCATAGTCAAGCTTCCATGTTGGAATTTTTTTTGGTGACTAATCGTATTGATTTTTTTTTGAGTTAGCAACTTCTTTAGAGAGCACACCTAACTAAGTAGGGGAAAACACATAGAACACAAAGGAAAACATTGTATAAGGCAAAACTGACTTTACAAGGATTTACAAAGATTTAAAAAATCTACATAATGTATAGAAAACTCCAACTATTTTTCATGTAAAACAAGTATTTTAAGAAAAATACCTCTTCAAGAACTGCCCATGAACTAGTAGCTCAAGAATATCACTAAGTAGTTCTCTTATGAAATATGAATCTTCACCTTTATTACCATTGATTTGATATGTACCAAGCCAAATGGGATCATATTTACCATGTTTTCCTTTTTCTTCCAATCTACCAGTCCATAATGATGCTAAATCTTAAGGCTAGAACTTCCTATCTGATGATTTTCTCTCATAGAAATACTTCATCTATGCTTGTAACTTTGCATTTTGTGTAGAACCATCCCTCCTTGTTTCATCCAACTATAAGATATCATCCATTCTTAGTTTCATATCATCAATAATATCTTTAGAGGAGATATAGAATCCCAAGCTCTCCTATTTTCTCCTAAAATTCTCTTGATAATCTTGAATAGAATTTTATTGCTAGAGTTAGCCTAACCATTTCTTTGAGGGTGGTAAGGTGATGAGGTAGATGTTAGAAAAATTTTTAGTGCTGCCCTCAAGATTCTTGACAAGGGCTTAACCACCTCCTATGTATTATAAGTTGACTAGTTGTATCAGGAATTGATAGATTGGTCTTTTGGTCATAGGTTTGAATCCTCAAACCCTTAGGTAACACTGAGGGGAAGATTGTTATAAATTTGTTCAACACTCCCCTCGAGATTTGTTACAATGGATTAATTGCCTCATGTGTACTATAAGTTGAGTGGTTGTATTGGGCATTGATAGATTGGCCTTTTGGTGCAATGACAACCACACTCTAATAATAGATTCAGTGATGCCATATTTCTTGCACAAAATTTTGTATTTATCTGATCTAAAGCACATAGCATTGTCAGTGACAATCTTTTTTGGGCATCCAAATCTGATTATGATATTATTCACTATGAAATTGATTACCACTTTGCTTATTTCATTCTTGCATGGAATGGCTTCTTACCACTTTCTGAAATAATTGATGACAACCATTATCCAAGAATTCCCTCCATTGGATTTATTTGAGATTTCACCAATGAAATGAATGCCTCACTATTGGAAAGGTGCTTCACCTCCACTAGCTTCAATGGCATATTTTTAAAAAAAATTAACTTTCCACTAAATCTCTAACATATATCACATTTCTATACTACTTCTTGTGCATCTTTGAATAGTGTAGGCCACCAGAAGCAAGACCTAAGGATCTTGTGGGCTATTGTTTTCTCCATGTAATGACCCCCATAGAATCCTTCATGCATGTCACTCAAGATCTTCTTTGACTCATCTTCATTTACATATTTAAGAAGAATACCTTCCATGTCTCTCCAACATAACTAACCTCTGACAATAATATATCTGATAGCTTGCAACTTTATAGCCCTCTTCTAATTTTTAGCAAGCCCTGACGGAGTCTTCATATGTTGTAAGTAGAATATTATATCTTTGTACCAATCAAAAGTATACATATCACATAGATCACTTCTATAATCATCATCAAGTTGATTAATATGATTTTCTACAAGGTTATCCTCTGCCATCAGTTTAGCAAGGCCTTTACTTATAACCAACTTGGTAATTTGGATATCAATATTAAATTCTTGGATCTTATTGATTCATCTACATCTCCTCCCTGAAACCTCTTACTGTGAGAAGATGTCTTTCTTTGTAGCACTAAGAAAAAATGCAATTATAGTTCCCTCCATTAAATAAAATCTAAATTCCTTTACTACTTTAACCAATGCATATGCTTTTTTTTCATTTATATCATACTTAAGTTCTGCAACTTGCAAATATTTTCTGAAAAATGCAATTGGCTGTACAAATCAATCCTCATTCTTTTTCAATAAGACAACAACAACTATGTGAAAAGAAGAAAAAGAAAATATGTGTATAGGTTTTGCATAATTTGGAGCTCTTAAAATGGGGGAATCCTTGATGGCTTGTTTTATATTACGAAATCTCATACTTGGCTCTTCATCTCATCTGATTTTAGAGCCTTTCTTCAACATTTTGGAAATAGGCCTACGTATCTCAACAAAGTTGGTGACTGTAAATCTTCTAAATACCTTTTAAATTCTTTGGCTTTTGAATTTTATCTTCAGCTCTCTCAGTATCTATCTTGACTCCTTTTTTTCCAGCTATGTGGCCTAATAGCTTACCCTTAGTAACAACAATTGCACATTTTCTAGGATTCAAAGATATTCCAAATTTTAGTACTCTGATGAATACCTTTTCTAGATGAATTTAGTGATCATTTTCATCTTTTGAGTAAGTTGTTAAGTCATCTTGGTATACTACTAGAAATTTGTCAATAATATCTTTTAAGGCTACATCCATAGCTCTTTCAAAGGTGGCACTAGCATTTTTAAAACCAAATGGAATTCTACTATAGACATAAGTACCCCAAGGTGTTGTAAATGTAGTCTTATATTGTTATGATTATTTTACAATCACCTAGTTATGGCATGAGAACCCATCCATTATGGAAATGAGTTCTGATCTAGTAACTCTCTATAACATTGCCTCCATGTTAGGTAAGCCATAATTATCTTTCAATGAATATATGCTTAAAAGTTTCTAAAATCAACACATAACCTTATATCTCCATTCTTCTTCCTAACTAGATCCAGATTGGACACCCAACTTGAATGCCTAATAGGTTTAATAATTCCAGAATCTCTAAGTTTTTCAACTCTTCTTGCATCTTGGGTGCAAGAGTGGTATTGATTGGTCTTTTCTTCTATCTCAAAGGCTTTGAACCATCCTTCGAAGGAACTTCATGTTGAAAGAGACCCTCTTTGTAGACTTTCAAGTCATCATAAGGCCAAAAAAATATATGTTTGTATTTTGTTAACAAACCAACCAACTCTTGTCTAATCTTAGGGGCTAATTTTTTACCAATGTGTACCTTCTTATGTGCTTCATTAGTCCCTAGATTCACCTATTCTAGATCTTTAGCATTTGACTCTTTGTAACTACGTTAGATCTTTCATAATTGTAAGAGATAGTCTCCAAAACAACCAACCCTTTTGGGATCTTATTGGTTTTCAATTGCACAACTTCCTGTCCAAAAAAAGTTTCCTTACCATCAACATTCTCCACATATGTTGCACAGTCAATTTCTTGCTCGCAGAACTCATCCTCACAATTCAAAAATTTGATTATATCTTTATCTTCCTTGAAGCCTTTCCAATTTTGAATATTGTCAGGGATTGAGGGCCTACTCTACACTTCAATCTTTGACACACCAAAAAATAATACACCATCTAGCATAATAGCTACATTAGCTAATAGGTCAGGCATTTTGTTGTTACTTTTGTCTTTCCATATTATTCCAAAAGCATCAAAACACTCAATCATATCCCAAACAGTATTCTTATATTGTTTTAATCTTTTATTCTTCGAAACATATACCTCTCTAACTTGAGAAATAATTATTTCTAAGTCCCCAAAAACATGCAATTTCTTGATTCCATGGCTTACTACAACTTTTAATCCTAATAAAAGTTCTTCATACTCAACAATGTTATTGGTACATGTAAAATTTAGAGTAAATGAATATCTAAATGTATTTCTCTCTAGAGATATAAATATTGCCCCATCTCCTAATCCTTCCTTAGAACTTTCTCCATCAAAATACATATTCCATAAGTTTTGTGAATCCATACAACATGTTACTTTTTGTCCAATTAGTGGTGAAGTCTTCTCAATTTCTTGAATGACAAGTTCAACTCTAAATGCATTAACATTTTTTTCAACAAATATGTTGCATCTTTAGCAACACCATCTTCAAATACATAATTAACCCTTGGTTCTCTATAAATTTTGATAGCCTTTTATCCTATATGAAAAGTGGCATATGACAGGTCACACTGTAGGCTACCTCCCATTGCAACACCCTATTTTCTAGAGAGTAGTATTCCATAATGAGGAGGAATATCAACTGCAAGGACTATCATGGTCATTTCAACATCAAGATAGCAAGCTAGCTATTTAAAAGGAAATACATTAATTATACCCATGACAATCACTTCCCTTGCATCCATTTCTCTACACCTACCCTATTTGGTGTCTACTTCTAAGCCAAGGGCTTCCATAACTTTGAAAGGCATTATGGTTTTTGATGCTCCTTACTCAATCATGCAATTTTTTAAGGTTTATCAATTTATGACCAAACTAAGGGAGAAGGGATTAATGCATTGTAAGTAGGCTATAGATGAATTATCTAAATACATATGGGATATTTGAGGCATGACTCCATTGTCCTCTATTACAAGTGGTGTCTATTGCATGACTATAGGTTTTTTGTCAACAAAATTATTATTTCCTATCCCGCCCAACCAAGAAAGAGCTTTATTTATATGTTCCTCTATTCTAAACATTTCAGACAAGGGAACTTTTATAGTAATCTAAGATAACATAGATATCATTTCAATAGGATCATAAACAATATGATTCATAGAAATACCTAAAGCTAATAGTACTTGAGTGGTAGGCCCTACCAATTTTTTGATGGCATCAAGTTTTGATTTATTCTCAAGCATATGTACCTTGATAGTTTCAAGTCCTTGAAACTATGTCTTCTTTTTGTGCTCCCACTTTTTTTTCTTAGTATTCTTGACTATAACTGTCACTGTGATATCCCTTTTATCGTCAGCATTTATCTTATGAGTAATATCTTTAATGAAGATGTGCCAGATGCCTTATTAGTGTCATTGTTGATAGTTCTTTTTCTCAAATAATAATTACTATGCATTTGGGCCACCATCTCTATAGTTATCTTCTCAATCTCTTCTTTGGATAGTTTTCTCAAATTTATGTGTTCTAAACTAGATAATGTAGTGCATACCTTATTTTCATCATGACCTTCTTCATCTGAAAACACTTGCTAATGATGTAATTGATAAACATTGCTTTGATCTACAATATCATTTTGAAATTCTTCTAGATTAGATTCCTCACCATCATCACATAATTTTATCATATTTGAACCTACATCCTCATGACCTTTTCCCCCCTCTCCTTCTTCACTTTGTACATGTTGATTTGTAGAAAATGACTGAGCTAATGCACAATAATTAGGGGAATGAGGAGACGAACATAAAATAGACCATGGTAAATCATCTATCATGTTCATAGAGTTTCTTTGTAGAGGATTTGGTGTACCTTTACCCTTAGTGCCTTTAGCTAGATTGGGAATAGGTTTTCCATCTTTCCACTGAGTGGTATATGGATAGTTCTACATTCTAGGCTGTCTATTGTAATGGTTGTTAAACTTAGGCCTATCACCATTATTCTACTTATTTTCATTATTTTCTATTGGATTCATATTCTTAAGAAAATTTAGAACTTGACCCATTGTATCCTCTTCAGGTTTTTTACCTATAGGAGGCTTATGTCCTTCTTTCTAATTCTTCCTTGGATTGAACAATTTAGGGTCATCTCTCCTTCCTAGCTTACTAGAAGCCTTTCTATTGTTCTCAATATTTACTGCCATCTTGTAATCATCTCTTAGGATCTTAGGATCCTTTTCCCTAAGGTTATAGGCCATGTTACTATAGAATGCATTAAAGTATGTAGTAAGAAAAAATTCCTCCCTTAACCTCGTTACTTGGAAAAGTATGTATATCCCTTTCTGAAATCTCACATTGAAATCATTAAACATGAAAACAACATTTGTGTTATCTCCATACTACTCCTTAAAGATCTTCTCCAAATCACTCCATGAACTAATGCTATCATCAAGTAATCTTCTTAACTAATCCTTGGTATCCTCAATTAATGAATGCACAAACAACTTCATGCTCCACTTCATAATAATTTATCATGTCTACAAATGTTCTTAAGTTATCTTCACCAGTAATGACATTTTTGCCTAAAAAATTTATGACCTTATCTCTAAAATCATTGGAGATAGGATGTGGGAACCCAAAGATGCCTAGAAATGACATATGTTTATACTTTTCCATGTATATGGATCTTCTCTAAAAACCAACAACATTTGATGTGCTTGCTATAGCTACTTGATTTTGGATGGGGATATGAGGCTGTTGGATTTTCTAATTGATAGGAATTTAAATATTTGTAGTTGAAGATGAAGCAAGGGCTGATTGGGTTACATTTTGGCTATTTATTTCTAGTATACAAGCAGGAACAGAGGGTGTGACTTGTGAGGACATATTTGGGCAAGAAGCTAAAGTAGAGTTAGACTTAATAAACTAAATTTTTCTTCTAGTTTCAGCTTCTTGTGCTTCATTTTCAACCTTCTCAAGATCTTTAGCTAAATCCTCCCTTTTTTTTCTTAGCCTTTTCTAAGTATAAGTCTAATTTAGACATGGCAAGATTTGTAGCTCTGCTAGGAGTGATTTGAGGTTCATTTATTTTGATCACTACAACCTTTTTTTTCCTTTATCAAAGTGTTTGAAAGTTAAATCTACAATTTTGGATTCAATAGGTTTATAAGGATGTATTTGAGAGATAATTAGTCCCTCTTTTTCTTTCAGGAGATGTTCTTACCCTTGAACTTTAGATCTTAGATTTTCAACATCTCTAAATATATTTTAATTTAATTTGGAGGATATCTCTTCTAATTTCTTGCTATGCTCCTTTAGAGAAACAATTATTCTTCGAAAAATATCTCTTTCAATAAGAGTGTTCATGGTTATTTTCTCTTACTCCTTTTCCAAATGAATGTGTTTGGCTTCTTCTTTAGCAACCCTTCTTCTAAGGACTTCTACCTTAGAAAGAAAATCATCATGGTCTATGACTATTTCTTTGTATTCTACAAGGTCATCCAAATCCATCAGGTTTCTCTCAATGTATGGAACTTGCCCAAGATTTGTTCTATTAGATTCAACACTTCTAGGACCAAGACATTGGTTCATTTCCTCTACAACATTAGGTCTAAAAATTGTATCTCTCATAGATGATATCATTTTATCTTGGTAGGGCTTCTCTTCATGAAAATGCATAACAAAAAGATTTCCTAAAAGTCGAGCATTTTCAGATTCTAAGATATAGGATGAAATTTATTTATCAACTATGGGCTGGAGTTGGAAATTATCTCTAGGTCTCCAAGCATGATTGCTTTCTCCCTTCATCTTAGGTAAATTATTTTTAGCACCTTTTGGTAGGTTTGTATACAATGGGACATCAACATTTTCCCTCACATAAGCTCTCATATTTTTCCTTTTATCAAAAACCTTTCTCTTTAATAAAAGTACTTGTAACAAAACCTAAAAATGAATCACCACCCACTAGGGAAAAAAATCTTTTATAATAGCTAAAAGACAAGGAACTTTACAAGGGAACTTTTCTAAAAATAGTTTTGACAAAAGGGACCCAACCATAATAAAATTTATATTGTATACTTTCAGGAAAATAACTCTATATGTCCAATAAGGTAGTTTGTGAGCCTTCTCTATGTCACTCAACTTCTATCATATTGGATATTCTTTATAGATTCTCAAGGTTTGTCACTCAACAACAACCAATACCCAAGCATAGCTTTACAAGATAACATATATTTGATGTACAACTTGTTGGTGTCTTAAATTGTCACATTTCAAATTATCCAAATGAGAAAAAAAACACATCTAGGGGCATCTACTTCCCATCTACAACATATCCTTTTAGACACTATCGAACTATAAGGCTAGACCCTTCTTCTACTTCAGGCTCTACAAAACTTAGGTGGGTGGACCACATATTCATTCATATGGTACCAATTGTTCAAATGCGTACACTTGACTCTAACAAAGTAGATAAAACCATTATTTCTCCTATACTCATGCAATGAAAATGATATGCAGTAGCAAATTGAAAATCCTATGAAATCCACAAGTTGAGTGAGGGCAACCTATTAGTTGTTTAACAAAAAGGGAAATGGATGATTATAAATTTGGTTTCAAAAAATATTCAAATATGCAATAGTAAGAAAAAATTGATCTTGCAACTAATTAGTGCCTTATCTATTAGGTAGTTCCTTAAATCACACGCATACATCTATGATAGTAGTGATATACTCCATACATCAAGATATCATATCTATCCTATCACTTTTTGAATCAGACATTAGTGTTCATAAAGACCTCCTTCTTGTGAAATATCCTTCTCAAATAACTAGTAACCCTATCAAATATATCAAGCATTTACTTGGCTCTTTGTTCCAACAAAAAAACATACAAGACATACAACCTTAAGGGATGCAAAAGGGTTCCAGTTCTTTGTCCCTAAACCACAAAACATTGCAAATTACAAATATAGGAGATGAGAATGAGAATGAAATAGCTAAGAAGTTTTCTATTCATTGTATTCATTTCTTTGAAATGATACATCCAAGATGCATACAAATAATTCATGAAACCACTAAATAGATCAAAACTATCTATATTAGCTTTATTTACTATTGTTCATAAAAGAGAGAAAGCTTAAGAAAATGGTATCACAATCATGAAAAAAATTTCAACCTAACTGGAACCATCCTTGTGGTATTACAACAATCAAAAAATGTCCAAGAAAATGGAACCCTTACAATGAGAGAGAAAGAGAAAAATATAGGAGAGGAAGAAGTTGGATTTGATATGAAAATGACATGTTTCCACTTGAATCTCCATACCCTATTGTTTCAAAACATCTCTCTTCTCTCTATAACCAAAATTAGAAAAGGAATCTCATCATTGTATCTCAACAAACTCAAAATATCTCTTCCTAATGATGAAAAACCCTATTCTGTAAACTATCAGGTATGCATATGAAATTTTGATAAAATCATTCATTAAACTAATTTGAAGATGAGAAAATCCATCCCTAACTACATCCCTATTGCCTCTGGCATTCGCCCAGTTCACCATTTTGCGAAAAATCCACTCCGAACTATTATGCCTGAATGTGGCTAAAAAATGGGTACCTAGTATAAAACCCTGAATATATCAAAACATGGCTTTTTGTGCAAAAAAAACCCCTTAAATATGGAAATCTTGTTCTCTCCTAGTTCTAACAGTATATGATAGTCTTATACCCACTTACTAGAAATGCCCAAAATCTCAATTTGAAAGTCAAGTCCCTAGCATGACCCTCAAAACTCGATCTCATTTCAAATACTTTATGCACAAATTTAATCATATTATAAAGTTAAAACTTTAGCATATAACCTTTTTTATTTAAAATGTCTATGTATGTGCTTAGAGAGAAAAACCTTTTTAAAAAATATAATTTCTCAACTTTGAAATTTCCCTCTATTTATGTATCCAAGTCAAGCTAGGTTTGAATGAGCTTGACATGTGTCATATTGTGATTCATCTATTCCTGCCCCATAAATTTTTCTCTCAATACCTCTACCACCTAGGCACCATGTGGCACCACTAGATTGGTCCTCATTCTGCCATGTCTGACTAGGCCCTCTGTCACATGTTACTCTCGAATTGTGTTTCTATTTGCATGACACCTCAACACCTTTACACATCATTGCAACATAGTGATGAAAAAATGTGTGGTACCTCCATCCACATCACTACTCTATCATCTACCACCACATTATCATTTCCACCTCATCCACCTCTACCATGTGGAGGCTCATTGCTATATCGCTATGAGATCTCAACACTGGCATGTCACTAGTGACATAGTGACATCATGACACATGTTAAACCTTGCTAGGCCCTAAAGTATCTGCCACATATCACTCTATGAGTCATCTACCTACTACCATGTGTTGATCTATGGTTGGTCTAGTAGGTCCAATCATACTGCCACATCATCATACCATTTGGCATGTTTTAGTCAAAATTTCCTTCTTCCTTGATTGACTGGGTCCCACCATGTGAGCCTTGTGGCTTTTCAAAATTCTAGTGTATTTTAAGACACTTAATTGTAAAGTGGAAGAGGTTATAAACACAATGTAATATTCACACACAACAAATGTGGGACTAAAGATATAGCTTATTTTCAACCTTTTGTTGTGGTTGCTCCTCTCTAATCATATTGTGCCTCTATTGCTTCATTCATCGCCATGCCTTTGGTTTGAATTCCTTACCACCAATATTCTCTCTCCAATAGTTTTGAGAATGCATACACCTTCCCCTGAATACTCATAAATTTCCCTTCTTGACTTTCATTGAAAGATCTAATAGTTTTAAAACTCTATGATGCCTCAAAATTACAACATCAACGAAGGCAACATTTTCTATAGATTTCCAACTTGAGTAGAAGGTCTAAACCATTTGACACAAGTAGCTTTGACTTCTTAGCATGGTGAAGGATCTTGCTTTACAAGATTGCTAGATGAATTTTGTGATCTCCAATCACTTGAGCATATGGAGGTATGTCATTGTCCATTTTGATGTTCTAGACTATAACTCCTCTTCATTACACATCTTCTACCATAAACTTCAATCTTGGTGTGTTGGCTGAGGAATGCCCCTTTTGTTAGAAAGAATAGTTGAATCAGTTATCCAACATTTATCTTCTTTAAACAAAATTAACCATTAAACCAAAGTAAACAACAACCATATTAAAATGCACACAGACAATTACACAAAATATGTTGACTGGGGAAACTCTTGATTAGAGGGAAAACCCTAGTGGGAATGACACCCACAAAATAATGTACTAATATAAATATTCCTTATTAGAGGATGGATCCTATTAGGATTCTATTACAATGTTTAGTACAATGCATCCCTATTCGAAGACTTTGAATCCCTATTAGGAGATTCCAACCCTATTAGGAGTTGTAGTACAATGTATGCAAGAAGAGACCATTGTCCAAACATGCAATTTCAACTACAAAAAAAGCTCACTTCTCAAACAAGTAATTTAGTGTTATGTCCTCTTTTCCTTTCATCTATCAACCAAACCAATCATTGTTAGACCTTGTAGACTAGGTCACAAACCTTTGATCCAAATATCAAACATCAAATCACTCAACAAAACCTCGAAAATGAAGTTTCCTTCACTTTCACACTACTCTACTCAACTTAACATTCTGCTCTTTCTGTTATTTATCATCAATTATAATTCCATACCATGATAAAGGAAAATGTTCTTCCTTTATACTGAGTCCTTAAAACAATTCCTTGAGTTAGCTATTAGACCTTCTCAATTAATTATTATGGGACCACATTAAGAACATGTTACACTTATTGATAACATATATCTTCTACCTTGCAACTTGAATAACTTTTTGTATACACAATATTATGATGAGAAAGCTTAGCCACGTCATCATCAACATGTCTTCTTCATGTCCTCAACCTTGATTCTTAAAATAACAACTTTGCTAAGAGATGTAACAAGTTTACCACAACATGCCTCTGTAAACTATATCTTAGAATAGACATCACCAAAACTTACATAACTTCTTCTAGAGTTATTATTTCTTCTTCTAATGTTAACTGAATATACCAAATACTTAGAAGCATCTCCCATAACCTCAAATAGTGAGAATACTCAACTAGTCATTTGTACCAACTTGATCTTTTTGTTGTTCTTCTATCAAATACCATAGAAAACTGTTATGTTGACATCAATGACAAACTCAGTCATGAATGTAACATATCATCATAATAACATATCTACAATACTCCCCGATAGGACTATCATCAAAAGTCATACTTGCAACCAATCTTCTAACAATCTTTCCCTTTGGCATTGATGGCAACATAGATGAAAAACATCTTGTTCCAAGAATACCAACAAAAATACTATTCATCTACTTTTTAAAACCTCTTCATCAATCATTCTCCCCCATTGATATACCTCAATGTATTTTCTAACAAATTTCCATTCCATGTTGTTCCTATGCCAACAATTTCCATTATTTTTTCATGCCAAACATCTTCCTCAACATAATATTTTTGATGCAATATTTCCCCCCCATTGACATCAATGTCAAAGGTTTCAACAACCAACATCTCTACAACAATTGATACTTAGCTTGAGTGTCAAAGAACACTATTCAAAACAACATCCAACAAGAGTCCTAGATGGCTTTGTCCGTCATAGATACTCCCCCATATAGGAAGCAGTAGCATTCAGTCTAGACAATAATGGTGCTCTGTTACACTGGACTAATGTACTCTTGCATCTTCTATTCTAATGTAGGAAGAGGCAAAACCCCTAGCATGCCTCAAAAATAATCAAAAGTATCTTTGGGAAGAGGCTTAGTGAATATATCTACAATCTACTCTTTAATGCTCACATATTCCAATTTGATTTCAATATTTGCAACTTTCTCTCTCAACATGTGATACTTGATAGAAATGTGCTCAATCTTTGAATGCAATATTGGATTCTTAGACACATTTACCATGCTTGTGTTGTCACAATGTATAACAATAGGTTAACTAATTTCTATCCTTATATCCTTCAGTAGTTGCTTCATCCAAATGAGTTGATTACAATTATTTGCTATTGCAACGTACTCTACTTCCACTATATTTTATGTTGTACAATTTTGCTTCTTACTTAACTAAGAAACCAATCTTCCTCCAAGAAAGAAGGCTCCTATTGGATCCTAATTTAATAATTTTAGAATTAACCAAGAAAATAGACCAATACATCTAAGGCTAGAAAATTCCTATGATGGATGCACTCTACTGCAATCTTGGGCCAACTACAAGGCATAACTCCTTCTTCACTTCAGGCTCTCCAAAACCTAGTTGGGTCAACTTTGAGGTTCTGATATATGGTACTAGTGAAAAAACATAAAATCTGAACCTATTAATAGCAGATAAAACCCTTTTGTCTTTTGATACTTATGAAATATCATAGGAATGAGATAGCTACACATCATAACCTATGAATCCATAAGCTAAGTGAGGGTTATTTCCTTTCAGCCCACTTCAAAACATGAAAAACTAAATTGATTTTGATTAAAATATTTGTGTAAATAACCTTCATATCATCTTGTATCTAATTTAGTGATTAGTGCCTTATCCATTGCAACATCGAGTTACTACCAGCAAGATGACATAACTTGATCACTTTACAATTAAGTTTGTCAACCAAAATCTCCAAATTCCATTCTTATGAAATATTCCCTCCATATACCTAGAAACCCTATCAAATCATTGAATTGTTTACTTAATTCCTTGAATTAAAAGCAACAATAAATCTTATACACAACTCATCCAAGTTTCCTTAAATAAAATGAACCTTATTCACTCAATTACAAAGTCAATAACATATGAAGAATTAGGAGACAAAATAAAAGAACCCAGATAATTCATTGTAAATCCCCTTTTGTATTTATCCTTGAAAGATTGAATACATTCAACTAGTAATACTAAATGAAACTCAATATATGTCACATGATCTATCATCAATTTCCATTATCTTTGAGAAACAAGACATGAAATGAAATGAAATGTGCACAAGAGTGGATGTGTGGCCTTCACTACTAGAGCTCTACTCAGTTAGATAGGAAGTAAAACCAACAACAACTTGGTATCATAGCAATGAAAAATCTTCTCCAAAAATTGCAACCCCTACAATGAATGAGAGAAAGAAAGATATAGAAGAGAATGAATTCCAAGATATGTTCTATGTCTGACATGTGTCCATTTGGAAAACATCCTCAAGAAGTTAGATGCATCTCTCTAATCTCTCCCCTCTACTAGTAAATTAGATCCTTACTCATTTTGCCTCCCAAAAGCATAAGATATTTTTAGTATTTGATGGAAATCATAACTGATTGCAAAAGACAAAAAAATCTCTGAGAAGTTCCATCAAAAAGCAAGCCAATTGTGAAAAACTAGAGGCAAAATACATCATTATGTATCAAATTTCAAACATAATGAGCCACCCAAGCATATCAAATGTATCCCAACTAAATTTTGTAACTATATTTATGAAATCATTTCTTGTAACTGAGCATCCCATTAAACCCCCTATAGCATGCACCAGTGACCACTTGTACGAAAAAAAACTCTAGAGTTAGAAAGTTCATCTTCTCCTAGTTCTAGCAATGTATAATATGCCTATATTCACTTATCAGGAACTCCCAGAATCTGAGTTTGAAAAATTAGCTCCTGATACACCTTGGATGACACTTCATTTTTTGGCATATATTTAACCATTTTCCTAAAGTTTCAACATTAGCTTTAATTCAAACTTTATTTAAAATTGATATGCACATACTTTTAAGAGGAATTATTAAAAATGATTAATTTTTATGTCTTTTGAAATTTCCCTCCTTTTTCACTCTGGGTCAAACCTGGTTGACTAGCTGGTGATATGTGTCAATTCCTAATTGGCCAAAATTTTGTGTAGTTAGCTAACACATCTACCATGTGGCCACTATCACTAGTCACTATGTTGCGTGATGAGTCAACATTGTGCCATGTCATTATGACATAGTGACCATGTGACACATGTCACTTTTCACCATCTTAGCATCCAGTCATCAGTACACCTAAGCTTGCCATGTAAACTAGTCCATGTCATCACCACATCATAGTGCCACCTTAGCTGGTTACTATGTCATATACTTAACATTCAAGCATCTTTCCTTTAGCGATATAGCAACCATTGTTGAATCTGTCACATGTCCCCATCTGGTGCATCTAATCAAGTCTAGTCAAGTGATACATGTCACTTCAAGATTCATTCTCAAGTCCACATCATTTGGTCATGTCAGCATCTTTGGTTTGTGTGTTCATTCAAAATTTTACTCCTCTTTCTGCTAGCCAACTGGGACCCATATGCATGGTTTAGGTGTCAAAAGCCTTTGTCTTGTAGACATTTGGCTTTATGTGTATAGGAGTACTTAAGCACATGAGAAGGACTTCCCACAATGAATGTGGGATAAAATGTTTTTAATGGTTTTTCCCCTATTCTTAGTTTCTGTCAAGACATGCATTATTTCTTAGTTATGGACACCTCTCACTTGATGCCTCTTCCCTACCTTCCTCTTTGAAGGTCTTAGTTTTTCTTTTGTATTATTTTGAGGTAGAAATGATGATGAATCTTTGCTCAACCTCTTTCCTTAGAGTGGTCTACAACATATAATGTGTTCCTTCAAGTCATGCTCTATTCAGCTCCCCTTTTCTTTTTCATGCCACCCTTTGCTCTATTCCTTTTAAAGAATCTAGTCTCCTTCAAAAAATAGCTCTTCCTCTTTAGCTTATGTGTCCTCCTCCACATTCAAGACATGGAACTAGGAGGAATGGTTTTGAGATTCTTCATTCACAGGGAAGGATTTTGATGGTAGCAGATGAGAGATTGAATGAGAATTATGATGTAAATGAAATAGAGAGGGTGCTCAACTAGCATCAATTTCCTTTCATGCGATGCACAAAATATTTTATTTGTCTCTCATACACAATGATATTTCCCTACTCCCTTCACATGGACTACAGCTCCAACTCCACTACCTGTAGCTTTGCTTTAGCATGGAGTTCTCTCTGCTTTCACACGTGGTCTTCTTCCTATGTCATGCCTTCCCCATTGCTAATACCTAACACATTGGGAGTTTTGTAGATATAATAAATGCTCACCATTTCTCTTTTCTTCTTTGTTGTCTATGGAGTCATTCCTTAGCACCCCTACTCCAACATGGAATGTTGGTGCTCTTTACCTTTGCTACTCATGCCTCTCACCTTTGACCACGTGAAGTTAGTCCTTTTTCTTTGGCTACCTCTACATCATAGCTACCCCTACCCCTACTGTCTCTTATTATTTCTTCTTTTCTCTTGAACATAGATCCTATTGACTTTGGAAGGTTTTGGGATTTCTAGTAGTTATAAATAACTAACTCATTTAGTTACATAAGCACATCTTTTCTAGCCTTCCACAGCTCTTCAAAATGAGTTCACCAAAGGTAAATAATTCATAGAGTTCTAAAAATCTCAAAATTTTGAATGAAAACTATGAGGAAAGATTTCTCTGACCAACATGTAACAAAGCCAAATGAACTCTCTTGATATTTCACTAATCATTTGATTACAACTTCCTCTAATCACCAAAATCTTTACTCCAATTAAAGATATTGTTTGCCCATTCTTACATCTTCTTTGCTCTCTTGGCCGCACAGTAGAGGTCCTCTCCTCTTCCAAAGCTTGGTGCCTTTTGCATCATGATTTTCCATTACTAATTTGCTAATTTATATGGGAAACATCCTCCAATAGACTAATCCCATTTGTCAGATCCATTCCATCTTTTCATTTCATAGTGGTGTCATTTATTTTTGTGGTTCCTTCATCAAAGAAAGTAAACACCTTAATCGGCTTTATATCTTCAAAATAAGATTGGGGCAAAATGTAAATCAGATGGAATAACCTAACTTAACATCTTTAAAGTCTTCAACATCAAGAGATTGTAAATATTTGAAAAACCTTTTGGTCTTCTTTAGTTAGAGGATCTCTTAATGCATGGTGACTTAGGAATGCAGTCAACCAAAAATTAGGAATTGACCAAATGACTTCATTGCATTTTGCAATAAAAGGTTTTTGTACTTCATTATATTTTTGTTCAATTTCTAGCACTTTATCACTTGCTTCCTCATTAATTTTCTCAAGTTCTTCCTAGATTTCCTGTAATCATTCTTCAAAACATGTTATCATTTTGGCAAAAATAGTTAGGCTCCATAGTGGGTCCAGCTATTTTTTTTTTTCATTTCCAAACAACTGAACTATCAAATTGATCTATTAAACATCCTAAGTTGACTTGATTCAAATTTGAGCACTACTTTATGATTAAAACTCATTTTATCATTTTTTGTAGACTATCAATTTTAGTGCCAAGGGTTCCTTTGACTAGCCTTAAAACTGACCAAAACACTTGATTGGGCTCTGGAATCTAACATAATGATTCTTTCTTTCACAATCTCTTACCCTCTTGAATCTTATCTCATGAAGAATACTCAGTCAAAAGATATTGACTGTCAAAGTTGCCCTCTCAAAATTGTTGGGGAGAAAACATGTCAGAAAATAATAAAACATATTCAGATTTGGCTTCAAAAATAGGGCAAATTGACACTTGGGTGCATGAAAACTAGAGAATTGGTTCCCTATCATGAGGACAATATAAATCTACAATTAGGGCTCATGAAAAATAACAGGACAAAAATGGCGAGAAGTCAAAATAGGCTACTCAAATTTGTACACTAGAAATAATGGTAGAAAAACATTTTTTGCAAATGGAATGGACCTAGGAAAGTGTGCAAACAGATTTGACAAGACTTGAAAATTGGCATACTTAAAGCATTTTTAGAGTAGAGTATAGTGGTATAATCTATTTGATCTCACATATCATAGATTTTGACATATGACATCATGAACAAGGGTATCAATCAATTTGCACTTTATGACACCAATAAAACATTACAAATTGCATTTGGAATCACATTTGAAAACTAATCAAATGGATTTTTCATAAGCTCAAATTTGAAACATAAAAATTATTTGACTCTAAAATACAATGCAAAAGGAATTTTAGCATTTTGGTCAACTAGGTCAAAGTTATTACAAGTCAAATAGGGCTTCCCAGAATTCAGAATAATTCACATCAGCATGACATCAATAAAAGACCAACTTTGAGGGATTCAAAACCTAGTCAAATGGATTTAAAATGACTCAAAATATGACACATAGGTTCTTTTTTATAGACACTAAAAACTACCAAAGTGGCTAGTCATGAAATGTTACTAGGTACGAGATATTTAATTGCAAACATACCCTCCTATCACTATTTGACACTTCGACAAAAATGTAGAATTGGACATTACTCAAAGTGGGACTTCACGAAATGGCTCAAAATCAAAATTTATCTTCATGGGATGAGTGGATATTTTGAATGCAAGGTGTTAGAAATATTAAACACCTCTTAGGCTCACAAGTACATCCAGGTACACATGCGTCAAAGCACTTATGGAGCTTAATTTTTCAATGGTACTCAAAATCAGTGCTTCAATTTTGAGTCCCAACAGCTCCACCACTGGTGCTCTTTCTTTCATCCATATTGCCTACCCAATCAACATTAGTATAAGCACTTAGAGTGAAATTATTAGATCTATCATACCATAATTTGAACTCTAATGTTCCTTTCAGATATCTAAATATCCTTTTTATTTCCACATAATGTGTTCTTGTGTTATCATCCTGGAATCTTGCAACAATTCCAACTAAATTTTCTATATCTAGACTTGTGTGAGTCAGATATTACAATCATTTGATCATAGATATATACTTTTTCTACTCAATAGTAGGTGTCTCATCCTTTGTATATAACTTGTGTCTAGTTACCATTGGTGTTCCAATGGGTTTGCATGCTTCCAATCCAAATCTTTTCAAAAAATCCTTCAAGTGCTTAGTCTAAGAAATAAAGACTCCTTTATTTTGTATAATCTACAATCCTACAAAATATTTCATCTCCCCATAATACTCATCTTGAATTATTTCTTCATCTCTTCAGAATTTTTTTTTCATTCTTCATCATTATCTTTCAATATAATATCAGCAAAAAATATTACCAAAATCATCAAACCATCATCAATTTCTTTCCAATATAGATTACTATCTACCATACCTTTTCTATATCCAAGTTTTGTCAAATGTTTGTCTAACCTTGCATACCAAGTTTTGGGTGCTTCCTTCAATTCATACAATACTTTCCTTAGTCTACATACTATGTCCTTGTAATCTATCAAAGGACATCCTTTAGAATACTCAATATATACCTCTTCTTCAAGTTCTCCATTCAAAAATTCTGACTTAGCATCCATCTGATATACTTTGAATTTATTTTGTGTTGCATAGGCTAAGAATAATCTTACTACTTCTATTCTATCCACTAGAGCATAAGTCTCCTCATAATCTATCCCTTCTTGCTATGAGTAACCTTTACATACTAATATTTCTTTGTTCCTTAGAACTTCTCCTTGTTCATTCATATTGTTCCTAAATACCCATTTAGTCCCTATCAAATTCTTGTCTACTGGTCTGGGGACCAATTCCTATGTTTTATTCTTTACCGTCTAATCCAATTCCTCTTTCATAGCTTGTTTCTAGTAATCTTTACATGCTTCATCTTCATTCTTAGGATCAACTTGAGATATCAAGCATAGTTCTTCATTTACCCTGCTTCTTGAAATCACACCTTTATCTTTTCTTCCAATGATCTGTTCAGATGGGTGATTCTTTATCATATTCTTTCCTGAAGTAGGAGTTGTTATCTCAACTCTTGGCTCTACTGAAGGTTCCAAGATTTGTTCTTTCCTTGGCTCCCCTTCATTTTACACATCATTTTTAGTCTCAAAAAATAATTCATCATTCCTTATCTTAGTGACAACATCATCATCTGAATTGTGATCAACTATTCTTTCTTGTATTCTAAATTTCTCATCAATTCTCACATTTGCACTTTCCATAACAGTCTTAGTTCTCTGATTGTAACATTTATAAGCATTTCTTTTCAATTAATAACCAAGAAACATACTTTCATCACTTCTAGCATCAAACTTAGCAATGTCATCATCTCTTTTGATATAACACTTACTTCCAAATATTCTAAAATACTTAACTATAGGTGAGTGACCAAACCATAGTTGATAAGGGGTCTTGTTTGTGTCTTTCCTGACTTGTACTCTATTCATAGTGTAGACTATTGTATTCACAACTTCTCTCCAAAATGTTTTGGGCACATCATTCTCTACTAACATAGCTCTTACAACTTCTATAACTGACTTGTTACTTCTCTCTACAATGTCATTCCGTTCAAGAGTTCTTGGAGCTGATAACTATATTTTAATTCCATTTTCCTCACAAAACATGTTAAACTCATTCAAAGTAAATTCTACTCCTCTATCTAATCTTAAACATTTAATCTTCATACCAAATTCATTCTCCATCCTATTCTTGAATATCTTAAACTTATCAAATGTCTCATATTTCTCTTTAATAAATGCAATCCACATCATTCTAGAAAAATCATGAACTAGAATCATAAAATAATTTTCAACATAGAATCCTTTTGTCTTTGTAGGATTGCTAAGATCAATGTATACAATATCCAACTTGGTTGTAGTGGTAAACTTCTTGTTGGGAAAAGAAGTCTTCTTATGCTTTTCCAAAACACACTCCTTGCAAATTGTGTTCGTAGGCTTTACAATCTTTGAAAAATTTCTAACTACAAACATTCTACTACTCTTCACAATACTGTCAAAGTTGATGTGACAAAATCTCTTATGCCATAACCAACTACCATTTACCTTTGCAACCAAACAATTCATTTCAGTAGGATTCAACTAAAATACATTACCTCTAGATCTGGTTCCAGTTCCAATTACCTTTCCATCTTTTTCTTTGATCATGCATGTCTTTTCTGTGATCTACAATTGATAACCTTTTTCTACTAATTGTCCAACACTCAAAAGATTGTGATTTAAACCATCAAAAAGGTATACATCCTTAGTGTTAGTAATAACATCAAGAGTTATAGATCCAATATCTTTAACTTGGCATGCTGCATTGTTTCCAACTCTGACAATTCCTCCATCCTAACTTTTGAAATCAACAAACTTGTTCATGTCACCAATCATATGATGTGAACAACAACTATCAATTATCCAATTAGATTTCTTCTCAACCTGTGACACCAAAGCTACCTTCTCTAGACTTTCTTCTTTAATTGGCACAAATAAAATTTCATCATCACTAGCACTTAAAGCTTTCTCACCAAAATCATTCTCTTTATTTGCATACAAACACTCGCTCTCCTTCTAGGTTTGTAATTTCCCTTAAACTTTTTCTCTCTTTTAGGACACTTAGATGCATAATGACCATATTCATCACAAGTCCAATATTTAAAGATTTTATTACCTCCTTTTTTTTCTTACCAAAAGGGCTACTCCTTCTTCAATCTTTCTATCTTCCTTAGATTTGCTACTGCTAGCAAAATCTCCTCTACAACTTGTGCTACTTGATAAATTAGGTCAAATATTTAAGGCATTGAAAGCTATCTCTACTCTAGTCAATTCTCTGGACTGTCTAAGTTCATTCTCAACTACTTCAAGTCTTCTAAGAAATGTCTGCTTTGTGAAATATTTGGCACAAGATATCAAAAATTGTATCATATGAACTGGTGACTTAAATGGTGGTGTTAGAGTCTTCAATATCTTCCATATAACCTCATCATCTTCTTTGGTTCCTCCTTGAGCTTTGATACCTATAGCAATTCTTGATATCCTACCTATATATGTTCTTATAGATTCATCTTCAAACATTTTAGCATCTTGAAGGGCACAAATCCAACTTTGTAGCCTCAAATTCTTAGAATGTTTATCTCCTTCAAAAGTATTTTCCAAATCTTTCCAAATCAAATGTGAAGTAGCAATTGATTTTACTTGATTGTACTCAATTTCAAGAAGTGTGGTCAATAGTGCTTCTTTAGCTCTCATGTTGCACATAAAAAGATCTCTTCCTACCTTGATACAAGTTTCCAAGTCCTCTTTAGTGATGATTGTCTTCTTTGATTTTGTCAAGATCCAATATCTCAGACCCATACACAACATATGTGTCTTCATCTTGTCTTTCTAGCTATCATAATTTGTTCCATCAAAATTTAGACTATCTTTCAAAAATGTATTCAGCATGGATCTCCCAAAGTTGTTAAACATTCAACATAGGTAGCTTTGACTTATTATCATGGTGGAGGATCTCACTTTATAGGATTGTTTGATGAGTTTTGAAAACTCCAATTGCTTGAGCATGTGGAGCTATGCTATTGTCCATTTTAATGTTGTGAATTGTAGCTCCTCTTCATTACATGTCTTCTACCATAGTTTTCAATCTTGGTGTGTTGGATAAGGAATGCCCCTATTGTTAGAAACAATAGTCAACCATGATAACTAGGGGCTAGGTTGGGTGAATCAGTTATCCAACATTTATTTTCTTTAGACAAACTTAACCATTTAACCAAAGTAAATAGCAACCACAATAAAATGCACATAGACAATTACACCAAATATGTTGACTAGGGAAATCATTGATCAGAGGGAAAACCCTAGTGGGAATGATGCCCACAAGATGATGATGTACTAATATAAATATTCCTTGTTAGAGGGTGGACCCTATTAAGAGTATATTACAATATTTAGTACAATGAGTCCCTATTAGGATATTCCAACCCTATTAGGAGTTGTAGTACAATGTATGCAAGAAGAGCCCACTACCCAAACATGAAAATGCAACTACAAGAAGAGATCACTACTCAAACAAGTAATTTACTATTATGTCCTCCTTTCCTTTCATCTATCAACTAAACCAAAAACTATCAGTCCTTGTAGACTAGGTCACAAATTTTAGACCCAAACCTTTGATCACTCACAAAAACCTTATTATGTCCTCCTTTCCTTTCATCTATCAACTGAACCAAACACTATCAAACCTTATAGACCAGGTCACAAACCTTAGATCCAAACCTTTGATCACTCACAAAATCATTGGGAATGAAGTTTCCTTCACTTCCACACTACTTTGCTCAACTTCACATTTTTCTCTTCCTATTGCTTATCATCAAATTATAAAACCATGTCATTCAATACAATGATAAAGGAAAATGCCCTTCCTTTATACTGAGTCCTTAAAACAATTCCCTTAGTTGGCTGTTAGACCTCCTCAATTAATTATTATAGAAACATATTAAGAACATGTTACACTTAGTAATAACATAAATCTTCTGCCTTGCAACTTCAATAACTTTTTGTACATTATATATTATGATGAGTGAGATTAGCCATGTCATCGTCAACATGTCTTCTTCATGTCCTCAACCTTGATTCTCAAAATAACAAGTCAGCTAAGATATATAACAAGTTTACCAAAACATGCTTCTATAAAATCTATCTTAGAATAGACATTACCAAAACTTACATAACTTCTTCCAAACTTATCCTTTCTTCTTTTGATGTTAGATGCTTATGCCAAATACTTTGAAGTATCTCCAATAACCTTGGATAGTGAGAATACTCAACTAGCCATCCATACCAACTTGATCTTTTCACTATTCTTCTATTAGATACCATAGAAAAATGTTATGTTGACATCAATGACAAAATCAGTCATGAATGTAACATATCATCATAGTAACATATTTGCAATGCTCCCCCATAGGAATATCATCAATATTCATGCTTGCAACCAGTATTCTAATACCTAGTTGTATGTCTTTGTAGCGAGCTAGGCTAAAGGACTTCTAATTTCATGTTTCCATAAATTTTTAGAATGTTGTTAGTTCTTGTACATTTTCTAGGGACCATCCATGCATGTTGTTCGAAGATAAATAAAGACTTCCAGATACTCTTTAGCTCTTTTGCATTTATCTTTTACTTACAAAACATCACCAAAAGGAGTAGTGGTAAGATTACGATTCCCTATGCCAAAACTTCATCATCATTGAGCCAGACTCCCTTCACAATCCCTACGTCAAAATTCATGAGGGCTAAAATGAAGATTGGATCATGCTCTTGGCAGAAACAAGAACTCATCTTGGAAGGATTTGTCAAGAATTATAATCCAAAGAAGTGATTTGTGAAAATCTTGAATATGTAATAAGCATCTTGAGAAAACATCAAATGAAGCACCTTACCCTTTGAATAAAACCCACTGGGCCAGATTCCTAATCTCCACTTTTAAAAATATTCAAGATAAGCTTGGTTATAAATGAAAGCTCATTTTGAATAGATGCAAAAAAAATTAAAAATGATGATGTGAATTTTTTTATTTAATAAGAAAGTTGAATAATTCTTATTGTAATTATAGGCCCCCAAAATCCCCATCCATTTATTTCTCTTAAATTATTTGAAAAGAAAACCCTCTACCCTTATTATGATTTTGGAATACAATCATTTTTTCTTTTGATGTCCATTTTCATGTATAGCCTTGCACATATATCTATGGAATTGCATTAGTTTTACTTAATCACTATTGAAACTCCACTTTGACCATTTCCAAAGCTAAATTCCAGCCATTTCTTTCAGTTTCAAATGATATGTGCATAGTGAAACATCATAATGATTAAATATGTCATAATCCCCTATAAAACATCTCCAACCTCTAGTGTTTAATCACTCTAGTGAGAATTAGTTAGGCCCCAAAGTGGGCCCAACTAAAAAAAATTTGAATTGAAACACCTGACCTTTCAAACTGGTCAATTAACTTGTCATACTAACTTGATTCAAAAAACATCACTACCTAAAAAATTTAAGAAATATTTATAATTTCTCATGCAAACTACCAATTTCATGCCACAGGGTCATCTAACTAGCCTTAAAAACTAACTAAAATAGGTAACTAGGCCCTAAGCTCTGACATACTAATTCCTTTTTCCACATTCTCTTACCCTATTAGATTTTGTCTCATGACAACTTCAGGGTCAAAAGATATTGACCATCAAAGTTTCCTTCTTAGAACTGCCTACAAATAAACATGTTAGAAAACCACAAAATGCATTTAGTTTTGGCTTCAAAAATAGGTCAAATAGACACTTGAGGGCATGAAAACTAAGATATTAGTTCACTATCACAAGGAGAGTATAAATCTATGATTTTTTCTCATGAGGAATAACAGGGCACATTTGGAAAGCATTCAAAGTGGGCTACTTGGATTTACAAGACTAGAAACAATGGCAAAACTGTGATCTTTACAAATAGAATAGACTTGGGAAAGTGTGTAGACAGATATGTGAAGACTTGCAAAATGGCACTATTTTTAGAGTGAAACACAACAATGCAATTCATTTGGTCTCACTTATCATGGATTCAGAGTTATGACATCTTGGATAGGGGTACTAATCAATTTACACTTTATGACACCAATGAAACTTTACAAATTGCATATGGAACCATGTTCAAAAATTGATCAAATGGATTCATCATAAGCTCAAATCTAAAACATAACAAGTCTCTAACCTCTAGAATGTAATGCAAAAGGAATTTTCTCATTTTGATCAACTTGGTCAAACTTATAATTGGTCAAACATGGCCTCATAGGATTTTGAACAATTTACATCACCTTGAAAATAATAAACAACCAAGTTTATGAGATTCAAAACCTATTCAAAACATATTGAAATGACTTTATGTGTCATAGATTCTCTTCCACATTTAGCCAAGTTTGACTTCCACGCGTCATAGAATCTTACAATTGGCATATTTTGTCATATGCATCATGGATTCTCAAAGGAATCTCTTGCTACATCGCATATCTATGGGTGAAAAATCCAAGGCTATCATCCTCCATGCCAATTATAAAATGAGCACTCTTTCTCTCATTTCCGGTCTTAATGCTTGAGTCTTGAAAGTCCTTAGATTCTTAGCTCCTAATTCTTGATTATTTAAATCCCTAGCTTCTTTGCATTTTGCATTCTTGATCTCAGACTAAAATCACACTTCTAATATTCTCATGGCATCATCCATATCATAGACTTTTGCTTCAATTTTGTATGCACTATAGGCAAGTTGGAGCTATAATCATTTGGAGAAGAAAGAAGGACATGGTAGCTACAAATGGAAGAGGGGGTTTCTAACTTTGTGTTTTCTTCTTTTGATTAGTTTGGCTTTCACGGTAGACTAGTGGGTGCTAATGTATGTTGATTGAGTTTTGTGATTTTCTCATAGTATGTTATGCATTTAACCCATTTTCTAGTTGCTACAATTGATGAACCCAACGTGAACATGCAGATGTAACTTGGGTTTTCTTTTTTTGTGCTTGCGCATGCAAGGAAGGAGCTCACTTGGAGGGGTATAATGACTATCTTATCTTCCTTTTTCACACCTAGATTAATTAGGGGGTCTAGTAATATGGTTGTATCCTTTCATTCTATATGTTTTGTAAGCTTGTTGTCCTAGGGTGCACTCTTCTCTGTCAGGGTGCACTTGGGACCCCTAAGAGTAGTTTTAGGAGTTTGAAATCCACCAAAACCCCATTTTTCTATTTCTAACTTACCAACTATGTCATTGATGTAGTCTACACTATTTGGGCACACTTGGTAGTATAGGTGTCAAAAAATTTCAATTTTTGGGTCTTGATTAGGAACCAATTCCCCATAGTTTGCACCTAGGCTCCCAACTATGCCCATAAACTACCAACTATGCCCAACTGGACCCCAACTATGTCATTGATGCAATCTACACTATTTGGGTGCACTCGGGGATGTTCTGAGCCATTTTGGCCTTCTAGGGTGCAATCTACTCTGTCAGAGAACACCTGGTTCATAGAAAACACATACATCAATCAAGATCTGCATATAGGTTTCCATTTTCTTCTAGGACATAGATTAAAGGATTTTGTGTTACTAATGGTCTACTTGCAGCATGTGGCAATCATGGGATGAAGACATGATCATAACAAACTACTAATGCTTGCTTTGTAGGATGTTGTCGAAGACCATTGTGTGTCTGTCAAAACTATGTGTGTGCATTTCTTAGATTAGATAACACTTCATTTGGTGCTTAAAATGAACTTTTTCTTTTCTACCTAGTATGTCTATAGTGTTTAAATCCTTAGGAGTTACATTGGATGTATCCTCTCCCTTCACCATTTGTGGATCTTGGGTGTAAGAGAAATCCGTGTAACTTCTATAGGAGGCCTGCCTTGGACCAAGATACTTGATATTGGTTATGCCAGGGGATGACCTTAGAGTGGTAATGAGCCAAAAGCCAGGTCAACATTTTGGTCACTATATAAAACTTGATTATGGTGAAAGTTGTGTCGGCGGTATTGCTGCATGATAGCTCTCCTCCAGTACCCTTGAGGTGCGTCAAACCTCGATTCTCGGGGCTGGGAGGCCTTTTGAGTAAGTTTATTATTTACTTGCCAAATAGAATGCCCTTACTAAAATCATGTTTTAGTGGCCAAAATCCTTTCTATCCACTAGCTCAAGGGGTCACCCATGCCTGTGAAGACATCCTACATTCTTACGATCCTTAATAGAGGCAACAGTCCCTTGGGAAGTCATGCCCATTGGGAAGCAGATCTTTGTAGCCCTGAGAAGTGAGTACACTATAAGGGGGAGCATGTGGTGCCAAGATCCTAGGTTTTCCACTCTGGATAAGCATGGCTAAACTTCAGTTCAAGTAGGAATTTAGTGGATACAATCCTAAAAGCCTAGGTTGTGGTGTGCTTCTTCACTTTTAACAATAGCTACTCTTGTCTTAATGTGTCTTGCATGTGTGTAAAACATAATCAAGATAATAAAAACATTCAAATTTACACCTAGGAAACTTGCAAACACTTCTCCAAACATTACACATTGTCAAAAAATTTCAACATTTGTCCAAACTTTGCAAACTTTGGTTCAAAACATTCAAACTTTGGAAAGCATGGTGACTTGTGCTCCTAAATGTGCTTGGCAAAATGTAGATCTCATCCTTGCATAAGACTCCACTTGCCTTCACCCTAGTCTAGGCCTCATACTTGCATCATATAGACTTCATATTGCACCTTTTAGTCCTCACTTAGCATTCATTACCTTTCATATGGAATCCATTTGGGTTTAGTTTACCTCACTTTTTTTTTGGTGCATTTCCATCTCAAAATCAACACTTTGCATTCACCACCTTGCATCTTTGCATACCCAATCCTCATCTTGACCACTTTTACCATAATTTTAGGTGTCCTAAGAATCATTTTGAGAATTCATACTAGCCCTAACACTATCACCTACTATTTACCTCTCTGTGGCATCAATCCTGAAACCATAGCTCCCAGAATTACCTTGGTTTCAGCCTAGTTTACCAACTGCACCCAAATACTACAAACTGCATCCAGAAACTACCAATTGCATCATTAATGTATTTTTCACTACTTGGGTGCACTTGGTGGTCCTAAGACCCAGTTTTGGATTCCAGATAACATTTTGGGGCTTCAGTTGTCTCTCTAGGTACTTGGTTAGTTCCCCTTGCACTAGCTTGCCCAAATCTGCATTCTGCATCACCTAATCTTCATTACCTTCACTTAGGACATCTTTCCTTAGGTCATAACCTCTATTTTACAACTCCTATCCCATCCTAACATCAACCCCAACATCTTAGCTTCCTAACATATCAGTTTGATAACCATACCCTTTAGAATCAACAAACACTCTTCCTAGCTTACCAACTGCACCTAGAAACTACCAACTATGTCATTGATAAATTTTGAACTATTATGGTGCACTTGGGCACCTACATGACCATTTTGGGTCCCTAAACTACACTTTAGGACCCCAAAACTGCATATAGGACCCCCTATACCCCATCATTCTACACTTGACCCAAAACTGCATCTTGCACCCAAAATCCAATTTTTCATCATAAGCATTGTCCATATCACATATCTTCTCAGCATCACCACTAGTTTGAGACCCCAAAACATCATTTTGAACCCCCAAAACATTTTAATTTACTCAAAAATCTACAAAGTATGAGTCTTAGAGTATCTCCTAGTGTTGACAGATAATGGATCTTGATTAGTCTTTTTATCTTTTCTTATCATTTTCTTTGGTCAAAATTTGTCATTGTCTTGATAGATGTGAGCTTTTCATCTTTTATCACTTTTTGGTCAAGATCCAAAGTCCTTTATCACAAGGTTAAACTTCTAGACAAAAAACTTTCTAAAGGTTTTATTTAAGTTCAAAACTTTCCATATGCCCTTGTCATTGCATTATCATATCCCTAGAATCCCTAAATGTCATTTTGACTTAACCTAGTTGTATATACCCTTCATCTTTCATTGATCAAAATCCTAGCATCATTTTCATTACCAAACCCTACCAAATTGTCCATTAACAAAATTGCCTTCTTGAGCATTTACCCTCATTTTGCATATCCCAAATGTCATTATGAATCCTAGAACACCATCCTTTGCATAATACACCTTACATACACCTACCTTTAGTTTCATTACCAAGCCTAAAACATAACCCTAATTGTCATTTTGCATACCTTAGAGTCATTTTCATCCCCTCTAGTCAAACTTCAAAACAACACCTTGCATTCGCATTTGCATAATATACCTAGCACATTTACACCTTGCATGTCAAAACCCTAATTCATTTAGCATTTCTTGACATGGCATAAAATCCCTAAGCATTTAAAAATCATAAAAACATTAATATCTTGCATACCCACATCTTAATTATCAAGTTTTGACCTCTTTTACCAACCACAACCCTATTTTACCAACTACAACCATGTTTTACCAATTGCACACTTCAAGTGTGCAGTTTGTATTTTTAGGAAACACTTGGTAGTTTTAGGCTAAACTTGGTAATTAGGTGTTTCATTCTAGGTTCTAAAACCATAATCTGCACTTCCACACCTTGTATTGCATCCCAAGACCTTAGGAAACACTCTAAATCACTCAAAACACTCAAAATTTGTATTTTAGGTAGAAAAGTCCATTTAGGTTTCCCTCCATTGCATCTGCATTCTTAGGAATCATGCCAAAACTTACAAGGACACAATTAGCTCAAAGACCTGAAGAACTTTACCAACCATTGTTTTATGAGACATCAATGCAACCAAAACCTTGTCCAAGATAGAAGAAGAGCAAGAAAACCCAATTGACATTTGATAAAGACCAAATCGGGGCATCACAACCATTGCTACTAGAAACCTTGAACATGTATCTACAAGATCATCATAATCAAGCTATGACACAAAAAACCTTAAATAATACACCTACTATTAGGTTTCCTTCAAACACATCCCCTACACATGGGATGGTTCAATGGAGTCCTGACTTTGAACCTATATTTGTGCCGATACCACCTGGAGGAGAAAGTGTGCCAACCACACCCAAAGATGAGAAATCACACTCCTTCAAATTCAGTCAACCTAACACAAGTACCTTCCACCCTAACACATCAAACATACAACAAGGTACTATACACCTCAGTGATGACTTTGACATTGATTATGGTATCACTGATGAAGAAATGGCTAGGGCATGTCAAGACAAAAAATTTCACAAAAACTTTAAACTTTTGGCAGCCCAAGAAATTGTCAAATTCAACCCAAATGTGGAAGGACCTAAGTCCAAACATCAAACCAACACAACCATTGAAAACATACAACCCATGATCAATTTGGACTTAGATAAAGGAAAATAAACTTTGGAGTTTTCAAACACGATAATGGCACCTATAAGGTCCCATCAAGAATCAACCATCAAAATCCTCCAAAGTACATTTGAACACATCAATGTCAACCCCTTGTTCTATGAAATACCACCAATTCCTAAACACCCCAAAAGGACATTAAGACTTGATTTTAGTCACGTGATGCAAAAAAAAGATGCACCTAAAGGGGCTTGTACACTAGGGATGCTAGACATACCTTCTTTGTAGGAAAATCAACAAAGTGCACCATTGCTCCTAACCCTACCAAGTGGTATGACATCACATGTTATGGAGCCTCCCATGAGTACACTATGCACAACATCCACAAGCCCCATTGATTTGCAAAGGAAAAGCCTTATTGACATTACACCCATTCCCAGCAAGAACACATCTCATAGTCAAGTCAATATGATGTCACAAGGAGGAACCTCTAACACACAAAGGAGCCAAAGCAACAATACGAACATGACAATCACTTCTCAAGGACATATCCAACTACCCCAACAACATCAACCTACAATAGTCCAAGGACCTAATCTTTCCAACACACATCCAGTGTATCAACAACAACATCAACCACAAGAACAACAACCTTAGGTGATGCAAACATCAAACATCCCTAATATGTGGTCCAACATAAACCCACTTAACTTCCATGCAATATATCAACAACAAGTGATGTTTGTTAAACAACAAGAGTAACTCAAGCAACAATTGGAATACCAAAGATGACTTGAGAAACAAATTGCATACCAACAACATTTGTTACAACAATAACATGTGCCACAACAACCTCAACAAATACCTCTACAACAACAACCACATACATGGTCTCACATACAACCAATAGAGGTATCCCAACAGCAATTACCACACATGGCACAATAACAACACATGGTACAACAATTGCAGTCAATCTCGCAACAAGTGCCACATCAAATACCCCAACAAGTTCCCCAAAAATAGGGACCTTTCTATCTTTGAGGTACCAACATACCTCCACTACCTAGTGACACATCAACAGACTCATCAAACATAGAAATGTCAGAACTGAGTAGACATAGCTCCCACCATAGAAAATGGTCTACTCATGGGCACAAAATACTTGAAGGAAAGACTATCATACAAAATCCCAATGAAGAGCTATTACAACAATTCAAACAACTTTCCAAACAAGTCGAGGCATTGGGAGTCCAAAAGAAATAGGCTTTATATATAGAAAGGGACCTCCATCCTAACCCATTCGATAAAATTTTGTATATGCCTCCATTCCAAAAACACTTTAAGGCCCTAAGGTTCAAAAAATAATGAGGAAAAGGAAACCCTATTGATCATATCAAAGAATTTTGTGCCTCATGTACTGAACTTAGTGATGATCCCACTTACTTCATGAGACTGTTCCCTCGCTCTCTAGGTGGGCTTGCACTTGAATGGTACTCCAAACTTCTTGGTAATATCAAATCCTGGTCAGAACTCATAGACAAGTTCATATCCCACTTTTCCTTTAACATTACAAATGAAGTGACACTTTCTAATTTGTGCTTGACTAAACAGAAGATGGGAGAACCATTCATCACATTCTTACTTCGCTGGAGAAGGTTAGTTAGTCAATGCTCACTAGTCATTCTTGAAGAACAACAAGTAACCTTGTGCATTGAAAACTTAGTCCCAGAATTAATGTATGAACTCAAAATCAAGAGCCCAAGCACTATTTCAAAATTGATGAAAAAAGGGGATAGTATTGAAGATACTCTTATCCGTAAGGGAATCCTCAAGATAACCAAAGAAAACACAAACACTAGTTCCTCTAATGACAAACCAAAAATTTTCTCCAAAAAAAAGAATGTGACTAATGATGGTATTGTGAATGCCTGCACGATTAGTGCAGCAAAACCTCAACTGACTTTGAAAGGTGTAAATCCTACAAATTCACAAGCTCCTAATCAAACATCATCCCCACAATAGAAGACTGAGACTTCCATGCAAGAAAAACCTTGGAGACATCCTAGAACCAAGGACAAAAAATTCACACCATTGGGGATACCTCTTGAGATTGCATTACAAAAATTATTGAGTAATAACTTCCTATAGTTGCCCCTAATCAAAGATGAACCATTAACTAAAGTAGATTGGTGGAATGACAAAAAGTACTATGATTACCATCACACCAAAGGACATAAAACTTCATCATGCTTCCAACTAAAACATGCAATACAAGACCTTACTGATGATGGTGTAATCATAGTTGACCCATCACTATTAGCATCCAACTCTAACCATGCTATATTCAAAGATCCTTTGGGTAATCATGACAAAGAGAAACCCTCAAGTTCAAATTCAAACTCATAAGGTAATGTGAATTACACACACATGGGATATGACTACACCATCAATTGCTTTAATGAGTCTAATTCTCGCATATCCACATTCACATTGAAGGCTAAAAACCCTTGTTATGCTATTACTACATGTCGTAGCAAGATCACCCTACCTCGAACCCCATCTAGACCTGCATGCCCTAGTAGACTTATTACTCCTACTTCATTTGATTATAGCCTTGTTGAACAGCTCAGCAAGACCCCTATGCAAATATCCATTTTTGACCTACTACATCCATCCCCCCAACATCAAAAGATCTTGGATCAAGCCCTTAAAGAGTCAATAGTCCCAAATAACATTGATGTTGCCCAGTTCCAAGCGATGGTTGGGAACCTATCTACATCACAACATATCACTTTTTCCCCTTGAGATGTTCCTAAAGACAAACCCAATCAAAATGATCCCCTCCACCTCAAAGTCTTTGTCCACAATGTTAAAGTTAGACACGTCTTGATAGATGGAGGAGCAATGCTGAATATTTGTACATTTAAAGTAGTCAAAGGTTTGGGTTATTGTGAAGATGATTTGGATCACTTTTGAAGAATCACAATAAAAGCTTATGATGATGGTGAATGTTTCTTCGAGGGTGTCATCACATTACCTGTTAGAGTTGGCCTAGCTACTGAAGACACATTGTTCTATGTCCTAGTTATTGAAATGAACTGCAACATGATACTAGGATGCCCTTGGCTTCATGCCATGAAAGCAATCCCTCCTACATATCATCAATGTCTAAAGTTTTCCTATGACAACATGGAGGTTACCATCCCTGGTGATCCAAATCCTTTCCAATTTTTTGCTTATCTAAGAGATGCTACTGCATACCAAATCCCAACAAACAATGAAGCACAACCCATAGATTCCTCTAAATATGTGGATGTTGATATAATCCTCAGTAAGGCCAAGGAAAAGATGAAGGTTGAAGACAATGGGTGTGGAGAATACTTTTTGTCTCATGTATCCCACATTAGGGAGTTACCACTTTCTCCCATTAGTAAACAAAATGCCACTTCCATCAATGAGAATACTTCCATTTGTATGGAGAAAGCACAAGTAGAACAAAAACCCACTTTGATATCTCCTAGCAAGTATGGACTTGGGTTTACTATCATGCAAAAACAAGGCTATGATGGAGGTAGTGGTCTTGGATCTTAGAAACAAGGTATAATTGAACCTATCACTACAAAAGGATGACCTCCTCATTTGGGGCTTGGATTTGAAGCATTACAAATAGGTCCTCCTAGTACTACGGTACCTACGTGTAAGACTATGGATGTTTTCAACGATGAAAAGGCATCTGAGGATATCTCACCTGAAACCAAAACTCCTCTACCTTCTAAGCATAACCGCAATGATCCAATTGAATTAGATACCCATGTATCTACCTTTAACCAAAGTCCATTTAACACTGACGATGAAATCCCCTCAAGTTATCCTAAACCTTTGGATTGGGACCAATCTGAACCACCAATTTTTGATCGATTCAACAATGATGACACTCTTATAATAGACTTTGAAGTCTATGAAGGCATAATGATTGATAATCATAAGGAAGTAATTTCTTCTAAAGAAAACACATTGGCATATTTTTGGGAGCCAAATCCATCTTCCAATTACAAAGATAAAAGAAGAGAAAAAAATAACAAGCATAGGTCTCTTGGTGAAAATCGAAAAGTGCCATTCGATCATAAAAAATCAAAAGCTAAGTAACTCCCAAGGATACACGATGAAAAATATGATGCCATGAATATCAGTGTTCCAATGTTTAATATGCCACAAAGTCTTTTGGAGGTCTCTCGATCAGCATTCATGTGGAAGGTCATTGTGTCTGAATATTCAAATATGGAAAGAATACTTATGAGAGGGGGGGGGGGGGGGGGGGGGGGGGGGGGGTGAATTAGAAGTATCACACTTTAACTAATAAAACTTTTAATTGAAAGTAAATTGCATACACGTAAATACATCAAGTAAACATGAAAATAAGACATGCATCAAAAACACATAACACTAAAATTTGGTAACCCAGAAACCCTCCAAAAATAAGAAGGTAAAACTGGGGTGGGGATGATACCCACAAAACTTACTGTAGTAATATTGTTCAACCACTTCTAATGGTCTGCCTTGTTAAAGGCTTTACGCTGTGTCAATAGTGACCTAGTTAAAGGATTTACAAACACTTAACATGAAGTATCACCCTGTTAAAGGATTTAATCACCTTTTGATAAGGATCTAAAAATAGCTATTAAGCCAACCTATCTACATAGGATTTCCTTTCTAATACAATGGTAAGAGGGTATTAGGTATTATAAACTTGATAGTTTGCAATCCTTGATTGTTGAATGCAGGCACTTGTTCTATCTCTTTCTCTAATTTCAATCCTCTGAGATCTGGTTTTTATTCATCTCCTTTGCTTTGTTTTGATCAACTGAATATCAAATTGCTTCTCTTACTTTCTATGAATTCCACTATGTTTTTCCCTTTAACACTGTTCTCCTTCTCTCTTCTCTGTTACAATGAAAATTTCATCTTCCTTAAAAACACTTCAAAGACTTAGGGTTAGATATGGATCTACAATCCACATTGAATCTCAATTTCCCACTCAATACTTGCCTTTTTTCTGATTGGTTGCATGCCTTTCCAATTTTCTAATTTGCTACATGCAGATTACATAGGAAATGTAAAAGATTCATTCTTATCTCTAGATCTTTCAAGATTTACCTTGTGTCAGCTAAAAAAATGGTTTACATCATAATTTGTACAATTACAAACTCTTATGCTGATATTCTGAGTTACTCAGCTCATGAAGCATTACTGATGCTCGACACATGTTGTTTCCTAGATAGCTTGGCACCTAAACAAAACTATATCACTTGGCACCTTATATTACTCAGCACTTGATATTACTAGGCACTTGATATTACTTGGCACTTGATATCACTCAACACTTGATATTACTCGACACTTGATATCACTTGGCACTTGATATTACTCGGCACTTGATATCACTCGGCACCTGATATCACTCAGCACTTGATATTACTAGATTGTTCAACATGTATAGTGAAAAATGGTTAAGTCTATTGACACTCAACTATCAAAATTATTCTTTAAACCAAAAATCTCCCCCTTTGACATGAGTGGAAACAAAACTTAACAAAGATCCTGTGATCTTGACATTATTTCATGCATCCTCTTATTTGCTTCAAAAATTTTAGAAACAAATAACAATATAACTTATGACTCCTTGTGAGTTGATTATGCCTTGTACACTCAATGAATTTTGTCTTGTTTCTACATTCTAACCAATATGTTATATCAAAATTTATCAAAATTCTCCCCCTTTCATCATACTTACCATTTCATTTTGTATCTCCTTCTCAGCTTATATCTCCCCCATACTTAATCTCCCCCTTTTTGACACTTATTTCAAGGGTTCTATAGGGAAATTCCATACTTGGCTAAAAAATGTGTTGTTTACTTCAAGGAGTACCTTCAGAGCTGCATCCCAATTTGCTAGTGCAACATCCAATGACTTATATTGGATGGCAATCTCTACTGCTAGGTGTACAAGTCCATTAGATGTAGAAAGATTGGGGTCTTTCTTGAGAACTGTCTCTACATACATCTACTCCTTGTGAAGTATTTCCAAATGAGGAGTAATAGAGTATTGAATTTGCATCAATTTGGCTTTGGTGGTTGCCTCCTCTACTACTAAGACAGCTAACTCTCTTTGTGTGTGAAGCGATTGGGAAAAATTCTTCTCACTTTGAGCTGGGTTTGTAGGGAGTTGCATGCTAGAAATCTTCAGATTTCTCTCTGAGCGTAGTATTTTTTGGCTAGTGTCCTGTGTGAATGTGGAAAAATCACACAACTTGTTGTATAGGGAAAATATTTTTCCCAGTACAGTTTTGATTGTTTCAATTTTCTTAGCCAGCTCCACTTGTGATACTGTTATATCACCAGATATTTTCTTATTTACCTTGCCTTGGAACTTTCTTTCTGACCATTCTAGTAAATTAGCATTTGTTTCTTGGTCAACTATATTAGATAGTTTCTCTATGATTGGCCTTGACTCATCTAGAGACTGTAAGAAAAAAGCTTCTGTGAATATGTCTTTGATTTCATTTAAGGTATGCTTGTGTTTGTGTTCTCTTCTTAATTCTTCTTGTCTCCTTCTTCTATCCAATGCACTCTAAATTTCATTAATCTTCTCTTTAGTGAGAGTGTTGGATTCATAGTATGGAATATTTATTTCTTCATCAAGCTAAGGAACTCCATAGTGAAGTTTCCTAACTGCCTTTGATGAGCTTGAGCATGGTGTCCTGATTTGTAACGGTAACCTATCAGTTCTTGGCTACTAAAGAGTCTATGTTGGAGTACTAGATTTGGGTAATGGAACCAATGTTTGTATTTCAGACTCCTCCTTCTTACTTTTCTTATCTTTTTCTTTAGCTTGTTTATCCTTTTGATGATCACTAGGTGGGGTTGAACTTACTGGCTGTTCAGATGTTTCTTTGACTTCCCCTACTGCTGTTCTTGGCATCTAAAGTGTATTAGTGACTACACTTGGTGGAGGTGGTGGAGGAAGGAATAGAATACTAGTAGGTTGTATGGTCGAAGGTGGTTCTTGTGTTTTCACCTTGACTACCTTTGTTTTAACTACTAAATTTTGCAATTCATCAACACTGACCAATATAGGATTTGAACATAATTTTGCTAGTAGTGTTGATTGGTCAAGGATTTTTGCTAAATCCTTTCTAGTTAATGGATTGATGTTTGGACTAGAAGTGTCTGTAACATCCTTGATTTTGATAATCTCTGCAGGTGTAATGATGGCATGAGGAGGACTAGGAGGTGATAGCTATGTGTCTTGCACACTTTGATCTTGTTGCTCAACTGTATCTTTCTCTTTCTCTTTCTCCTTTGTATGTGCCTTTTCATCTTCCTTTTCTTCTTCAACCTTCTTCTCCACTTGTTCTTTTTCTTTTTCCTTGATTCCTAATACCTTCATCTCCTTTTTCTTTGCACTTGCCTCTGCTTTATACTCTTCATTGTATACATCTTCTATTTTCTTGTAAACTATCTTCCACAATCTTGTGGATTTTGTAACTACATCCTCAATTTTATTCTGCAAATGTTGAAAGCTCTATGTTTGGGAGTGAATCTATTGTTATGCCTCTTGACTACATTCATTATTTGATCCTTAGTCAAATCAAGCAACAATCTAGCTAATGTTGATTCCCTTACCTCCATTTCCATTTGCAAACAAAAATGCCATTTATCCTCTACAATTTTGTAGAATTCTTTAGGTATGGATTCATCTAACTCTAGAGGTGTGTCCTTATACTCAGTCATCATAGCATACACTAATTCCTCTAATTTATTTTTTTCTTCCTTGGTGAGCTTAGAAAAATTTAGGTTCTTTAAACCTTTCAAATCATCATTCTTAATCTTTCTACATAATTTATCAATAGTAGTCTGAGGTTTGTGCCTTACCACTTGAAATTGGTTGTTGTCCTTTTACTCAATCTTCTCTTCATTTGTTTGAGGTTGGGTAACAAATTTTCTTTTCTTCTTTGGCTCGGCAACAGTCTTCTTTGAAGTTTTCTTCTTCTCTTTTTCCTCCTCTTGGGCTTTTTGTGCTACAACCCTTGTAGTAGGTCTCTTTGGTGTAGGTGCAGCTACTTTCTTTCCCTTGGGTTGAGGAGTAGGAGGAGTTGTGGCATTTCTTTTTGTGACCTTGGTTCTAACTTATGCTTCCTCAGCTTCTTCTTCCTTAGTACTTTCCTCTTTATCTTCTCCTAACCCTTGAGTCAGACCTTGAGGTTCATCTCCCCCATCATCAATGTCTTCTCCTTCCTCTTCTATTTTTTCTTCTCCTTTAACACCAAATTTTCTCTTGATTTGCCTTACCAATTTTTCTTTCTTCTTTACTACTGAGGCAGTCTTCAAATCTGTTATCACCCTTGATTTTACAACATCATAGGTTCCAAAGGCTTTTGCATTCTTATCAACTTCTTCTACAAGAAGGGTTGTTATTGCTACAGAGGCTTGATCAATATCAAGTTCATAACCTAGTGGCCTAAGCCATCTCACTCTAGGTATGACTGCTTGTATATAGGTATAATCAATATCTACAAGAAAGAAAATATCTTTTTAATATTTCTCAGCCAATGAGACTGGAATCCTCATTCTTTGTTTCATGGACTATTTGAAGTCCTCAAAGTAGCTAGTAATTTGGGCATCAAAATTATCACCCATCTATTCAATATATCCATTGATTTGTTCAACAATTATTTTTTCTAGATTCCATTTCACGTTACCCACAGAAGGGAATTCTTTCATCAGATAGAAAAACATGCACACCAAAATTGATCCAAATTTGCACTGAGCTCCCTTGCTCTTCCTTATAGCTCCCAGATTCTCATTAATCTGTAGAAACATGAGCTCTGCTAGATCATAGGTATGATCCTTTTTAATCAATTTGTATGCAGCATCAACTGCTATACAAGGCACACTGTTTAACATACTTGACTAATAGAATTTGTGTGAAATGATTCTCATAACAAAATCTAGTAGGGGTTCTGTGATTGTATCAATAGTCATTCCCCTATTGTTCCATTTAGCACCTGTGTTTTTCTCTATTACTTCCTTTTTGTCACTACGTAGGGTCTTTGGTTGATCTAGGGTTGGAATACCAGTAACCCTATGAATAATTTTCTTGGTAAATTTCACTGGCCCTGTTCCTAACCAAAAGGCTCCATCATGTATTCTACTCAAAACTATGCGTACCCATTCAACTTTGAAAACAATTGGAAACTCTAGGGTTTTGGTCAATCCTTTTCTCTCGACTATTGAAAACTCATCTTTTAGAATTTTTTTCTCACATAGCTTTTCATATGCATTGTAAATTTCTAAATCTCCTATGGCTCCAATTTTTCAGTTATAGCATCTACGAACATCTTGGACCATGACAACTTTATTAGAAATAACTGATAATGCACTTGTGGGATCATTCTTATATGCAACTTTTGGAATGGGCTTGAATTCTAGTTGCTTAACTTCATTACTAACCAATTGTATTGCATGACTCTCCTTGCCCTTAGTGGTTCCAAACCTAGATTCCATTGTTTGCCAAACTAGGGTTTACAGTTTAAACAAGGTTATAAACACTACGTAGCTCGGCACACAAGTAAAATACCTTAAATCGATGAGACTCATGCTGAATCACTATGGAAATCTTTTACAAATGGCTTCTAAGCTGACCTTGATCTTCTGCGCTCTTCTCATCTTTGCTTCACATTTGAAAGGTGAGAAGTGATAAAAAATTGAACTATGTACCCTTCAAAATAGAGCAATTAATGCTTAGTGTGTTGACAACTGTCTACTCGGCACTTGAAGGATTTCAACATGACTTGGAACCCATTGTGTTTCACTTCGCTCGACTCCCATTGATATTTCATAGCTCAACATCATCTATCAACTTAGTCGTTGTTAGCAGCTCAGCACCTGAAGACAACTTTGGTAGATTTTGCAAAACTCTCAATTAGCATCTTTGCTTATGTTGATTTCTTCTTTGTAGGTCTTTTATGTCTTGGGACTGATGTATGATATAACTTAGTATATCAGTCCCTTGTGATCACTTGACCCATTAGGTGAAGTGATCTCTACACTTGATGTGTTGCACTCATCTTTCTTCTTCCATGTCTTATTCATCTCACTTCTTATGTGTTCAACATCTATTTTTGCCTTTCCATTGTTAAACTTAGAACTTGGTGCCTTTGACCTTGTTGGAAAATTCCTGCTGACATGACCAGTTTTCAAGCAACTAAAACATGTGGTTTGACTGAACCATCTTTTATATTTCCCCCTAAAATGTGTTCTTATGCAATTCTAGGGTATATATCCATATTCTTGACAATAGTGACAACTGTACTTGGTGTTGTAATCCCAATAGTAGTGATTTTCATTGCTTGATGTCTTTGCTAGTTGATTTGATGTCCACATAGGCTTTGATCTATATTCAAAAGCTCTATGTCGATCTTTCTTGCAATTATGATAGTGCCCCTCAAATCTTGATGTCTTAATAGTCTTGGTTCTACATTCATGTGCTTGATGACCTTGCTTCTTGCACTTATAACAATAGTTTACACTCTTAGGCTTATCATGCTGATGGACATTCTTGCTTTTAGATACATTAGATGTATGTCCTTTCTTTCCATAGAAATGACATGTAGGTTTGACATTTTTACCTTTGATGTTCCTCTCTTCTGATGTCTTGGATGTCTCTCCTTCTTCAGTGCTAGAATATCCTAGTCTTGAAGTGTCATTGTTGGACCTTGGGGATTTTAGTAATTGCTCAAAATACTTGATGACTTCATTGGGTTTGTTGAAGCTTTCTGAAATATCCTTTTCTCTTCTTAAGTCATTCTACAATTGTTCATTTTGCATCTTTAGTGTAGAGATCTCAATGTCTTTCACATTGAGTTCATGATGAAGGTTCATCATTTGGGCATGTGTATCCATCTGCATGTTTGAGATCCTTGTCAATTCAGTACATTTTTCTTCAAGTCTATTTGCAAGATTTCTTTTGTCATTTTCCATCATGACTTTATCTTCAACTGCTCTTTTCTTTTGTTCAGTGATTTCGCATAACATTATGGCTTGTCATTCATGTTCCATCTTGAGAGATCTTATCTCATCTATTTGAACTTTGTTTTTCTCCATTAGTTCTGCAATTTTTGCATCAAACTCTTTAGTATCTCCATTGGAAAATATGTTTGTGGTATCAATCTCCTTGTATTTAATCTCATTTTCAGCCATGGCTAAATCCTTTCTTCTTTTCAAGGAATTTATCAATTTATCTCTAGCTTCCTCCAAGCAATGCAGAGAAAGTTGTACATCTATCACCTAGTTTTCAATGATCTTTTCAAGTTTGAAAACTTCCATATTTAGATCTTTTCCTCCAAGCTATTAGGCTTTTTCTTGTGAGAACCTTATAGGCTCTGATACCAATTGTTGGAATATTCAAATATGGAAAGAATACTTATGAGAGGGCGGGGGGGGGGGAGTGTGAGGTGAATCAGAATTATCACACTTTAACCAATAAAATTTTTAACTGAAAATAAATTGAATGCATGTAAATACATCAAGTAAACATGAAACTAAGACATGCATCAACAACACATAACACTAGAATTTGGTAACCCAAAAACCCTCCAAAAATAAGAAGGTAAAACTGGGGTGGGGATGATACCCACAAAAATCACTGTAGTAATATTGTTCAACCACTTATGATGGTCTGCCTTGTTAAAGGCCTGCCCTATTAAAGGCTTTACACTATGTCAATAGTGACCTGGTTAAAGGATTTACAAACACTTAACATGAAGTGTCACCTTATTAAAGGATTTAATCACCTTTTGATAAGGATCTACAAATAGTTGTTAAGCCAACCTATCTACATAGGATTTCCTTTCTAATACAATGGTAAGAGAGTATTAGGTATTATAAACCTGATAGTTTGCAATCCTTGATTGCTGAATGCAGGCACTTGTTCTATCTCTTTCTCTGATTTCCATCCTCTGAGATCTAATTTCTATTCATCTCCTTTGCTTTGTTCTGATCAATTGAATATCAAATTGCTGCTCTTACTTTCTATGAATTCCAATATGTTTTTCCCTTTAACACCATTCTCCTTCTCTCTTCTATTTTACAGTGAAATTTTTGTCTTCCTTAAAAAGACTTAGGGTTAGATATGGATCTATGATCCATATTGAATCTCAATTTCCCACTCATGAAGCATTTCTAATGCTCGACGCATGCTATTTCTTGGATAGCTCAGCACTTAAACAAAATTGTATCACTCGGCACCTTATATTAGTCGGCACTTGATATTACTCGGCACTTGATATTACTTGGTACTTGATATCACTTGGCACTTGATATCACTCGGCACTTGATATTACTTGGCACTTGATATCACTCGGCACTTGATATCACTCGACACTTGATATTATTGGATTACTCGGCATGTATAGTGAAAAATGGTTAAGTGTATTGACACTCAGCTGTCAAAATTATTCTTTAAACCAACACATTGGTCTCAACCCTCCCAATCCTCCTTATATCCAATTGTTTATTGCCAAATCTAGCCACCTAATTTTCCCAACACCCAAGATCAAATCTTTATCCAACAAGCCTTTGCACATGTTATCATTAGTGACCTCAAGATTATCAGCTAGCAGCAACAACACCATATCTCTTCTCAACATTCAACAACAACATTCATAATTCCCATCTAAAAGTCCTAAAAATATATCAAAAAAATAGCAAAATGTCCTTAAATTTTTTTTTTAAAAGTGAAAAAAGTCATGAAAAAATGGATTCCATGATGAAAACCTAGCAAACAGGCATCTTGGCATGAAAATTTGAGTCAAGAGAAAAATTCTGTCCAAAAGTGAAAACCTAACAAATAGGCACTTTGGGCAAGTACCATGGTGAAAACTTGGCAAACAGACGCCATGTGTAATCAGTTGTTGCTCCTCCATCTATCAAGATTCCATCTAGATTTTCCCCCTCTATCATCCCTTGATCATATCCTTCATATTGCAAGGTACCCTTGGTCCCTTCTCATGGCTCATGAACTGGTTAATGTTCTTTTTTATCTTTCATATGCATCACTAGTATACACACACACTCTTTCATTATCCTTTGTACATAGTTTATGTCTTGTCTAGGGGCATATTACCTACACAATGCACAAGTTTGAAATTGAATTGGGGGCATATCCCTAAGCACTTTTTATCCATTGGACCTATCACATAATATATTGGAGCTAACAATTTTATATGCTTATAATGTCCTGAAAAAATCTATAAAAAACATAAAATATCTTGAAAAAAGCACTAAAAATCATAAAATGTCTTGAAAAAAGTACTAAAAATCATAAAATGATCTTGAAAAATCACTAAAAATTCAAATACAATCCTAGAAAAAACCCCTTAAAATTGTAAAATATCTCGAAGAAATCAGTCACACAAAAACATCAAACATCCTCAAAAACCCTAAAATTACAAAACCCATCAAAAATTTGCAATAAACCTTATACATATTCATTGTGGATAACCACCCCTTTTTCATACACACTTGCACTTTGCAGACTAAAACTCAAAGCACTACACTTTCATGTCAATCACAATATCTGAGCAATGTGAACTGACAGTCCATCCAACATGTTACTATGAACCTATCAACTGAATCCACAACCAAAACTATCACATCATCAACATGTCAAACACCATCTAAACACCTAAAACACTAAAAAGAAAGAAATAATGGACAAGAATAGTTGTTGCCTCATGCTATTTAGTGAGTGATTTAGTTTTCCTTTTTTTTCTTTTTGATCATGTTCCTATGCCACTCAATGACATAAATTGATTTATGAGACTGGCTGGGATGGTTCATGGTCATCTTTTTCTATTTTTTCCTGTTATAATGTACCTTTGAGAGTCTGGGGCATGTACATATGCCTTAGGAAGTACAAGGTCATTTTTTGTTTGCATCATGCTTTTTCATGCAAAAGGCTTGCATTTTTGCCCTGGACCTTTATGCCACGATGCATTGCATTCCATTTGCCATATCAAAATAAAGCTCCATTTGACATATAGTACACTTTCTAAAAGAAAAAGTCTTCCCATCATACTAAAAATTCCTCATCTCATCTCCTTGATCTTGTATCATTCATCTCCTCATCCAACACCATGATCATGTCTTTCGATTCACCAAATCATCTTCATCTTGCATTCATGCATTCCTGCATCATCCTACACTGTCAATCAACTTTCTATGGCTGTCCACCTGGTTCAACCTTAGTTTGACATTTATCTCATCATGTTTGACCAAATATTACTATTTTTTATTATTTTTCTCATGTTATGACATATTTCCATCATTTTGGGCATGCACACAAAGTTTTGGGGCATTCTGAGTCCAATCAGGTTATTTTTGGCCCCAAAGCCTTTTAGGGTGCAATCCACACTTTCAGGGTGCAGTTGGGGTTCCCAACTACATCATTGACACACTTGGTCACAAAAACTTCATCATTAATACTCTTGGTAATTCCAAATACATCATTGACACACTTTGTGGAGTTTTGGGTGCATTTGGGGACCTAGGGTATCCAGAACTTCTCTCGGCACCCCTATGTTGCACTCCAGAGGCCATAACTTTTGCGTTTCAACTCTGATTTATGAACCATCAGTTGTGTTGGACTCATATCTTTGTTGTGAAAAAAATGAGCTATCATTTTCATTATTTTGTAACTATATGGAGTGGTAATCCTTAAAACTACTCTTGGGCTCCTGGTTGCCCCCCGTCATGTTGATTTTGGCCCCTGGAGCCTTCTCGAGCACATTTTGCACCTTCTGAGTCCACTAGGGCTTCCCAAGTTGTCATGGATGCACTTGGTACTATCATGATTCAATTGGCCTTATCAACTATTTCATTGACATACTTGGTTGAGTTTTGGGTGCACTTGGGGACCTAGGATCCCCAGAACTGCTCCCGGAGCCCCTATGTTGCACTCTAGAACCCATAACTTTTTCAGTTTAACTCAGATTTGCAATCCATCAGTTGCATCATATTCATATATTCATTTTGGAAAAAATGAACTATCATTTTCATCATTTTTTTTCTTTTCTTGAGTGGTAACCCACGCAATTACTCTTGGGCTCCTGATTGACCCTGTTCGGTACTCTGGACCTCATAACTTTCACATCTTAGCTCTGATTTGTGATCTGTCAATTGCTATGGTTGTTTTTTCTTGTTGTCAAAAAATTGACTTATCATATGCTTATCTTAGTCAATTTTTTGAGGGGGCACCCATATATATTATCCCTACTGGGGCATGTTTTGGCTTTCTCATTAGTGATTCTTTGACACAACACTCTAAATCACATTGTATCAAAGAGGGGCAAAAAGTAGATGCTCAAAAATGGTTCACATATATGGTTTCATCACTTCTTTATACTAATTTGTCCCATTTTCTCATTCTAATAACTTTGATCTTTTGGCCAAATTAATCATACTTTGTCATTTGTATCCCCTTTCACATTAATTTCGTATCAACTCAAAACCATTTCATATCAACTCAAAATCACTCAGAATCACCCCAAATCAACTCAGAATCACTCGAAATAAGTCCTAATCAACCCAAAACATATCAAAACTCCCAAATCAATCATCATTTATTTGATCCTTGGCATTTTTGTGGCTTTCAATGTCTTGGAAACCTATCAACCTATCAATCCTATCAATCTGACCTTAGTACTATTGCGGCTCTTAGTGCCAGGTCAAACTATCATTTATGTCATCTAATCTTTAACACTGTTGAGGATTTCAATGTCAAATCATGGCATTATCAACCATTTTAATAATATTGACAATGTCCATCAGTGTTATTATGATCAACCTTGATCCTATAACATTTGCAATATTAGTTAAATGTTACATATCAATCGATTCATGTCATGCATCCTTGGCATGTTATCAACTTCAATCAATAAATCTAACCATGGCTTTGGTCTTCTTTTCATCATCTTATTCAATCCATATCATTATCACATTTTCATCAAAGGATACAGTCGCATCCATTTAATCAATTTGGCCAATCATTTACTAATTTTTCTCTATAGGATTAAATAACCCATAATTTAATTCTTTTATGCTTACTAATTATTCTTCCTAATTATCATCCTCAATTAATTAATTTTATTAGTTAATTGATTCATTATCCGTAAACCAATGGAAATGTATAATTTCCTAAGTTCCATTTTCCATCATTAATCCCATTTTCTATTAATTCTTATTTTGTGGAATAAAAGGATTTCCAATTCAAATATTCCATAAAATACTACATCATAGTGACACTTGGATATGACACCTTGTGGATTCTCCTTTGACACTTGGATGAGAGTTGTCATAATCAAATATTCTTATTCTCTTACGCATGTCCTTATTTGGCTTATTTGTCATAGATTCTTGGCTTTAAGTGGGCTGAGGTGTCTTATTACGTGTCATAGATTCTCTTCCACATTTAGCCAAGTTTGACTTCCATGCATCATATAATCTTACAATTAGCATATTTTGTCATATGCATCATGGATTCTCAAAGGAATCTCTTGCCACATTGCATATCTATGGGTGAAAAATCCAAGGCTCTCATCCTCCATGCCAATTATAAAATGAGCACCCTTTCTCTCATTTTTGGTCTTAATGCTTGAGTCTTGAAAGTCCTTAGATTCTTAGCTCCTAATTCTTAAGTATTTGAGTCCCTATCTTCTTTTCATTTTTCATTCTTGCTCTCACACTAAAATCACACTTCTAGTATTCTCATGGCATCATCCATATCATAGACTTTTGCTTCAATTTTGTGTGCACTATAGGCAAGTTGGAGCTACAATCATTTGGAGAAGAAAGAAGGACACGGGAGCTACAAATGGAAGAGAGGGTTTTTAACTTTATGTTTGCTTCTTTTGATTAGTTTGGCTTCATGGTAGACTAGTGGGTGCTAACATATGTTGATTGAGTTTTGTGATTTTCTCATAGTATGTTATGCATCTAACCCATTTTCTTGTTACTAAAAAACCATTCAAATCTTTCACTTTATTTATAATTTTTATTGTGTACCCTTATTTACTTTAGGCACATCCTTCTTTTGTGCTAGCATAGGTACCAAACTATCAAAAATGGGGTATACAGACCACATGTGGTAAAAGTTGGAGACAATAAGGAAACAACCTTTGAACATTTATACACTTCTCCATGCAACAAAAGGTAATTGTTGTAAACATTCTATGAGACCAGTTTCAAGGTATTTATTTTGTGAATCAACAAGCTCTTAAGAGTCCTGATTTGAATTTCCTTAGCTGATTCCAAGTCCTCTTCATCAACTTCCATTGCTTGGCCTGATACTTCCCCTATTTCAGGTACTTGGCCTTCTGTTTCCACACCTCTGTCATGAATTTCTATAGCTATTGTAACAGTGTTCTTTAATGTTGCTACTCATTTTCCAAGTTGAGAGTCTTATGCTCTAAGACATAAGTCATTTTCATTTCTTCCTCATATCTCCTTATGGTTCTAATATATCTCTAATAAGATCCCTATAGATGTTCTTGAAGGGTATCCATCTTGTTCTTACCCAATAGAGCCACTAAAGTGTGCATCCCATAACTTTGGTTACTAGATGTGGAGTGTACAATCCAAAAAATAAAATTCCCCCTAGGGGATTCCTTGATTTCCATCAAAGTAGGCTTCTAGTCTTTTGGAGCTAAACTCCATGTTTCCATTGTTTTGGCATCAATGTTATATCTAGAGCCTCTTAGCTCTTCGAGCTAATTTTCATCTTCAAATTAGATAGACTTATCTTGTCTTCTCATTTGGTCCAATAGAAAAGATGAACTAATATCCCATCCTAATCATGCCACTTCTTCTTACAAGGTCTCTTGCTTCTTCCACAAGGAGTGTTTCACTAGCAGGATCATATTCTTATAGCTTGTGAACTAACTTAGCAACTACCTCATCATAATCACCTAGTTTCATCTACAAGGACAATTCATTTTGTTTTAATTTAAATAAGAAGCTTTTAAACTCTCTAGTTTTGATCAAGTTGTCATCACTCATGAACTCATTTGCTTCTATGATTCTGTCATCAATCATCTGGGCTTGCAACTACAACTTATTTTCCCTCTATTCATCCTTAGAGGCATGAGATACAAAATATCTTCTTCTAATATCATCAAATTATTGACTACCCCTTGGCAAAATTTGTAGGGTCTTTCAGAGAGCCTTCTACGACACTTCTATCACCTTTTGTTTCTTACTTTTTTGCTCTACCCACTTTGAGGTCTCAAGTTGATCCTCTTCATCATTAGTGGCCTCAACAACTATGTCTTCATCAAAATATTCAAGGTCAACCTTCTTCCTTATATGCCTAAGGAATTGTGCTGCTATTTCATCAAAAAAAATTGTACACTTACCCATTAAGATAAAATCCCTTGAAGGATCGATCTTCTTTTTATATTTCCTACTCAAAGATGAAAACATATTTGTACTTAATCATCCTCTCCCTACAAAAATCTTCATTTAAGCTATCAGCAATGACATCTTCTTCCTACATAGGTTTTGTAGGGGGTAGGTTAAATCCTCTCATGTTCTCTAAGGCATGTCTAACTATATTGCATGGGTCACATGTTTTGGCTGGCCCAGTTCAAAATTTATAGCCTCTTTGATAGGACTCAATTTCCTTAATTGCCTTCTTGCCTATCTCAAAGTCTCCTACTTTGGTGCATGTGCACAAGAATGTTCCCTTCTTTACAAGTTTACCTAGGTATTCTCTATTCATTGAAATCAGTTGCCAGAACACTTCTACAAACCCTAGTCTCTAAGGGACATATTTGGAAAGAATGTTGGGTGGCTAAGGGAAACCATATCTTTTGATAACCATATATTCCTCAAATATAAATACCCTTCCCTAATCATGTGTTAATTTTTTTCTAGCATCAAAGAACATTTTAGGTTTAACAACATTTCTAACACTTCTAGGAATTCTTTGATTCATTACTCCTATGATTTTCAAAACAAGATGAACAAAATCAATATAAAAAGAAATGACATTGGAATATAGGTAGAACCTTTTCCATACCCTAATCTACCTTTGTACTAGTAACCTTTCTCCCCATTCTTGTGTGGACTCAAAGAAGCTCTAATCAAAAGAATCAACATTCTTGAACATGATTATATGCATGGCCATTGGATAATGAGGGAATCTAAAATTCTCCAATTGTCCTTGTTGAGTAACAATGATCTCCTCATGTATCTTTTCAATTATGTATGCTACATAATCATACCCAACAATGGTGTTCAAGTCTTAGATGTTCAAAGCCATAACATCATGTCCTCCAGGGGAATCCATGGTTTCATCTGAACCTAGGACCTTGTTTCGACTAGAGACAATATTTTGGAAGTATTACTGGTAGAGCTCAAGAGGCATGATCTTTTCTATTTCCTTCTTCTTTGGAATCTCTCCCTTCTCTTTATGGAACAAAAGGATATGCCTTATCATTTGCCTTGTTGAAAATTGGTGATATATAGATATGTAAATTTTGTCATTAACAAAAACATGTGATGTGCATGCTTGTAATAAACTTTGGAAATAAAGATACTTGTCTTTTTGGTACTTAGAAAATTGTCTACATATGGAAATGGTTTAAAATAGAGTATTGTTTTGTGTATAACTTGTTTATACGATGTTAATCTTGAGAGAAAAAGATACATGGGAACAATATACATGTTGATGATGATGTATAACCTCAAACATTAGTACGAACAGTATGAAAGAAAGATATTTAAGATGTAAAGAACATCAAAATAAAAGGTAAAGAAATTATTTTGTTTACAAAATAATTACTTGACCAATTAGGGATGACATCCTAAATGTTTACTCTAAGTTGGGAAATTTTATTTTGGGCTTAGCTAACCTAGCAAAAATTTGTGAAAAGGCATGGTATTTATACAAGGACGTCTTGTGAGATTATTGTGAAGTAACATTCAAAAATTGTGAACATGAAGTTTTGTATCATATGCAGAACTGAATTTTGATAACCTAATTTGTGATCTAAGATCGAGCTAAGGTCAAAGATTAGCTGAAAGAAGATAGAATATCCATACTTCTATATTTGAGGAACTTTAATTACTTGTTTGGTTAGTGAGCTCTTCTTGCACTCATTGTATCACAACTCCTAACAGGGATTCAAAGTCTCCTAACAGGGATTTATATGTACTAAATGATTTTATAGACTCCTAACATGATCCATCCTCTAACAAGGAACATCTATATTAGTAGATCATGTAGTGGGTATCATCCCCACCAAGGTTTTCCCTTGGCTAGGTTTTCCCTAGTTAACAAAATATGGTGTTATGAGTTCTCTCTATGCATGGTTACTTTTACTATTCAACATTACTTGTTTACTTTCTTATGTATGGTTCAAAGTAATTAATAATATCGAGTTGGTGAAAAAAATTTGTAGAATACTTATTCACCCCCCTCTCATTATTCCCTATTTCTAATAATTGGTATCAGAATATAGTTTCTCAAAAGATGCTTAACAACTTGAGTAAGATCCCTATGGATATGGAATAGTTGATGAAGAACCTTGAAGAGACATTTGAAATATCCTTATCAAAGAAAGAGATAAAATGAAGGATAGATATGAAGACTTCAAATTATACATTGGACAACTAAAGGATAAGATTGCACATCTCAAATCAAAGCCTAAATCTACCAAATCTAAAACTAGTGATGATGAATATTCAAAACTGAAGACAAAGTACAAGATCTTGAAGCATGAATTAAATATTATCAATCTAAAGTTGATTTTGAAGAATGATCCTAGCAAAGTTGAATTTGATTTGAAGGCTAAAAATTTAGATCTTAGAGAAAATCTAGCAAAGAGGACATCTAAATTTGAAACATTAAAAGCAGTAGATCATGAAGAACTTCACATATACAACACTATTGTGAAAGGTGAACTCACTCAAAGAAAGCTATAGCTTAAAAATATTTATTCTTGTAGAGAAAAGCTTGATGATTCAATGTCAATACAAAGACCTATCTATGATAAGATTGGTCTTGGTTACCCATTTAATATGTCTACAAAGAAACCCAAAAGTGGATCAGATCTAAAAGAAAAAAGATAAATTTGATGATAAGATTAGATCCAGTCAATATTTTCATAACTCTAAAGAAGTTGAACCAAAGAAGGAAACTAAGAAATTGGATGAACCTAAGCAAGTGGAATATCCTAAGGAAACCAAGTATAAATTTAGAGGTTAAGTATTTTTCATGTAATGAAATAGGTCATATGAAAAGAAATTGTACAAATAAGTCATTTAATCATGTTACAAATTTTTATTGTCATAATTGTCATGGTATGGGTCATAAAGAAATCAATTGTAAAAAGCCTAAATATGATAATGATAAAAGGAATAGTAGAATTTCTATAAATACTAAACATGTAGATACAAGAAGATCTAATGAGAGGACATCAAGAACAAGAAGACCTTGTGAAGAAAGAAAGTAGATCATGTGTTATAAGTGTAACAACTTTGGACACATAGCCCAAAACTATCAAGCACCTATTGATCAACAAAATCCTAGGAGTAGAACCCTAGTATATCAGTTATGCAACAACTTTAGACATACAACAAAGTAGTAAAAAATGGACAAAAGTAAAAAATGGAAGAAATTTTGGAAATGATAGAAGGAATCATGAAAGAAACTTTGAAAATAGAAGAAATAATAGAAGAAACTTTAGAAATAATAGAAGGAATCATGAAAGAAACTTTGGAAATAGAAGCAACAATGGAAGAAACTTTGAAAATGACAAAAGGAATCATGAAAGTAACTCTAGAACTAAGAAATATAATGAAGATCAAAGAAATGTAGTCAGTGAACATCGAGAAGAATTTTACGAGATGTTTGCAAAGGAATTAACTATTGGATTTGAAGAAAAGTCAATTAATCCAAAGAAAGGAATATTGAAGTTAGTAATTGAGGTTGATTCAACCAAGTTGAATTAAGCATATTTACAACACCTGAATTTGAAATTTCATTTAGAGTTTGAGCTATGAGTAGCAAGGTTTAAATAAGATGTATCTAGAAGAGTTAAGATTGTAGCAAAGCTCACTTGCAATTTGGAGCTTATTGGAACTAGTTACAAAGGAAATAAGAGTTATTTTTATAACACAACAAGTTTATTCTATGACACACGATGGAATATATGTTTTCATAGAAAATTTTGTGGAGAAAATTCTTGTGGAGCATTGTCATGATGAAAGGAAGCTATGATTAACCTTAGGTGGCATTGGAAGATCAAACATATGATTTTGAGTAGAGATTTGATTTCTAAATGGAATTAACAACTTTTTGTGATTTTGCAAAGTATGCAATTAATGCAAGTTTTAGTTGGATAAATAGAGTACAAACTTGATTATTTCCACACTAAAATTATATTAGAAGCTTAGAACACTTAGAAGTGATTTTGCAAAGCAATTTCAAGCAAAACTCTACTTTAGAAAAAGGTATTTTATTGTTTTTCACATAGAATTTCTTCGATAAATTTATATTTGGATAAATCATGGATGTGTTAGTAGTTCATAATGTTGAGGATGATGAGAGAGACCCAAGTTGAAGGTTAATCCTATGAAACCCTTATAAGGAAAACTTCATTTGTATCTATCAACAACTCCAAACAATGTAGTATATAGTAGACATAGGAAGTTATTTAGCAAGTTTGAAACTATTGGAAGTGAGTTTATGAACAAGGATATGGATATTGTTTTCAACCATAATATGACTGTGAAGCTTAGATTTGAAAATTTGAAGGATTTATACTTTTTTAGATATCATTTCTACCATGAACTTGATACCAAAGAATGGACTCAGATCATATTGAGCAGAATTCATAATGGGAAGTTATGGATGGGAGATAGTGTAGTTGACATTTCAACTGACCTTATTCATGAGGTTACTGGTCTTAGCAAACAAGGTAGTGTACCTATTGGTGAGAAATTAGTTAAGAAAAAGGTTTAAAGTTATACTAAGGTAGTTTATGATGGTAAGGAAATGGTGATCAACACCATCAGACAGCATGATATGAGATTCTTGAGTAGAATCATTGCATATTCTATTTGTGCAAGTTATAAGCATGATGAGTTGTTAGTAGGATTTATCTATGCATCCAAGATTTGTGTTGAGAAAGAACATGTGAATTTGAGTGAGATTCTGAGAGCACAACTCCTTGAGAATCTAGAGAAGATTAAGAGATAATAGATGTATGTAGAAGGCATCCTATAGATACAATCTTAGACAATAGAAACTTGATTATGAGAACATTCTAGAATGAGATGAAATAGAGATTCAAAATTGCACTTGCAATTGTTGATAGATTTAAGGATGATATATGTTTTATGGTAGATATAGATATAACACATATTGAAGTAGTAGAACCTTTGGAAACATTTCCTTATCCCTTAGGTTATGAATTTAGTGATGGTTTTTCTATTGGTTACATTGATCTATTGTTGAACTCCAGAAATGACCAAGCATCTTCCAGATTTAGAACATATGAGGAAATAACTTAGTTATCTTTCCAAGAATACTTGGACAAATCATCTCATAAGAATATTGAGACTATAATGAAGAAAGCATTAACTAAGGCTAGTATGTCAGAAAGTGAATCATAGGCATTTAGGAAAACTATCTCTGAACTAAAGAAAATTGGTGACAAAGGTGTGATATATTTAACACTTCTATGAGTTAGGCAAGCATCGAGTGTATCTATTACAACAACTCCTATAGAGCAAAGTATTCCATATGTTGCTATATCAGCCAAGCAATCAAGTGAAACCAAAAGGAAGTCTAAAATGTTAGTAGAAGTTGAGACTCATAAGTCAAAGAGAGTTAAGAAACTAGTTACTAGACCTAAGAAAAGGAAGAAAACATTTTTGAAAATTGAAGACTCAAGTGAAGAAGATGATGAGGAACAAGAAGTTAAAAAGCCAAAAAAGGTTATTAAATCTAAGTAGATAGCAGGTAAAACAAGGCAACCCTAAAAACCAAAGATAGAAAAGATTAAATAAATCCACTTTACAATGCTGGTCATAAATGGATCTTGGCAACCATATACAATTTCACAAGATGGACTAAGGTAGTGGCTTTGAAGGATGCAATAGAGGCCTTCGTAATTGAATTCCTTAATGGAATTGTGACAAGATATGGTGTTACCCCAACTATCATATCTGATAATGCAAAATATCTTGTTGTAGCTCACATATGTTCTTCGGCTCTAGAATATGGGATACATTTGAGAACTTCCTCAAATTATTATCCTCAAGGAAATGGCTTGGCCAAATACTCTAACAAGAATCTCATCAGGATCATGAGAAGGACAATTGAAGACAATCAGAGGAGTTGGCATGCCAAGTTAAAGATAGCCCTTTGGGCTAACATAATTACACCCAAGAGAGCAATTGGGAATTCACCTTTTGTGCTAGTTTATGGAAGGGAAGCAAGGCTTCCTATTTCACTAGAATTTCTCTCTCTTAAGTTGGCTCATCAATTAGAGCTAGAGGAAAATGATCCCATGACAATCAAGTTACAAGAACTGATTGAATTAGAAGAAAAAGGCAACAGGCTATGCATACACTTAAGGCTCATCAACAACAAGTCAAAAGATTTTTTGACAAAAAGGATACATCTAGGATTTTCAGGGAAGGAGATCTTGTTCTCGAGTGGGATGTAGAAAAAACCAAGCTAGGAAGTCATTCTAAGTTTGATGTTATGTGGAGTGGGCCTTATGTTATCACTAGTTGTAAGAAGGCCAACTCTTTTTAGCTATCTAGGCCCAATGGTAATGTCCTACTAATTCCAATCAATGGAATTTACCTCAAATATTACTTCTACAGAGGGTTAGGGTTTTCTATATATATATATGAGTAGTTTTCAAATTTTTCCAAGAAGTGCTAAGCATAGGTTATCTCTTTATAAGATAGCTAGGTTTTGAAGGTTTGTGGTTATAGAAAGTCAGAGGTAGAGTTATGGTTTCACAATGCACAAGATCTCAATTTTACAACTCTATAGCCTAATGGATTCCTTAGGTCACTAGTCATTACATAGCAGGCTAATATCCCCCTTGAGTCACCAAAATTGTTAGCCATATTTTCCCTCCTACCAAAAAATTGAGTTTTGCCTGTCAAGCATGACCAACAGTCATATGTATTCAAATATAAAAATAATTCAAATGAAATAAATATATATTTAAAACTTTGGCTTATCCCTTATTTTCCTAAGTGCAATCTTTTCATTCTTTATCACTTTAGAGTTTTTAGTCATGACCATGCGATTATCTTTCATTGCCACAGTTTGTGACTTAACCATTTACTAAGCTATGAAGGTGTGAGGAAATTATCCTTGTGGATGGCACAAGGTTGCAATTTAAAGTATTATTACCTAGTTAATGGTTGCAACTTTGCAATCATGGTTTGTTGATTGGCTTCATTATAGGGTCATAGAGGGTTAGCTTAACTCAAGATCAAGGCTGTGGCACCACATTTATCTTTACCTCGTAGGTTTGCAAGGTTAAAAAATTTAACTAGGGTTTAGGTGGTGATGGATTGATTCTCTTTTGTTTGCATGGTTGCATGAGTTTTAGGATAAACTTAGATTAAAGTTGTGGCATGGAGCTATATGAATGAACCCTTGTGGTGAGGGTAGTTCCTAATTGGTCAAAGAGCTAGGCTATACTTGAAGGGTCCCAATTGTATCTTGATCATTAGATATAAAAAAATCAATGTATGTCACTAAGTCACTATGGAAAATTGTATGCTCAATTTATATAGTAAGATAGTAAGGATGCAACATGTGTCTCAAGGAGCCTGGGTGGTGACTGAATGATGACAATTTGGATTACATTTTTGCACGGTCATAGGCATATAATGCTAGCTAGATATTAAGTTGCAATGGTGCAATAAAGTAAAGGATCTAGCTTTGGAGTGTCACAGGGAAGATAAATGTCAAATCCCCAACCCTAGCAATGTTGTGCGATGTTGGTTTCACATTACCACCTAATTAGGGTAGTCAGGAAAATATGTTAAGGACAAGTTGTGAAGTAGTGATATGGGATTTTCATAGTTTTTCAAGGAATAATAGCTAATGAAGAAAGGTGATTGCAAAGACACAATCACGGGTAGTCAAGATCAAACATGAAAGATAGAGGAGTGGTCAAGTGGAAGAATGATGGAATATGACTGGTCCACATGGAAAAACTTGAGGATTGACTATAGTTGACTGATGACATGTCTAACTTGGTATGTTGATAATAAAGGAAGCAGCTCTTTAATGATCTATCTAATCTCTTAGATCTCCTTTAATCACTTTCATCATTCCCTATGCCTGATAAATGTGAAGGGACACTCCATTACTGCCTAGTGATCCATCTACCTAGTCAGAATGACAATGGTCACTATTTCCATCTTCTCAAGGTTCTGTTTAGTGAATAAAATGATTTTCCTACATCTAGATGTGTACCATGTTTAGATCTTTCCTAGATTTTTAGTGATTATTATTTATAATCTTAAATGAACTTGTTGAAGTTTTTCCTTAAGGGAGAAGTTATCTGAGTTATGCTTGCACTATAAAAGCATATTTTGTAACCCATCTTAAAGTTGATTTTTTCTCTAATTTTTTAGCATTGTATGTCCATACTCTACTATTTTAATTTCCTTTGCTCTAAGTTAATATACTCCTTTGTAGTATCTCTTTCTTCCATTAATCTATTGTGCAATACCTTCTTGCATTTGTGTTAATGTATTGCCTTCATTTCTCAATTGTATGATGGTATTGTTGGAATCACAATAGGAAAGGTAAACTTCTAATAGGTGGGGCAAGGGAGGTGGGGGTGGGGGGAGTGTGAATCAATAGTTTAAACTTTGAGCCTTAAAACATTCACCACACATCCATCTCATACATTCACTAAGTAAGCTGAAATATCATGTAAATCATGTACATCTAAAACATAAAAGCAAGTAAACATTCAAACATTTATGACACTAGATATGATTATCCAGAAACCCTCCAATGAGAAGGTAAAATTTGGGTGGGGATGACACCCACAAATATTCACTACTGTAGTAATAAAGTGTATCCAATGAAGGTGACAATGTTTGATCATGAGACATGATCTACCCTACGAAAGGTCTGCCCTGTTAAAGGCTTACAAAAATTGTTAGGTCTCATCTTGTTAAAGGATTTCAACACCCTATGAGAAGTGTGCCTTGTTAAAGGACTTCAACTCACAATTAAGTAAGTACCCTACTAAAGGATTTCAATACAGCCTGTTAGGACTACTCTGTTAAGAGATTTAATTGATTCACCTAGTAGAATGATTCATTAATGATCTTGTGGTTAGCACTTGATTTCTCAATGACAAATCACCTCTATATTGATGTATTCTTGATTCTTCTTAATCATATATCTCTTTTTTGTATGCTATCTTCTTTCCTCTATTCTCCTTTAACTAATTTTGCAATGTAATCTCATTTCATAACTCCTTAGCCACCATCAATGCTCTATTTTTGCATTCAAACTTCTCTTTTTTCTCCCTCCGCTCCTTCACAACATAGATAGTTTAAGGTTTGTCCTCCTTAAGAAGACTTTAGTGACCTAGGGTTAGGTATGAATCAATGGTTGTGGTTCATCCATTTTTTCACTTAAACTTTCCCTTTTTCTAATTGGCTAAATGTAATGCATTGGGAATCCAAATTACAATTCGTCCTTATCTCCAAATATCATAATTCAATCTTTAAGTTGGCTCAAAAATGGTTTACATAGTTGTTTGTGCTATTAAAAAAAACTATAAAAAAATTGTCTTACTCAGCATCTAAAATCTCTAATGCTTGACATATAATGTTCTCTATACTTTGACTCAACATGCACTACTTACTTAGCTCCTAAATTACTCAGCATGCACTATCTACTTAGCACTTGAGTGACTCGACATGTGAGTGGCTCAACACTCACTATGGACTCAGTATGCTCTATTAAATGCATGGTGTGCTCAGCATGTACTACTTATTTGACATGAACTAAGTAAATGACTAAAGTGTGTAGACACTCACTTGTCAAAACTGATCTAAGATCAACAATCTCCCCCTTTGACATGAGTGTCAAAAATGCTTAGTCAAGCATTAATATCCTTATTCTTAAGAGCATAACATATCTCTTATTTGTCTTATATATAAAACTTAAAAATTTCAAAATTTTGTAGCAACTTGTACCTCAAAATCTAATAACTCCCCCTGAGTTGATAGGTCTATTCTATATTCAAAATTATGTACTCCTTCTAAGTAGATGTACCTCAACTGATACTCTTTGACTTCATGTTGTTTTTTCTTGCTCTCCCATATCTCATTATATCTTTGTAACAACTTGTACCTTTTTCTTACTCTCCCCCTTACACATCTATCTCTTTACTATCTATCTCCCTCTTTTTCTTTCTCCCCCTTTTTGACACTTATGTCAAATGGGCTATATGTAATGTCCTATTTCAGATATACCTCGAATTGCTCTTAGTTTTTCAATTTAAGGACTTACGAATAAATTCAAGTAGTCATTCTATATATAGAATTTGTATTTATTTTAAAATAATTCCAAATTCTTGAACTAATCTGTGTGTGTGTGTGTGTGTGTGTGTGTGTGTGTGTGTGTGTGTGTGTGTGTGTGTGTGTGTGTGTGTGTGTGTGTGTGTGTGTGTGTGTGTGTGTGAAATAACACATTTATATATAAGGTAGGAATATATTTGGAATTAGAAATCCCTCCTAATACTATATCAACTTGTATCCCTTTCTTATTTATGACTTAATGTTCCCCTTACTTTATTGGTGATTTACTTTCAAACTAATTATTAATTCCTCCTTTACCTATGGTCCTTCTTATCACATTGACCCTTTTACATAAATGTTGTGTCAACACATCTATTCATGTGCCCTTACAAAAGGCAATGCTACATCAGTGCTCCATAGTTTTGGCATAAGGGTTGATGGTTTTCAACTTAACCAAAATACTCCAAGCTTCATTGTTGATGTCGAATCTAAGTTGGATGCACATACCTCCTTGCTTAGATGCTACTTTTATACCCACATACAATTTTATGCTAATGTGACTCATTGTTAATGTGTCTATCATACCTTCATATTTTAGGTTTCATGCCTCTTAAATGATGGCAATCTTCAATATGATCCATTTTAACTTCATTCCATGTCCTTCCTATTCGTCTTGAACCCGATGATGATGACCTCATACAAATACTAATCATCGAGCCTTTGACCAATTGTGTCCCTTGACCTAATGTGTCACTTGATTGTGTCCTATCAAGTATGTTATATTTGATTATATGTAATGATATTTTGTTTATGTAATGTTTATTAGATTTAGGTATTAATTTTTTATGTATTGCAATAGAAATACAATTGATTAGGCATTTAATAATGGAATTTTATACAAGATGTATATTATTTATAATTATCATTATTATGAATAATATAAATTTATAGTTAATATGAATAATATAAATTTATAATTAGTAATAATAAATGGACTATGAATATTTCTCTATATAGTTTGTCAAAATAGTATATTTTAATCATATAATGAACTATTACTATATAATTTTATCTAGTTATAATTGTAAGATTCCCTTTTAGGATGGGTCATGATAGTCTCCCCTTCTCAAAATTGCTTGTTCTCAAGCAATATCACTCATGCACAAGCTCCTATAGGTACAAAACATATTTTCATACAAAAGGCCTAGAGGATTTATGAGATATACATATTTAAAGAATGAAAACACAAAGTAGACACGATGTAGATAGATGAAGACATGAAGCATATATAATGCAGACACATCATATAAACTTTATTGATTCTTTATAATTCATTCCTCACAATGAAGTAGAGTAAAGGGAATTATTTACAAAATATGATTCCCTACTACATTTTAGTGATCATGAATATTGCAAGAACAAGTAATCATTAGCATGCACATGTATATAATATCTTCAAAGAGAAGATGAGTAATGATAAATTAGTTCTAAATCAATATCCTACCAAGCCCAAGAGAAAAAATTTGGCCCCCTTGGCCTCAATGGAAGACATTAATCATTTAATGAGGTGGTCTACTTAGCAGATTATTAATTGAATTAAGTTGACATGATGTCAAATTTTCTTAACTTGACCAATATAAGCCCAAGAGTGAAACTTTGGGCACCTTGGACCTAATGGAAATATTCTACCATTCCATCAAGGTGGTCTACTTAGATGTCCATCTTAACATTCTTCTCCCAATCTAAGCCCAAGAGTGAAACTTTGGCATCCATCAAGGGGATCTACTTAGATGGAAATCTTTTTTTCTTAAATATCCCACCTAAGCCCAAGAGTGAAACTTTGACCCTCTTGGCCTTGTTGGAAACACTTGACATCCATCAAGGGGGTCTACTTAGGAGGTAATCTGATTCACTAATTATTATAATTTTTCCTTTACAAATGTGTACATAAATTGTACTTTTTTTTTTTTGAAGTTTACCTTTTCTCATTGAATCACCATTAAAATTGTAGCTCATCTAGTTCTTGTCAATCCTTTGAATCTTCATTACTCTCTTGATTATGATCATGATTATGCTTAGATTTCTTCTTCATCCTTTCCTTTTCTCCCTTATCAAGTGTAGCATCCATTCTTTGAACTTGGCTTCTTTTTCCACATATATGTACTAGTTCCCAACTTTCCTTGCAATAAAAGCATAATTTTTTTCTTTTTAGTTCATCATAATAGCTTTTGAGCTCTCTTCTGCATTTATGGCCATGTTCCCATGGTTCCTTGCAATGGTAACATAATCATTTTTCTAGGATTCCTTGGACTGATTTCTTTCTTTTTCACAATGCTTGGAATGTGTGCTCAATGCATGGTTTTTGGACCTATCCTTTATCAGGTGCGTATCAAATTTTAATGCCTTTTGGATTGCATATTCTAATTTTTTTGGTTCATATGCTCCTATTGTGCTCTTGATTGATTCCTTCAACCCATCTATAAATAAATGAGTCTCTTTTGTGATATTTTAGGTGCCATGGCTGATAACCTTTCAAATTCCCTAGAAAATTCCATTACTAATCCTTCTTGTCTAAGTTGGGTTAATCTTTTGAAGTACCATTCTACGTCTATTCAATCAAATTTCTTTATGATTTTTTTGGTGAATTCATCATAACTCTTAATTTTTTTATGTCCTTGGTTGTTAAGGCCATGTTTCCACCAATCTTGTGCTACTCGTCTTAAATGAAGGACAAAAAATTGAATATCACCTTTTTCTATCATAGGAATTAAGGAAAGATATGTATCCAATAGTTGTACCCATGAATATGTTGTAGTTATTTCTAATCCATCAAATTTTGGGAGATTCACTTTATTTATCTCCTCTCTTAGTCCCTTCTCTTGGTGTACCTACCTCTTTCTATTAGATAGTGACTTCATTTGAGCATCATAATAGTCTTTAAATGGCATTTCCCTCCTAATTTTAGGATCAATATTAGAGTACTCATTTATAATGTCATTTATATTATTTACTTCATTTATCCTAACCTCATCTTCTTGTTCTTCTCCAAGTAGGAAGGGGGGTCTTGTGGGTCTACACTCTTGTTCTGGCATATGTAATTGATTATATTATTATCATCATTCTTGAATTGGTGAGAATTTATATCCTTCCAATTTTTGTTTATATTATGGATAGCTTTTAGGAGAAGTTGATTTGTTTCACTTTTCTCAGTTAGAGCTTGAGCATTTCTTTTAGTTTTTCCATGAGTGCTTGAGTAGTTCAATTTTTTTTTCCCATCAAAGCTTTCAATTCATTTATTATTTGGTTGTTCATGTTGGTGGACTATTTCATTCCTTCCCTTTCTAAAGCTCTTTGATCTCTTTGGTATTTTTGCATTAACCACTTTGTACAGGCTAGCAAGAAAGATGCTCTGATACCACTTGTAATGTCCCGTTTTAGATATACCCCAAATCACTCTTACTTTTTCAATTTAAGGACTTATGAATAACTTCAATTAGTAATTCTATATATAGAATTTGTACTTATTTTCAAACAATTCCAAATTCTTGAACATATATATATATATATATATATATATATATATATATATATATATATATATATATGAAATAACAAATTTATATATAAGGTAAGAATATATTTGGAATTAGGAATCCCTCCTAATACTATATCAACTTGTATCCCTTTCTTATTTATGACTTAATGTTCCCTTTACTTTATTGGTAATTTACTTTCAAACTAATTATTAATTCCTTCTTTACCTGTGGTCCTTCTTATCACATTGACCCTTTTACATAAATGTTGTTTCAACATGCCTATTCATGTGCCCTTACAAAAGGTGATGCTATGTCAGTGCTCCATGGTTTTTTGTAAGGGTTGATTGTTTTCAACATAACCAAAATACTCCAAGATTCATTATCAATGTGGAATCTAAGTTGGATGCCTATACCTCTTTTCTCAAATACTGCTTATATAACCACGTACAACTTTATGCTAATGTGACTCGATGTCAATGTGTCTATTGTACCTTTGTATTTTAGGTTTCATACCTCTTAAATGATGGCAGTCTTCAATATGCTCCCTATTAACTTCATTCCACATCCTTCCTATTCCTCCTATATGCTATGACAATGACCTCATACAAATACCAATCCTCGAGCCTCTGACTGGTTGTGTCCCTTGACCTAACGTTTCACTTGATTGTGTCCTATCAAGTATGTTAGACTTGATTATATTTAATGATATTTTGTTTATGTAATGTTTATTATACTTAGGGATTAATTATTTATGTTTATTATTACCTAGGGATTAATTATTTATGGATTAACTATTTATTTAGGAATTTTATACAAGATGTATATTGTTTATAATCATCATTATTATGAATAATAGAAATTTATAATTAATATGAATAATATAAATTTATATTATTATAAAAAATATAAATTTATAATTAGTAATAATAAATGGACTATAAATATTTCTCTATATAGTTTGTCAAAATAGTATATTTTAATCATATAATGAACTATTACTATATAATTTTATTTAGTTATAATTGTAGGATTCCCTTGTAGGGGGGGTCATGACATTTTACACTGATAGTGTGTTTGTCCAAAAATGATTTATGGACCTCTAGTATTATCTTGAGAGCTGCATCCCGATTTTCACATGCCACATCCAAAGATTTGATTTGGATAGCTAGCTCGGAAGCAAGGTGGACTAGGCCTTCTAATGTTGAAAGATTTGGGTCTTTCTTCATAAGTGTTTCAACATAGCCTAATTCCTTGCACAAAATCTCCATGTGTAGGGTCAATTTTGTTTGGATGCTAATCAGTTTAGCCCTTATATTAGCTTCATTTGTTGAAAATGCAACTAACTGACTCTAGATTTGTAGAAAAGTTCTAAAGTGTTTTTCACTTTGAGCTGGCATCATAGGAAATTTTGTAGCTGATGCATTAATCTAACTTTCCAAACTCAAAATGTGACTTCTTGTCTCTTTTGTGAAGAGTTTTGGATTGCACAATTTAGTGTACAGTGAGAAGATATTCTCAAGTACCTTCTTCAAACTTTCTACCTTTGTTTCCAATGCAACTTGTGTGAGTTCCATGTCGCCTGATATTTTCTCATTTACTTTGCTTTGGAATTTCTTTTTTGACCATTCTAATAATTTTGAATTTGTATCTAGGTCTTTATCACTAACCTTATCCACTATATTTGTTAGTTGTTCAAAGATTGGTTTGGTTTCATCTAGAGTCAAAAGGTTAAATGCATCTAAAAAGATGTCTTTGATATCCTACAATGCTTGCTTCTGCCTATGCTCCTTTCTGGGCAGTTCTTTTCTTCTTTTTCTTGCTAGGGATTCTTGTCATATGCCCATCTACTCAATTGTCATTGTGTCAACATCATACTTTGGTAACACAATCTCTTCATCAAGGTTTACATCTCCATATTGTATCACTTCTTCAGCCTTTGATGAACTTGGACTCGGCACTGAGATTTGCAATGGTGTTGCTACTATGCTCAACTTCTGAAGAGTGTGACTGGAAGGAGTGCCAAATTCTAGTAAAGTTATCATTGCTTGAACGGTTGCTTGCTCCTTCATCTTTGGTGTCTACTCAGTCTCTTTAGGCTTGTCCTTCATTTTAGCAATGCCTTATCACCTTGTACTTGTACTATAGGTTTTGATAAGTCTATTTGACCTATTTCACTCTGTATTTCTATAGTGGCTTGAGTTTCCACTATATCTTTTGCAATTGTATCAACCTTTTCAAATGTAGCTTCAATTACTTTATCCAAAGGTTGTTCATTAGTGACTTGAGGGATGATAGTAGGTGGTTCTTGTGTATTCACCTCTTCCCTTATAGTTTTTGTCACTTTTTTTGTATCTCATCTACACTCACCAAAATGGGCTTATCACATAATTTTTCCTATAGTGTAGACTGATTAGGTATCTTCTTTAGATCTTCCTCTATTAGGGGATTGATGTTTTGAGCTGTGACATTAGATACATCCTTAACTATTACTATTTTAGTATTTATACTTGTTACAAGTTGAGGGCTAACATTGGGCAATTGTGTATCTTGTACACTTTTTTCCTTTTGCTACTCTACCTCAGATGTTTCCTTGTCATCTATTTTCATTTATGTATCTCCCTTAATAGTTTCTTCATCATTATCATCTTCATTATGTTTCACCTTAATCATTTATTGTTACTAAACCATATGTCACTTCCACATTTGTGTGGACTTCTTAACTACATCTTCAATATTATTTTGCAATATGCTAAATGCTCTATATTTAGGTACAAACCTAACTACATATTTCTTCATAGCCTTTGAAATTTGTACCTTACTGAGTTTAGGCATGACTTGTGAAAGTGAACTCTCCCTTATTTATCGTTCCAAGTTCAAGCAATAGTGACACTTCCACTCAACTCTCTCATATAAACTTTTAGGCATTGAGTTGAAATTTTTTAGTGGGGTTTTCTTAAAAGATCCATCAAGGTATATATAGCTTCCTCCACTTAATTTTTCTCAACTTTACCAAGATTATCAAAATCAACATGTGAAAACCTTGATAAATATGCACTATTCTTTATATTTTCACATAGATTTTCAAAATCAGATAATGGGTTGTGACTCACCACTTTGAATCAGCTATTTTCATCTAATTCTATATTCTCCTTGTCAAATTCAGTTTCTACAATGTACTTTCTCCTTGGTCTTTTCTACACTTCACCTCCCTATTCTATAGGTTTTATCTTTTCTTTTGCCTTTAGTGTAATAACATGTGCACTAGCCCTTGTAGTAGGTGTATATATTTGGGTTCACACAACTTAGCTACCTTCTTGGCTTTTTTTATTGGTTGCACCTTGGCCTTCCTCTTCTTTTGATCTATGGGAGCAAGTGCTTCCTCAACTTCTTCTCCCTTGGCATGTTTAGTAACTTTTTTTTCTTCCTTTGGTTGATATTCACCCATTCCTTGAGTTAATGCAAGTGGTGCTTGTGTCTAGATGTCTTCTTCCTCTTCATCCTCTTCTTCTTCTTCCTCTTCTTGCTTGGCACCTTCACCAAATTTAGCTTTTAATTTCTTCACCAACTTATCCTTCTTAATAATAGAGGTAGTCTTCAGTTCCATAGTGATTTTAGATTTAGCCATTTTGTAGTTTCCAATTGCTTTTGCATTTTTATCAATTTCTTCTACCAGTAAAGCTATTATAGCTACAAAGGCCTCATCTACATTGATTTCATATCCAAGTGGCCTCAACCATCTCACCCTTGGTGTTTCTACTTGAAAAAAAGTGTAATTAGCATCCACTAGAAAGCAAAAATCATCATAATGTTTCTCCACTAAGGATACTAGTATTCTCAATATTTTCTTTATTAATTGCTTAAAGTCCTCAAAATAGCTAGTCATGCCTAAGTCAAAGTTCTCTCCCAATTGTTCAATGAATTCACCAATCTATACTACCACTGACCTATTGGTTTTCCATGTAAATATGCCAAATGTAGGAAAAGTATTTTTAACATAAAAGAAAATGCATATCAAAATGGATCCAATTTACATTGTGCACTCTTTTTCTTCCGTATTGCTCCTAGATTCTCAATCATTTGTTGTAGTTATAATTTTGCAAGATCATATGTGTGATCTTTCTTGAGAATTTTATAGCCAATATCTACTACGATACAAGGTACACTATTCAATCTTCTAGATTGATAAAACTTATGTGAAATAACCCTTATTGTAAAGTTTATCAAAGGATCTATAATAGTATCAATTGTCATTCATCTCGTATTCTATATAGCTCGAGAATTTTTCTCAATAAGCTCCTTTGAGCCACTTCTTAAAGTCTTGAGCTGATCTAGGGTTAGATACCTTGTTACCCTATGGATTATCCTTTTGGTTATCTTGATGGGTCCATTATCTAACCAAAGTGAATTGTCATGAATTTTTCTTAACACAATCCTAATCCATTCACTTTTGAACACATTTGGGAAATTTAGGGCATGAGTTAACCCTTTCCTTTCTACAATTTTGTATTCTTTCCTTGATACACTATTCTCACAAAGTTTTTCATATGCTTGATTGATCTCCATATCACCTATACTTCCAATTTTACAGTTGTAGCATTTCCTAACATCTTGCATCATTAAAACACTTAGTGGTATCATGGATAATGCACCAAAGGGGTCTTGTTTATAAGCACTTTCTAGTACATGACTTTGAATATTGGTTGTTTGACCTCATCACTAAATAGGACATTCAAAATTTCCTTTCCCTCTACATTCTTTTAACTAGATGCCATTATGCAAAACAAGGGTTTGTGAAAATATAATTAGCATAACTCAACAATTGATAAATGCCTTGCAAGATATGATGAAATGATGTAGAATCACTACTAAAATCTTTTACAATCACTTTGGATGAGTTTTTTTATTGTCTTTTTCTCTCCTTTCTCTTTCTTGATTTTGAAATGATGTGAAATAAGTTGAAATTGATAAAATACCCTTTGAAGTTTTGTAACAAATGTTGAGTGCTTACACAGTTGTAAGATTGGCATAAACCAATTTGAGATTCTCTCAGCATTCATTATCATTCCACTTGTTTGACAACCATTATGAACTTGACATCAACTAGCCAATCTATTAGCTAGGCATCTTCTAGCTTTCCACTTGGTAGTCATAGGACACTTTTCATGCTTGGTAGTAATATGAAAACTTAAAGATTTTCTTGGATTCCTAGTAACATCTTGCATCTTTACTCATGCTTATATAGTATTTTCACTACAAAGTCCTTTTGGAATTGATGTATGATATAACCTTTATATATCAGTCCCACATACCTCTTGATTGCTTAGTTTGATGAGGTGTGATGACCTAACCCATTGGGTGAAGTGATCCCTTCTTCATTTGATATGCTACAACCATCTTTTTTCTTCCATGTCTTGTTCATCTCATCTTTGATATTTTCAACATCTGCCTTGCCTTTTCTTTTATCAAATTCATAACTTGGTGCCTTTAACCTTTTTGGATAGTAGTGACTGATGTGACCAATCTTCAAATAGCTAAAACATATGGTTTGACTCAACAACCTTTTGTAGTCACCTTTGAAGTGTGTCCTAATACAATTCTCAGGAACAAATCCATATTCTTGACAATAGTGACAGTTATATCATGTAGTATAATCCTAGTTGTAAGAGTTCTCATTGTTCCTTACCTTTGTTAGCCTATTTTATGACCACATGGGTTTGGATTTGCACTCAAAAGCTATATGTCTATACTTCTGATAGTTATAACAATATCCATCAAATCTTTGTGTATGCATGGTCTTGGTTCTACATTCATTTGCTTGATGTCCTTGTTTGTTGCACTTTTTGTGGTGAACCATGCTCTTATGCTTGACATTTTGATTTATAGGTTTTCTCCTACACACATTAGTAGTATGTCCTTTCTTACCACAATTATGACAAGTAGGTTTAGAGTTCTTATATTTTTTGTTCCTTTCTTCAACATTTTTTGATGATTCTCCTTCATCAGTACTTGTGTATCCTAGTCTAGATGTGTCATTATTGGATCTAGGGGATCTCAATAATTACTCAAATTATTTGATGGCTTCATTTGGTTTTTTGAAAATTTCAGAAAATTCCTTTTCCCTTTTTAATTCACTCTTCAATTGCTCATTCTATAGTTTCAATGTTTTTATTTCAATGTCCTTGACATTCAATTCATAGTTGGCATTCATCATTTGACTTGGAGTATGCAATTGAATGTTGGAAATTTTGGTTAGCTCTAATGACTTCTCTTCTAGTCTATTTGTCAAGACTCTTTTCTTATCTTCAATCATGGCTTTGTCTTCCATAGCTTTCTTTTTTTGTTCAGTCACCTCACAGAGTAGTATGGCTTGTGATTCTTGCTCTAACTTGAGATTTCTAATTTACTTAGCTTGGGCTCTATTCTTTTCCATTATATCTACACTTGATACATCAAATTCATTGGAGTCTCTATTAGCAAATAGCTTAGTAGTGTCTATCTCTTTGTATTGTGTGTCATTCTCTTCAATGGAAATTTCCTTCCTTCTCTTCAAAGATTTCTTCAATTCTCTTGCTTCATCCAATTCATATAGAATGAGTTATATTTCACTTCCTTGATTCTCAATGATCTTTCCCAACTTTTAGACTTTCATTTTCAAGATCTTTTCTCAAAAATACAAAGCTTTTCTTTCAGAGAACTAGGTTCTAATATAAACTACTAGAATTGCAATATGAAAGGTAAACTTCTGGGGGGGGGGGGGGGGGGGGGGCACGTAAATTAGTAGTTTAAATTTTGACACTTAAAACATTCACCACACATCCATCTCATACATTCACTAAGTAAACTAAAATATCATGTAAAGCATGTACATCTACAACATGAAAGTAGGTAAACCTTCACACATGTATGACACTTGATATGATTACCAAGAAACCCTCCAATGAGAAGGTAAAATTGGGGTGAGGATGATAGACACAAATCTTCACTACTATAGTAACAAAGTGTATCTAATGAAGGTTACAATGTTTGATCATGAGACATGCTCTACCCTACTAAAGGCTTACAAAGACTATTAGGTCTCACCTTGTTAAAGAATTTCAACACCCTATTAGAAGTGTTCCTTGTTAAAGGACTTCAATTCACAATTAAGTAAGTACCCTGCTAAAGGATTTCAATACAGCTTGTTAGGACTACTCTATTAAGAGATTTAATTGATTCACCTACTAGAATGATTCAACAATAATCTTGTAGTTAGCACTTGATTTTCTGATGACAGATCACCTCTATACAGTTGTATTCTTGATCCTTCTTGATTAGATTTCTCTTTGTGATATGCTATCTTCTTTCCTCTATTATCCTTTAACTGATTCTGCAATGTAATCTTAATTCATAACTCCTTAGCTATCGTCAATTCTCTTTTTCACATGAAAAATTCTCTCTTTTCTCCCTTCACTCCTTTGCAACATAGATATTTTAGGATTTATCCTCATTAAGAAGACTTCAGTGACTTAGGGTTAGGTATGAGTCAATGGTTGTGGTTCATCCATTTTGCCACTTAAACCATCCTCTTTTTTGATTGGCTACATGTAATGCATTAGGAATCCAAATTAAGGATTTTTTCTTATCTCCAAATATCATAATTCAATCTTTAAGTCAGCTCAAAACTGGTTAATGTAGTTGTTTGTACCATTATAAAAACTATAAAAAAAATTGCATTACTCAGCATTTGAAGTCTCTGATGGTTGGCATATATTATTCTCTATACTCTGACTCAACATCTGTATCACTTGGCATGCACTGCTTACTCAGCTCCTAAATTACTCAACATACACCATCTACTTGGCACTTGAGTGACTTGACATATGAGTGGCTTGGTAGTCACTATGGACTCGGCATGCTCTATTATATACACATTTTGATCAAAATGTACTACTTATTTAGCATGAACTAAGTAAATGACTAAAGTGTGTAGACACTCACTTGTCAAAACTAATCTGAGATCAACATGTATCTACTTGAATTTTTTGAATGATATAAAGTGAAGTCTCTTCCTTATAGCATTCTTTTGGCTTCTAATCTACATATGGTTTTTGGATTAATAAAGGATTGAATTTGTATACTTTGAGGTTATATTGATGAACTATGAATTTTTGGGCAAAGATAAGGTTGAACATACTATTTGGTATATCACCTTCTCTTAGATTAGATTAGGTAGTTTTCCTTCATGCATTCCTTCTCCCTTTTCCTCTCAAGAAATAGTTAGGTGCATCTTGATAGTAAGAAAGTAAGCCTTCTCCAAAGATTTAGTCTTAAGTCACAGAGTCCCACACTTTAGAGATTGTTTCCATGTTACATGAGGCTACCCTTATGTAAGACTTTAGGCGAGGGTGCAAGCTTTTGTGTCAACAATTACCTCTAGAATGTGTTCTAATGCAATTCTTTGGATCATGTCCATATTCTTGACAATGGTGACAATTGTACCTTGTGTTGTAATCCCAATTGTATTAGTTTCCATTTTTTTTATACCTTTGTCTACTTGTTTGATGTCCACTTGGCATTAGATTTGCATTCATATGCTTTATGTCCATAATTCTGACTATTGTTGCAGTATCCTTAAAATCTATGTGTCCTTAAGGTCTTGGTCCTATATTCATGTGATTGATATCCTTGCTTGATGCACTTATGATATCAACCCTTGAATTTTTGCTTAGGGTTCCTATTTGCATTGTTGCTCCTACAAATATTTTTTGTATGACCTAGCTTTCCACAATTATGACAAGTGGATTTGTAGTTTTTACCTATATTGTTTCTTTGTTCACCACTTTTAGATGACTCTCCTTCCTTAGTACTGGTGTATCCCAATCCAATAGTATCATTGATAGATCTAGTAGATCTCATTAGTTTCTCAAAGTACTTGATGGATTCACTAGGTTTGTTGAAACTTTTAGAAAAATCTTTTTCTACTCTCAGTTCATTCCTCGATTGTTCATTTTGTAACTTTAGGGTTGTGATCTCAATGTCCTTTCCATTCAATTCATGGTTCTTAGTTATCAATTGATTCATTGTATCTAGTTGCATGTTAGTGATCTTTTGTACATATGATGTCTTCTCTTCCAGTTTGTTTGTTAGTGTTCTTTTGTCATCTTCAATCATGAATTTTTCTTCCTCAACTTACATTTTCTTCTCGGTCACCATATAGAGCAATACTGATTGGACTTCTTGTTCTATCTTAAGATTTTTGACCTCTTTAGTTAGGAAACCATTCTTTTCTATTAGATTTACAATAGTTGCATTAAAATCACTTGAGTTTCTATTTTCAAACAATTCAATAGTGTCTTCCTCTTGGTAATGAGTGTCATTTTTCTCAATAACTATCTATTTCCTTCTTCTCAATGAATGTTGTGATTCTTCTCTTACTTCCATGAGTTGGTGTAGGGAAAGTTGGATTTAAATCCTTGGGTTCTCAATAGTCTTTCCCAACTTGTAGACTTCCATCTTCAAGATCTTTCCTCAAAGATGTAAAGCTTTCCTTTCTAGAGAACAATGCTCTGAGACCAGTTGTTGCAAATAACAATGGGAAAGTAAACTCTAGGGGGGGAGGGGGCTAAATGAAAACTTCAAAACTTTAACCATAAAACATTCACCACACATCCAGTTCACAATTTAGCATGTAAATTGAACTAGCTAACTACACATGTTCATCCATAACATGAAAAAAATAACACATAGCACAATAAATTTGTTACTTAGAAACCCTCCAATGAAAAGGTAAAGTTGGGGTGGGGATGACACCCAAAAATCTTCACTGCTGCAGTTGTAAAGTGTAGCCAATTAAGGTTAGAAGAAATTTGACCATAAACTATGATCTATCCTATGAGGGGTCTACCCTATTAAAAGCTTACAAAGATTATTAGGTCTCACCCTATTAAAGGATTTCAACACCCTGATAGAAGTATGCCTTGCTAGAGTACTTTACCTTACAATAAAGTACAACTCAGTTAAGAGATTTACAAAAGCTTTTCAAGACTACTTTGTTAGGAGATTTTCTCTACATCACCTATTAGAATGATTCAGCAACATGATCCTTCATTTAGGACTCTCTTGCTAGATCCCATATCTTCTCTTTCCTATTGTGTACTTGATCCTTCTAATCAAATATGTCTCCTCTATCCTCTTTCTGCTTTCCTCTATTCTCTCTAACTAATTTTACAATTAATAACATTATCTCAACCTCCATAGCCATCATGAATACCCTCTCTACACGTAGCATTCATCTCTCTTCTGTCTCCTTCTCTTCCTTCACACATACAAATTGTTTGGGGTTTTTCTCCTTAAGTAAACACAAGTGGGATAGGGTTAGTAGGAATCAACAACTAGGGTTGATCCATTTTTCCACTTAGAACATCACTCAATTTGATTGGTTGCATGTACTAATAGGAATCTATAATATACATCCATCCTTATCCTCTAGAATTGTAAAAAAAATTGTGAAGTTGGCCCAAAAATGGTTTACATAGAAGTTTGTACCATTACAAAAAACTATGTCCAAAACTATTCTCTTGACCCTTGAAGTCTCTAATGCTTGACATCCACTATATCTTCAATGTTGTAACTTTGCTTCTGAATGACTTAGTATGCTCTATTTACTTAGCTCCTGAATCACTCAGAATGTATAGTCTTCTTGGCTCATGAGTGACTTAGCATGCATTCTAGGTATATTACTCGACATGTATTATCTGGAAACTAATGATTGGCATGCTTTGATCACTCGATTTATATTGTAATACTGGTAGATAATGACTATGTTTTTTGTCACTACCTTGTCAAAACCAATTTGAGATTAATACCAATATAAAATACAACTTACCAATTGATAATAATCAAACCCCCTTTAGTGTGACCATTCTCCATACAATGTCTTTTAGTTGTTTTGATTTTGATTCTTCTTGCCTTTAAGTTCTTACAACTCTTGCAAGGACAATAACATTTGTCATCACCTTCTCTTTGAAATTTAGATTACATTCTAGTGATTGTCTCCCTATTTTGATAAAATTCCTATGTATTATCTGATGTGATCCTTCTTTACAGTAATAACTTATTCTTGTACTCTTATTGAGTTGGTTGTGTATATCTACAAAAATGTTGGACACATTGTACTTAATGTTTATATCTACATATATGGTTTTGAAAGAAAAAAATGGTATAATTGATGTGTATATCTACAAAAATATTGGACATGTTGTACTTAATGTTTATATTTGTGCATATGGTTTTGAAAGAAAAAAATAGTGTAATAAATGTGTATATATACAAAAATATTGGACATGTTGTACTTAATGTTTATATTTGCACATATGGTTTTGAAAGAAAAAATTGGTGTAATTAATGTTATATCTACAAAAATATTGGACATGTTGTACTTAATGTTTATATCTGCACATATGGTTTTGAAAGAAAGATTTGGTGTAATTAATGTGTATATTTGAAATAATATTGGACATGTTGTACTTAATGTTTATACCTGCACATATGGTTTTGAAAGAAAAAAATGGAGTAATTAATGTGTATATTTGCAAAAATATTGGACATGTTGTACTTAATGTTTATATGATTTGCACATGTGGTTTTGAAAGAAAAATTTGGTGTATTTATGCCTCTTCATTTTGATTTTGTTCAAGGGAAGCCCATCAATGGTAATAGAAAACAAAAATGCATTTTCTAAGCATTTACAATTATTCAACAAAATTAATTTTTTACAAGAAAATGAGCCTTGTGATTTGTTTTGCAACTTCTTTTTGGATTACATTTTTTTAATTCAAAATTCTTCTTAGGTGTTTTTTTCACTTTTTATTATCTAATGATGGATTATCAAATATGATTCAGAATTCTTTATTGTCTCCTTTAGCTCTATATTGTCATGATAATTGATAATGAAGTGTCATAAAAGATTCACATCATCATCAAAACCTTTTTTTTATTTAGTATGATCAAAAAAAAATTTCATTTCATATAGCACTCTATTATTCTAATGATATACCACTCAAGGTCAAAAAAGAGAAAAAAAAAACAACTATCACACTAGTAGTTTGTCAATTGCCCAATATAATAATCAATATTTACAATCTATAATTTTTATCCTTCCTATTTCCTATTTCTTTAAATCAGCATTTTTCATTTCTAGATTATCTTGATAATAGAACACCCAATACAATAAAAAAATATTATTGATCATAAATATTTATAGATCAATGTAATAATGATATCACTATTTCACAATATTTATTACTAATGTATTTAAATCATATGTAGAGTTCTCTTCCACTAATCATTTGTCAATTTTCCTATCAAATATTGACAATATATAATATTTATTCCTAAAGTAGACTAGGCATTTTTGTAATCTAATTTTCTCTTATCTCTTTTTAACTCTCTACTATCTAATGAAGTTTCACCTATTTAAAAAAGTTCCATAAGATCTCTCCATTTTTATTACATACATATTTGTGTTGCAGCTCATGTTATAACTTTTGCACTGGACATGAGCCTCATGATTATGGCATTTACACAGAAGAAGAACTTGTTTCTTCAACTCCTTTCACTTGACTCTTCACTAAAGTTATTCTTCCACTAGTGAGAATAGCTACTGCAAATTCCTAGGAGCCAAGGGACCCTGAACCTATGTTATATTTTTTGGAGACATGGGAGAATTTACTACTAGATTTAGTACTTCATAACATTTTGGATCATATAGGATGCCCAGATTAACATTATCAATAGATACTTGGGATGCTCATAGGGAGAGTGTGCCAATACATGCATGGTTACATCCTTGGCTTCCATTACTGGGCCAGCATTTGGAGCCTTTATATCCAACCATTTGTTATAAGTTGGGGAATCACTCACTACCACATTTGGGCCTAAATAGTAATGGAAGGCCATTGCAATTATGATAGTAACCCATCACCTAGCCGACATCAAGAGGAATTGGATCCCATCATATAGGCATCTACTATGCCCTTAATATTGGTGTATATAAGCTTATGAATAGCCAACTTGTGGCTATCTTAATCCTTAATTAAGTCATTTTATCATTATTATATTATTATTTAGGTAACTTGGCCTAGGTGTTATGTAGGGTTGTGTCTATTTAGCCTAAGCATAATTAGGTATATATAGGAGGTTGTGAGTCTTATTTCAGGAGCATATTATGAAGTGTGTTCTCATTGGAGATATTTGGAGGTTTCCCCCTCAAACTAGCCTATTACTCTTAGTTATTATCAAGTATTTATATAATATTTTATATTATTTCTTCTATTGTGCAAGTTATTTCATTACAAGTAGTATCAGAGCATGATCTTGGCATCATAGAGGCAAGATTTTTTTCCAACATTGGGACAATTTTGAGAAGACCATAACTTTCAGATTTTATAGAAATTTTCAAAGATTTTTAAAGGGTGTTTTAAGACCATATTAAAGAAGCTATAGTCCAAAATTTAGAGTAATTAGAGTAGATTTGAGCAAATTACTATAGAATTACTATTTCTACATAATTTATTGAGATCTTCATATCTATCACATCCTACCGAATTGGAGTATAACTTGTATTGGGTTTTTTAATCCATAGTAAAGGAGCCTAAATATCAAATCTTGGAGAAATTAAAGAAAAAACAAGAAAGATATTACAAAATTAGGAAAATTTTCTCTTAAGGGAGTAAATTTTCTATAAATTTTTTTGATTTTTTTTCCTAGTAAGGGTATCTTGGCCCTAGTTAGTTATAGTAAAAAATAAATAAATAAATCAAAGAATTTACATTTCATTTGTGTGATTTATTTCAAAAATATTGGTTTCCATCATGATGGGGCCTTCAACAAGAGGCAAAAAAGAATGCTACCACATCTGAGAAATCCTTTGATTGAGATTGGGAAACAACAAGGGATAATAATCCCAATGAGGAACTAAGTAAGTTCAAGGAAGAGGTTAAGAGGGATATGTGTGACCTACGAGGAGATATATCAACTATATGAAGCATGCTAAGCACCTATATGAATGAAACAAGGAAGGAGCTCTCAAGAAATCAAGGTGAAAGCTTCATGTTGACTAATAATGACACAAATATTAATACTCCTACAAGATCTATAATTTTTTTTCCAAAGGTGGATATGCACAAATTTGATGGCAAGGATCCTCTAACATGGATAAATTAAATGGAGAATTTTTTTGACGGACATTAGATCCCATATGGACAAAAGGTCATGATGGCTTCCTTATATCTAGAACTAGATCAATTCATTTGGTATCATTGGCTTTGTACTTATAGGAGGGAAAAGGGTCTCACTGTATCATGGTCAATTTTTACAATAGAGCTCCAAGCACAATATAGCAATAGTGTGATAGAAAACTACCTTAGCCAACTTGCTAAGCTTCAACAAACAAAATTAGTTAAGGATTATATTCCAAAATCTATCCTTAAGAGTGGATCCAATTATAAAGGAAAACTTGGATGATTTATTCTAGGGTGATCTTAAGCATCTCATTCAACATGAGGTACACATGTTTTTTCCTAGCTCAGTAAATGAGTCTTTTATATTGGCATGTAGGGTAGAGGAGAAGTTCTTGATTCCTAAAAAGCATGGGGCTAATGTGATAAGAGAAAAAGAATAGTCAACACCTCTTCCTCAACCTACTAGGTTGACTCCACAAAAAATTGAGAAGAAAAGAGAAAAAGCATTGTGGTTCAATTGTGATAGAAAATATAGTTGAGGACATAAATGTAGTGAAAAGAAATTGTTCTATATTGAAGGTCCAAGTGAGGAAGAAGAGGATGAACCCATAGTAGAGGAGGATGGGGAGTCAAGTGAGGAATCACATGATTCTCAACCAATCATTTATTTTCATACACTTTTACATTTTAGTGGACCACAAACTCTCAAGGTAGTGGGTTTCTTAAAGAAGTAAAAAGTCAGGTAGTACTCATAATTTCATAAAAAAAAAATTGACAACTCTTCTAAATTGTTTTATATATCCAACCCTAGAGTTTTATGTTTTGATTGTAGATGGGGGTACAGTTAGTTGTTCAGGAAAGTGTCATAGCATCAAATTATCCATCAAAGATTATCAACTTGATACCCTAATGTATGCAATATCCATGGGTGTGGCAGATATTATTTTGGGAGTACAATGGCTTGTTATATTGGGAACAATTGAGATGAACTTCCAAGAACTATTTATGACATTTAAATCAAAAGGAAAGGTAGTAGAGCTAAGAGGGTTGAAGGAAAAATCCCTACAAATGGTAAGCTCTCATCAAATGAAAAAGTTTCTTAAGAAAGAAGAAAATGGATTTGTGGACCAACTATATTCATTAGAAGTCTCTCAATCTAGTGCTCTTACTCATCTAGATTTACAAGCAATAATTGATTGTCACTTAGTGATTCTTGGAGATATGCCTAAAGGACTTTCTCCTAAGAAGGATCATGACCATGCCATACAACTAGTTACAGGGAGCTAGCCACCAAAAATCAGGCCTTATAGGTACCCACATATACAAAAAAGTGAGATAAAAAAAATTGTTGAGGAAATGCTAGAGGTAGGAATTATTAGGCCTAGCTAAAGTGCTTACTCCTCACCTATAGTGATGGTGTGTAAGAAGGATGAAACTTGACACATGTGTCTAGATTATAGAGTGGTCAAAAATTACAACATTAAAGATAAGTTTCCTATTCTAGTCATTGGTGACTTGCTAGATGAATTAAATGGAGCTATGCATTTTACCAAGTTAGATCTTAGATCGGGTTATCACAAAATTCAAATTAAGGAGGAAGGTATTTGTAAGACAATTTTTTGAACTTATGAGGGTCATTATGAATTTTTGGTGATGTCATTCATGTTGGAGTTGATGAAATCCAACTTTGAAGATGCCCAAGATCACCTTCATGCCAAAACCTATCAAAGAGAAACCAAGGAGAGAAGAGCGTGGAGAAAGGGAAAACACTAAATGGATATGAGAGAGAAAGATATGCAAACACAAGAAAATATGTAATTACAATATGCAAGAATGAGATTATATGAGTTGTTGTAAATACAATGAGAGAGAGACTACTTCTAAAGGCCTCATGGAATCTCCCAGAACAAGCTAGAAGATGCTAGGAGATAAGTGTGACAACTAAGCATACATCCACATGAGGTGGAAATTCCTCAAACAAGGTGAGAGGATAAGTATGACTTAGGAGAGAACAAACTCCCGTATTGTCAACAACTTATAACAAACTCCTAGACTACAACTAATAAATAAAATGCATTTACCTAAGTAAGCTTAGTTAATATAATAAATAACTAATAATTAATTATTTATTCTAACACCCCCCCTTAAATGCAACTTAGGGAAATGCCTTAAGCTCACCAAACTAAGAAATGTAGAAATGGGTCCTGGCAACAAGGCCATGTTAGGTACCCATGTACAAATGCAAAAGATGTAACCTCTCTAAATGGAGAAAGAGAGAAAACCACATGGGAAAAACCCTCCCCCAAAAAGAGGTAAAAACCTAGTGAATAATTGAAGAAGCCTCCAACTAGGGAAATTGTCCCCTAAAATAGGAACAAAGAGTGATCATGAAGAGCATCATTGAAGCATGAAGAAGCTACAAAATATACCATATAAAAGAGAACTACTTATCTAAAGAACTTCCATGGAAGAAGAAGGCACAAACCGAGCATGTCTCTATGGTAGATGATCCATCTCACCGAAATGCATAGGTAGCTAGCCACTGCAATTATCTTGTATATAGGATCAACCATTGAATACATAGTTCACACTAATGAATCATCAAACCAAGGATGCATTAGAACAATAGCATAACCCCCTCTTAATGCAGATGGGGTGAGATGATAGGGAACTGAGAAGGTGGTCCAAAGCCTCTTGCAGACGAACCAAGAATGATGAGAGAGGGAAAGAGATACAAAACACCCATAAAGACATGATCAAACTGACTCTACATGGGCTAATTTCATGGAAAGGACACTCACTTGACAATGGGAGAATTCCTAAAATAGCAAACAACTATCCCCCCCATGGTTCTTTATGAAAATAGTGCAAGTACAATTGTCTCAAAACAACATTCATGACCCTCAGAATGCAAGAGTGGTACTTTATCTTAGTGTGATACATAAAAGTGCTTCAAAATGATAGCTACAATGATCAAAACTAAAAACAAGCTGCAAGAAAATAAAGTACAACCCAAAATAAAGGAAACCATGCTAGAAAAATGATCCTCAAACCTAAAACACCCAAGATATCCACCATATAGCAAATAAACCACAACAAATATAGAAAGAACATGGGCCAAAAACTAAGAAAAAGGACTACATTTCTGAAAATATGACAAAACTAGCTTTCCAAAAATATAACATTTTCAAAAAATTGACATGGAATGCAAAAGATATGCATGCCAAAGTCAAAAATAGAAATTCAAACTTCAACTAAAAAATAGGCAATAAAAATGCATCAAAACCTAAAAATACCTACACCAATGTCTCTATCTCAGAACTAGATTTCTCGTGCTTCTTTTGGATTGGAAAAATACCTTTGTATGCTCAAGTTATGGCCAAAAAATTGAAGGTAGGTCAAAAAAGACCTAGGAGGAGAGGTAAAAAAAGTGGATGATCTAGTGCTGATGTCATTCTGACATCAGCATATCACTGTACCAAATTTGATGGCCTACAGCTCGTAAATGCAAAAAAAGGTGCCACATGGTAGGTACAGCTAATGTGGCAGGGACCACATGGCAAATCACCACATGGCACTCGTGTCACATGTCAATCACACACTAGTGGAGAAGTGCAAAGGTGGCGCCTGTAGACACCTAAATTTGATTACACCACTTTAGTAATTCTATTTAGTTATCTCTAAAGGCATCATTATTTAAATTTTTATTTAATTAATCCTTTGCCATCCCTAGTTGATTAATTTAATTAATCATCTATAGTCCTAATTGATAAATCAAATAACCTATTATTTATCAATTAAATCTTATTCTTCTATCTAATTCCAAAAATCCCCATTTATTAAATAAATCTATTTGATAAATAAAATCTTCAAATCTAAAAACCCCTAACTTATCCCTAATCCTCCATTTACCCTAATCCAGCCCATCCACCCATACTAACCTAGGTTAGCCACTAACTCACCCAACCTCATTAATGCCATCCACTTGCACATCTCTAACATCTCTAATCTAATCCTAAACCCAATCCTAATCCACCCCCTAATGTTGTCACATTCCTTAAACAAGTTTAAGACTTTCCTAATCCAAACCAAAGTCTCTCCTCAAAAATCCCAACCACCAAGTCATGAGTGCTCTTACAAACCATAAAAGACCCTTACAAGCCCACTCATGACTCTTACATCCATCTTCCACACTCTTCCCTCTTCCACACTCATTCCTCTTACATCTCTCTTACATACTCAACCCCACTCATCATGCCTTTAACCAACCCTTTACCCTACCCTCTCACACTCATCCTCCTTGTGACAAGTGTCACCTTCCCATTGGTGCTAAACAAGCACAATCCATGTGCTCCCCTTTGAGTGCATCTTAGCCCTCCTTAACCATCTCCCCATCCTTGCATCTAAGCCCTCCATCCCTCTACCCCTTGGCCTATAAATTGAATCCCATCCCAAGCCATTTCATCAACAATCTTTGAGCTAAAGTTACCATGCTATTTTGAGAACCAAAGCCATCAATCTTACCCTTATAATGCAAAATTGAGAGCTCACAAAGCTACCAATTTGCCATTACCCACCTCCATTGAAGCATCTTTTGAGCATCTTGAGCATACATCCACATCAAAAGGACACATCTACAAAATCAAGAAAGCATGGAGTGTTTTGCACTTTTTGTTTTTCTTTTCTTTGTCTAAACATATATGTGAATTTAGTTTTTGGTTTGTGAATGTTTACTTTATTTGTTAATTTTATTCGCATATTAAATCTTGTTCTACATTTTGGTTGGCTGGGGTGGTGGATTACCTCCTAGAAGTGGCATTGAAAAGTAGTTGGTAATAGGAGGTAATGGATTAGTTGGTGTTGGAGGTGGTGGGAATTGAAAGCTTGGGAATGGAATTGATGGGATTTGATAGCTTTGTGGCTATATTTGGAGGCTTGGTAGAGTGGTGGTGAGAGTTGGGGTCACTTGCGAGCTTGGCAAAAGATTGGCAGTAGCTTGTGGGATTTGATAGCTTTGTGGAGTGAGGGTAGTAGCTTGTGGATTTGTGGCTGATGGTATTGAGCTCCCAAGACCTAATGGAAATGATGGGATTGTGCTTTGGGCTGTGGTGAACAAGCTGGGGGTGATGAAAGGTTGATTACTTGGCCCCATGGGTGGTATCCCTATTGTATATTGTTGAGTTTGGCCAAAGATGCTAGCACTAATTTGGGAGATGGGTGGATTTGGAAGGCTGGGTTGGGGAGTAGCAGTAGCAATAGTGAAGGGAGTGAACGGTGAGGTGTTTTGTGTAAAGGGGGTTTGGAGTGGAGAGGTATGAACCAAGGATGGAGTGGTGGTGGCTGGTTTGGCTTGCAGCAAGGAGATTTCAACTTGGGTGGATGATGGTATGTTTGGGTCTATTGGATCATATGGATTGGCTAGAGGCTCTTCTTTTGGCATATATTGAGAATAATTTGGATCATAAGAGCCTATGGGTGGTGGAAGCTGCCCAAACAATGGGTGAGATGGATTTGATAATGGAGGGGGTCTTCCAAAGTCAAAGGTTCCACCATTGTCCCTTCGAAAATTAGCCATGATTGTCTCTTTGTTCTTGTCTATAATGGCATTTACCAATACTGCATTTCCTGGTTGGTTCATGAAAGTTTCAATGTTAGTATGTGATGGCATAGCTTTCTCTGGGCTGAAGGATGGCTGAATGCTTAAGGGGGGTGAGGCTATTTGATCCAAATGATAGGGCTCCATTGTTTCTTTCTTCTTGGCTAAGTGAGTGACGAGTAGCATGAAAAATGCTCCTAGGGAGGAGATGCAATAATGCTGATGGATGCAAAAGGGGGAAGGCTTCTCTATGCAAATGATTTCCTAGGTTGAGGCAAAGCTATATGAAAAAACCTAAGGAGGATTGGGTTGGGGATTCTAACTTCAAAGATATGTTGCCAAAGCACAAAAGGTCTACTTTCCTATGTGCAAGCTTGGTGGTGATTGTGTCAACTTAAGGATAGACTGATGATCCTTTAGGAAGAACATGAGATTGACCACTTGTGGATCCTAACCTTTAGCTCAAGGTGATGAGGGATAACAAGTGACAAAGCTAGATTACCCTAGACAAAGCTCTATCAAAGGGATAACCTTGGTGAGATTGGTGGATTTGAAAGATTTTAGGAATGGCAAACTTTTGGCAAGGTGACAACAATTTTGAAGGCTTGGATGCAAATGTTTTTGGATTTCTAGCTAGATGGTTTGATTCTAAATGAGATGGATGAGCTAATAATGCTTAAGGGGATAATCTAAGATGGCTGGCTTTTCTAAAAATATGACTCTAAAGTGAAGCTTATCTAAGAAGATGTGGAGAAACAAGGGTGTCTAATCATAGAAATCATGCCTAGTGGGTAAGGCATAAGCAGGATTGACTCCTGGATGTTGGCTAAATTTGATGGTGCACTCTAACCAGGCCTCTTGAAGTGCTTCATCGACAACTTTGTCCTCTACTTTGTGGAGTTTGGCAACTCGCAGGCTTGGTGTTATTTCTTTTCTCTTGGCTGAAAGTTCTTGGTATGCCAAAGATGGCTTGATTTTGACTTTGTGAAACTTCTGTTTAGGTTTGGGTTGTTCTGACATAAATTCTTGAATTTTCTTGGCTTTGAGAGATCTCAATTGTTTTGCTTCAACTTGTTCAACTTCTAAAATAGGTAGTGACTACACTAAGTGTGTCCTAAGCTAGGATTGACCAAGTTTGGAAAACATTCATTCAACAAGTAAAATAAAATCAAGCAATAGATAGGAACACCCAGATAGAAGTTTGTGGTTCTCAGAATGTGATACTTGTGCTGAGGAGTGTGTATGTTCTACAAATGTTTCAATCAGTCACTCCAAACGCATTAACACCCTAAATGGTTTTCTGCAAGGCTAACAATTGGTTTAGCTAGGGAGTCCTCGATATATGCAAGGTACGTGAGGCCCAAATCCATAGATGAGACCAAAAAGTCATCAGACAGCCAAGAGGAGCGGTAACCCACTTCTCCTCTTTCACTTCTCAAGGGTATAAAGTTCCTTGAGGCTTAGCCCAAATGACAAAATCTTGATCCCAAGAGAGGTGTCTTTCGATTCACCTCCCGATTCTTATACTCTGCCAGAACTCTGGAGTTGAGGTCGTCCAAGGGGTGATGAAATCCCCAAGCAAGCCTCCTAAAAAGAAACAAGGTTTTGGATCCTAATCTTATGCACCCAAGATGGCCTCGAAAGATGACAAGGGAAGAGAAGACTTGGATGACCTTGGGCTAAAAAACACACTTGTTCTTTTACCAACTAACTCTTATGTGTGCTAATCTAGACTTTGCAAGCACTCATGTTTAAGAGACAATGTTTAATTCCAACTTGAAGCATCAAAAAAAGTAAATCGATCAAAAAATGCAAACAATAAGAAGAGTTAGGGTCAAAAAAAGAAAACTCGTGCGCCCGGAGGCCCTCCATGTCAAGCATCGATTAATTTTCTTTAAGGCATTCAAGATTGAGTGTGAATTTGTTTTAAGCCCAAAACAAAAGTGTGTGAGATTCGATTTCAAGCACATGCCCAGAGGCTCTCCACGTCGGTTGTTGTTCAATTTTAGTGTCCAAACTTGAAGTGTGATCGATTTAATCTAGAGTTTTGGTCATTTAAGAATTTTGATAAAGTTAAAGCAAACGTTCAAAGAGCAAGTGAGTTAGTTAAATTGTGGAACATTTAACACCTTTTTCAAGTAGACCCATCTCCATAAATGGCACTGAGATTGCAACCAATGGTTGAATTGATGGGTGATTAGAAAAGAGGTGAGTCCAAGGAACTACTCAAATTGATTCTTGCAAATTTGTATTTAACTTAACAAAGTTTCTTAATTGTCCAAAAATAAAACTTTACCTAAATTGCATGTGAAGGAGAGATTTGTTTTGTTCAATTTTAGAAGCTCCAAATGAAGTGTTTGATATTGCAATGGTTAATTGATCCTTGGCATTCAAGATTTGATTTGTTGTTTTAAGTATGCATTCCAAAAAAATTGATTTTAATCCATGGCATTCAAGAGTGTGTTTTGAGCAACATTCATTCAATGGAAAATGTGTTTCACCATTCAAGTTCATTTTTTAGCAACATGCATTCAAAGACAAATGGTTAAACATTCAAGTTCATATTTTAGCAACATGAGAACCTGCAAGAAACATGGTTAGTGGTTCCATATGTGCTCCAACCTGCAATGAGACAAAAAAAAGAAATTTAGTTAGTTACCCAAAATCTTCAAAAATGAGAGCTTAACTATGGGGAAATTTTTTTTAACTTTTTTTGCTGTTTTTGAAAAATAAAAATAAAAAAATAGTAAAGAGAAATAAGCATCCAATGGTGAAAACTTGGCAATTCAGGTGCCTTGGATAGGTACCTTGGCGAAAACCTGGTAATTCAGGCACCTTGTGTACTAAAGACTAATCCATTATCTATCACTATCCCATCCCTCCTCCATCCACCTACCATCCCATAAAACACCTGCTTGTTCCCTTGGTGTTTCAACCAAATATCCAAAATCTGATGAAGCTTGTATATACCTCCTGTACAGCTTGTAAAATCTTGTACCTTAGCTTGTAAAAACTTGTACCAAAGCTTGTATTATACCTTGTAAATCTTTTACCATACCTTGTATATCCAAATCTTGTGCAAAGCTTGTACCATATTCCAGCTTGTAAATAATCTTGTATCCTAGCTTGTATCCTATCACATGCACACAAAGAACCCCATTTTCACTTAAGCCTTTCACAAAACCATCTACCTATCCACCTATCAACTATTATAGACATCCCATCCTTCACAAACATTTCCATCTCACAAAAAACTAAAACATGAACAAACTTGTACATTTGTAACATATCTTGGTCCATCAACTTGTACATCCTCTTTAGCTTAGTACCATTGTATCTATCCAGCTTTTGTGTCAGTTCATCCTTGGTCAACATCTTTCACACATCGCACACCTTGGTTAGCTATTCCAATGCATCCTTTAGCTAGATTTTCTATCACCAAAGTGTTATCCTTCTTAGTTCAGCTCGCTAGATGCATCACTCATCCAAATCCACCAACTTAGGTGCTCTTTGATAGGTTCTTGTAGGATATAGCTTTCCTCATGTCTGATCTTGGTCCATTAGTACCTCTTCCTACCCATCTTATTGGCAAACGGTTCTCTTTTGGATTTTCACTTTCTTTTGATTTGGAATCTTTTGTTTTGGGTCTTGAAATATCTTTTCCAATCAATCTCCTTGTTCCCTCCTCAAGGTTTCCATGATCTTCCATATCATGGTATGCTACAAATTGGGCAATTAGAGCGTAAGGTCTTGATCAAGTCTTTTGCTTGTTTTCTTTGTTTTCTTGTGGGTTACCTAGTGTCGTTTCCATGCTGCTTCCTCTGGGATTCATCTGTGATACTGGGGCAATCCTTGTGTGTTTGTTTTGATTCAGTTTGTCAGTCCTCTAGACGGTTGGTGAAAAGGCCTTGATGTTCTTGGTAACCTTGGCAATTAACCAACAGTCCTATAGAAAATCTAGTGCTCAACTACATGGTGGTACTTCTGTTTGAAGTATCCCCCTGCTCAAAAAACTTCAATGGATTCCCTTCATCTCCATTATCCCCCATCCATATCCTACATATGTCACTCCTACCCCAGCTTATGCATTAGTATCTCTTTGAATCACTCCTCATGCTTAGCTTTAGGGATCCACAATCCTAGTCTTAGGGATCCACCAAGCCTCATCTTTCGAGATCCACAATCCTAGTCCTAGGGATCTCTGAAACCCATCTTTCGCCAATCTGACTCTTTGAAATCCTGTTGCATCAGCTTTATCATTCTATCATCCATCTCCCTACCATGGATTCCTTTTATATCACTCTGCTCCTCCATCCTCCCCCCCCAATCCTAGAAAGTCTTAAGCTTGCTTTACTTTTGTGCCTCTGATTTCCCTCTATCATTCTCCCGTAGTGAGAGTTTGAGCTAATTCAGCCCCTTCTCTTTGCCAACCTGCATCTCAGCTCGTCTCAATTTCTTGTACTTTTCAAGAAGTCATCGAGCCTCATTTCTCTCCCTGCCGCCTTCTTGAGGGGGCATCATCTAAGTCTAGTCTCTCCTCTTCTTATTTGAGACTGGGACAACCTCGTTCCTAAAACATCTTCCTCGTGTCGTCTTCATTCGAACTTCTTTGAAATAGTGTTGTCTCAACACTATGTCAAAGAGGGGCAAAATGTAGACACCTAAATTTGATTACACCGCTTTAGTAATCCTATTTAGTTATCTCTAAAGGCATCATTAATTAAATTTTTATTTAATTAATCCTTTGCTATCCCTAGTTGATTAATTTAATTAATCATCTATAGTCCTAATTGATAAATAAAATAACCTATTATTTATCAATTAAATCCTATTCTTCTATCTAATTCCAAAAATCCCCATTTATTAAATAAATCTATTTGATAAATAAAATCTTCAAATCTAAAAACCCCTAACTTATCCCTAATCCTCCATTTAGCCTAATCTAGCCCATCCACCCATACTAATCTAGCTTAGCCACTAACTCACCCAACCTCATTAATGCCATCCACTTGCACATCTCTAACATCTCTAATATAATCCTAAACCCAAGCCTAATCCACCCCCTAATGTTGTCACATTCCTTAAACAAGTTTAAGACTTTCCTAATCCAAACCAAAGTCTCCCCTCAAAAATCCCAACCACCAAGTCATGAGTGCTCTTACAAACCATAAAAGACCCTTACAAGCCCACTCATGACTCTTACATCCATCTTCCACACTCTTCCCTCTTCCACACTCATTCCTCTTATATCTCTCTTACATACTCAACCCCACTCATCATGCCTTTAACTAACCCTTTACCCTACCCTCTCACACTCATCCTCCTTGTGACAAGTGTCACCTTTCCATTGGTGCTAAACAAGCACAATCCATTTGCTCCCCTTTGAGTGCATCTTAGCCCTCCTTAACCATCTCCCCGTCCTTGCATCTAAGCCCTCCATCCCTCTACCCCCTGGCCTATAAATTGAATCCCATCCCAAGCCATTTCATCAAAAATCTTTGAGCTAAAGTTACCATGATATTTTGAGAACCAAAGCCATCAATCTTACCCTTATATTGCCAAATTGAGAGCTCACAAAGCTACCAATTTGTCATTACCCACCTCCATTGAAGCAACTTTTGAGCATCTTGAGCATACATCCACATTAAAAGGACACATCTATAGAATCAAGAAAGCATGGAGTGTTTTGCACTTTTTGTTTTTCTTTTCTTTGTCTAAACATATATGTGAATTTAGTTTTTGGTTTGTAAATGTTTAATTTATTTGTTAATGTTCTTTGCATACTAAATCTTGTTCTACAGCGCCGACTATACAAACCCTACAACAAAGATACATGTCCAAGTTGAAACTGCTAACAGTGTAAAGAAATTTGACATGGATGCTGATGATGCTAATGCAAACTACATAGTTGACAAGAGGAGCTTTGGGTAGTGGATAGGTGTAGGAGGATGGATCTGGAGTTGAAACCACTAGTGGAGGCACAGAAAAGAGGAGGAGTTGCTAGTAGAGCTCTACAGGTAGGTGGCAGCCAAGACAAGGTGGTGCTACAGCCGTGTAGGTTACAGGAACTAGGGGGCACTACCTAATGAGTGGTGTATAGGTAGCCCCGTCATGGGCACTAGGTAGTGCCACCGTGGCACGGACTTGAAATATTTTTTAAAAAAATTTTTGATGCCAAAATTTTGTACAGTCCGTACAGCAGGGCCTACAAGTAAAAAATTTTTGCCTCCCAGAGCTCTATATCCAAAAATGAAAAGTTTTATATGGATCCTAGCTGAAAAGTGCCTTCTAAATTCAATGGCAGTGTCTGTTTGGGCCCAAAGTGCTCTGAAAAATCACTATTCCCTTGATTTGAAGAAAAAATGCACAAACAAACTAGGGTTTGTTACTTCAAATTAGGGCTTCAAAAATCCTTCAATGAAGCATCAACAAGAAGACTCTGATACCATGTTGGAGTTGATGAAATCTAACTCCAAAGATGCCCAAAATCACCTGCATGCAAAAACTTGTCAAAAAGAAGCTAAGGAGAGAAGAGCATGGAGCAAGGGAAAAACCCTAAACGGACATGAGAGAGAAAGATATGCAAACACAAGAAAATATGTATTTACAATATGGAAGAATGAGATGATATCTGTTGTGAAAATACAATGAGAGAGAGACCGCTTATAAAGGCCTCATGGAATCTCCTAGAACAAGCTAGAAGATGCTAGGAGATAAGTGTGATAGCTAAGCACACATCCAAGTGAGGTGGAAATTTCTCAAACAAGGTGAGAGGATAAGTATGACTTAGGAGAGAACAAACTCTCATATTGTCAACAACTTATAACAAACTCCTAGACTACAACTAATAAATAAAATGTATTTACCTAACTAAGCTTAAGTAATAGAATAAATAATTAATAATTAATTATTTACTCTAAAAATTTGGTCTTACCAATGCACCATCTAAATTCCAAATTTTGATGAATAACATTTTGAAGAAGTTCTTGAGAAATTTTGTGTTAGTGTTTTTTGGCAATTTATTAATTTATAGCAAGACTTGGAAAAGAACATTTGTAGCATGTAGATCCAGCATTACAATTACTCAAAGATCATCAACTCTATGCTAAGCTATCCAAGTGTGCTTTTTGTCTTAAGGAGATGAAGTATTTGGGACACAATTTCACATGAAGAAGTAAAGGTGGACCCTAACAAAAGTAAGGCTATCATGGAATTGCCTACTCCAAAAATCATTAAGAAGCTAAGGGGTTTCTTGGGATTGACAGGGTACTATAGAAGATTTGTGAAGAATTATGGTCATATAGCAGCAACCCTCACCACTCTATTGAAGAAAGATTCTTTTCATTGGAATGGATTTGTTAATGTAGCATTTGAGCAATTGAAGAAGGCTATGTGTCCAACTCCAGTGCTTGCCACTTTGGACTTCACCAAGGAATTCATTGTGGAACATAATGATTTTGGAAATGGGATAGGAGTAATTATAATGCAAGAAGGTCAAAAAATTTCTTTTGAGAGTTATCAATTAAAAGGTAAAAATCAGCTCAAACCTATTTATGACAAGGAAATGCTAGCAATCCTTCAAGCAGTTAAAAAATGCAGGCCTTATTTAATGGGTCAACACTTCAAGATTAAGATAAATCATGATAGCCTAAAATATTTTTTGGAACAAAGACTATCTTTGGAAGAGCAAAAAAAATGGGTCACTAAGATGTTGGGATATGATTTTGAAATTGTATACAAGAAAGGAAAGGAAAATATAATGGTTGATACACTTTCAAGGAAGTATGAAAAAGATGAAGCCTTATTATGTGTCCTTTCAATATTATAAGAAAATTGGGTGGAAGAAGTCAAAGTAGAGTGGAAAAATGATGTTGCAACAACTAATCTCATCCAACAAGCAAAAAGTAACCCTATTAGTTTAGATAAGTTTTTTTAAAGTGGGATATTCTTTGGTATAAAGTGCAGTTGTATATTTGTAAGAATTCCACTCTTAAACACAAGATTCTAATAGAACTACATAAGGCCCCAACTGGTGATCATTTTGGATTTTTGAAGACATATCATCAGGTCAAGCAAGATTTTTTTGGCAAGGGCTAAAATATGATGTTAAAAAATTTGTGGCTGAATGTTTGGTTTGTCAAATAAATAAGGGGGAGACAATCAAGACACCAAGTCTCTTGCAAGCATTATCTATTCCTAGCCAATGTTGGGAAGAGGTATCCATGGACTTCATCATAGGGCTTCCCAAATCTAAAGGTCATAATGTTATCATGGTAGTAGTTGATCACCTCACTAAATATGCACATTTCATTGCATTATCACATCATTTTGCATTATCCAATCTTTACTAGTCACTTTTGGAAAGATTTATTCTCATGTTTGGGTATTCAATTGGCTCATAGTTCTTCACACCATCCTTAATCAAATGGACATATTGAGGTTGTTAATAAATGTTTAGAAAGATATCTACATTGTTTCACTTTAGAGAAACAATCTCAATGGGTGGATTGGCTACCCCTTGCAGAATCGTGGTATAATACTTCTTTTCATACCTCGTCAAAAATGTCTCCATTTTTGTCACTATGGATATCATCCTCCTTCCATCACATTATCATTAAAGGTTTAACCAAGAGTTTAAGTAGTAGAGGAACACTTGCTTCATCAACAAGAGGTACTTCCAAGACTCAAGGAAAATTTAGCTATGGTATAGAATGAAACAACAAGTAGACCAACATTGTAGTAAAATAAATTTTGAAGTTTGGGATTGGATCTTCTTGAGATTTCAACCTTATAAAAAAACTTCAATGAAGCAAAAAAAAAAAGAATAATAAGTTGTCTCCAAGATATTATGGATCATAAAAAATCATGCAAAATATTTTAGTGTTGCCTACAAGCTAGAGTTTCCACCAACAACAAAGATACATCCAATTTTTCATGTTTCTTGTTTGAAGAAGGTAATTGGGTAGAATATTCCTACTCAAACAGTATTACAAGAGCTTAATGAAGAAGGAAGGATAATTTTGGAACTAGAGTGCATTCTTCAAACACACACAAAGAAGTTGAAGAATAGAACCCTCACATAATATCTCATGGAAGAACTTACTAGTTGAAGAGGCCACATGGGAGGATGAGGAGTTCATTCAAAAGAATCCACACTTGGTTAGAATTGTGGACAATGCTTCTTTCAAGAGAGGGGGCATGCTATTCCCTTAAGATTGGTGTCTATAAGGTTATGAATAGTCAACTTGTTGCTATCTTAATCTTTAATTAAATCATGTTATAATTATTATATTATTATTTAGGTAGGTAGGTTGGCCTAGGTGTAATGTAGGGTTGTGTCTATTTAGCCTAAGCATAATTAGGTATATATAGGAGGTGGTGAGTCTTATTTCAGTAGCATATTGTGAAGTGTGTTATCATTGGAGATATTTGGAGGTTGCCCCCTCAATGTGGCCTATTACTCTTAGTTATTATCAAGTATATATAATATTTTATATTATTTCTTCTATTGTGAAAGTTATTTCATTATAGCATCTAACTTTTCTTGTCACAAGTTGCAACAACAAGTCCAACCATTGCAATTACAATGGCCACAAGTGTCATAAATTGAGCTAACGTACTACAAAACTATTCATTTTCACCATCACAATTGCAATAGAAATTTTTTGAAGACACCATCACAATTATGACGTCTGTGTGAAAAAAATGCTATGGCCTCCATAGAAAGCCATCATAAAGGTATGTTGCAATTGAGATAGACATGTGGTTGGAATGTTATGGGATTGATGGCTAAGCATCACAATTGTGACGATGTGCTATATTAATAAAAACAATTGGTGGCAAATGTTGAATAGCTATGATGCAATCATAGGTTAATATTGAGCTTCACTTAGTGTCAAGAATAGTTTAATATTCTCTACTAATTAGAGCCAACCACATGAAGGTAGAAGCTCATTTGGCTGCACCCACCCCCCCCACATCTAAAATCTTTAATAAAGGATCAATATTTAAAGTACAAAAAAAGGTTCCAAAACTACAAAAGTGACACCATTTTCCCATCTTTTGGTATATGTCATTTTTTTTCACATCCAAAATAAAATTCTACTACTCTAAATTGAGAATGCATGTGCAACTGCATTCTGTATGCATGGACAATAGAAGGATCTAAAAAAACCTAGCACGTTTACAT